>JAQQAC010002837.1:16368874-16380258 GCA_029783875.1 Phataginus tricuspis | reverse complement strand
AAAGAACTCACGCACCTTAACAAACAAAAAGCAAATAACCCAATTAAGAAATGGGCACAGGACATAAATAGACATTTCTCTAAAGAAGAAATTCAGATGGCCAACAGGCACATGAAAAAATGCTCCACATCGCTAATCATCAGAGAAATGCAGATTAAAACCACAATGAGATATCACCTCACACCAGTGAGGATGGTCAACATCCAAAACACGAACAACAACAAATGTTGGTGAGGATGTGGAGAGAGGGGAACCCTCCTACATTGCTGGTGGGAATGCAAATTAGTTCAACCATTGTGGAAAGCAGTATGGAGGTTCCTCAAAAAACTCAAAATAGAAATACCATATGACCCAGGAATCCCACTCCTAGGAATTTACCCCAAGAATGCAGCAGTCCAGTTTGAAAAAGACATATGCACCCCTATGTTTATTGCAGCACTATTTACAATAGCCAAGAAATGGAAGCAACCTAAGTGTCCATCAGTAGATGAATGGATTAAGAAGATGTGATACATATACACAATGGAATATTACGCAGCCATAAGAAAAAAACAAATCCTACCATTTGCAACAACATGGATGAAGCTGGAGGGTATTATGCTCAGTGAAATAAGCCAGGCCGAAAAAGACAAGTACCAAATGATCTCACTCATATGTGGAGTATAAGAACCAAGAACAAAACAAAAAAAAAAACTGAAGGAACAAAACAGCAGCAGACTCACAGAACCCAAGAACGGACTAACAGTTACCAAAGGGAAAGGGACTGGGGAAGAAGGGCGGGAAGGGAGGGATAAGAGGGTAAAAGGGGCATTACGATTGGCAGACATAGGGTGGGGGAGCACGAGGGGGACTGTACAGCTCAGAAAAGACAAGTAGTGATTCTTATCTCACTACGCTGATGGACAGTGACTGTAATAGGGTTGGTGGGGGGGACCTGATGAAGGGGGTAGTTTAATCATCACAATATTGCTCATGTAATTGTAGGTTAATGATACTAAAATAAAATAAATTGTTTAAAAAAAAAAGCTCTAAGTAAACAAGACAAAAAATAAACTTAAAAAGAAGATAAAACTGTTCATCAAGCCTTGCAAACAGAAATACAGATATTCACATACCTTTTCTCAACCCTATTCCCTACACAAATGGAATATATTTCAAAAAAAATTAAGCCTGGCATAGATTAGAAAAGCTTCATTCTTAGTCATTCAGGCCCCTGTAATCAGCATGAGCATCAAAAGCAGATCCAAGTCTGCTTCGATGGATTGGTGGCAGAAAACAAATACAGCTATTCTTTTTGACTACTAGGTCCAAAATAGTATTGGTCAGTCCATTTATTTGTAACAAGCCCTCAAAGCTATAAAATCTTTACCTTTCCCAAGAAAAAAAATGAGAAGTAAAACTGTTTAATAAACAAAAATGTAGGCTACCTTACCTCTACTTTTGCTACAAGTTCTATGTTTAAGGGTAGACTATGGTCCCTTAAGATAAGAATGATTCTTCACTACCCAAGCATAAATTAACCAGCAAAAATTTATTCTCCAAGGATTGAGGGGTATTATGCTTAGTACACATGGTGTGGGGGATCACGGGGAAAATAGTGTAGCACAGAGAAGGCAAATAGTGAATCTGGCATCTTACTACACTGAAGGACAGTTACTGCATTGGGGTATAGGTGGGGACTTAACAATATGGGTAAATGTAGTAACCACATTGTTTTTTCATGTGAAACCTTCATAAGAGTGTATATCAATAATACCCTAATAAAAAAAATTTTGTTTAAGTTTATCCTCCAAGTATGTCACAAATAGCCATTATTTCACTTGTGATAGAGGCATAATAATCACAAGAAGGCAAATTAAACATGTTTTAGTATTTACCACTACAGATTAAAACCTAAACATTTTTCTACAACCAATTTTTCAAAATTAAATAGCACTTAGTGATTCTACCTCATCTATGCCAAGGGACTTAATCATAATTAATTTTTAACACCTTTTAGCTCATGAGAAAAAAAAAATTCCAAAAATAAATGGGGACACTCTGGAACCTGAGATTTCTACCATGTTATGTGTAACACCTGCCATAACCTAGACTATTGCACGTTATTACTGAAGACTCAAATCCTATAACTACCCCTCTGGAAGATTCTATAAGAGCACAACAGACCAAGATGGCTATAAGTATCTCTACAGAGACCACTGTCATTCTCAATAAGGTAACTGATTATTAACTGTAGAAAACTTCCAGACACTAGAAAACATCTCATTGAAAGGAATTTTTAAAAAACAACAAACAATAGAATCAGCTAAACCAGGTCAACTGCCACACTATGACTTGTTCTGAATATTATTTATTTGTGAAGGAAGAATTATTAGCTGTGTACCAAAAACATCCCAGTCACTATGCTTCTTAATATGCAGTGAAGTGTATGAATCATAAATACACAGCTCCTGAGTTTTTACATGTCTACACTTTTTTAAATGATTATTTGTCATTCAATCTTCACAGCACCTCAAAAAGGAAAGTTTTTCAAACACTGTACATTTCAAGGTAATTAAATTAAGCTTCACACAATTAAGTGGCTTGCCAGCCATCTAGCTAACGGATCTGTCCAGCTAATCCCAAAGCTTTCTCCTTTCTATTACCATGGTAATGCCTGAATGACTGAGTGACTATGATTACAATGATTAAAATTCAAAAGTGAAGATATCTGCTTTTTTTGTACAAATGAGAAAGAGCCTATGATAAACATGTCAAGTGAAAAAAGCTAAATACAGAACTCCAAATACAACAGTAAAATAAAACATATGCAGAAAAAAAGAACAAAATAACTGTGGGGACTCATTAGCCAACTATTTAGTGTTATGACCACAGGCAGAAATAAAGCCATGAGAAAGAGGGAAGGTCCTATCTCTGGTCTTAAATGACATTTAAATATATCTGTAAGAGTTGCAACCGGAGGTGAGATAAGAATACTATAAAAAAAATTTTTTTTAAGAATACTATAAAAAGGATTCAGAACAAAATAACACAGTCAACAGATTTAACAGTTAAAGGGACTCAGAGGCCATCCCAGTAGGAATGACAGCTTTAGCAGAAAGAAACTGAGTTATTGTCATGACTTGAACGAGGGATGGAGACTCTGAGATTAAGGCCTTTGCAGAAGGATATGAGTGTCTTCTTAAGCACATCAAAAACAGACTCGTTCTGGCTGCCTACAGTCCTAAATCTCCAGTGCCTGTCAAAAGAAACCCCACCCACTTCCCCAACAACCTGCCTGGGATGGTAAAATCATTTCCTCAGTGATGTCTTTTAAGCCCCAGAAAGATTCAGAATCTAACAGAGATGAAATACATCAAAGAACATGCCCTATTAAAGAACATGACAGATTAGCTTTCTGATTCCAACTGTAAATGTGTAATTGAGTAACTGATCTTAAACCTGGGATTTTTTTGGTTGAAAAATATTAAGAATTGTAGGAAGGTTGGAAATACTACTGTTTAAGACAAAACTGGAAATCACAAGTTACCAGGTTTACTAAGGTCATGTATATAAAACTTGGAAATGTTTCACTTCTCAGGTCAAGTAAACTAAATTGTTTAAAATAGAAAACTAATAGATTAAGTTTATATATGCAGTTTAAGGTGCTGTTAAAATTTTAAACTGTTGTAAATAAGGCTGATTGTAATTAAAGTCTTGTCACCCTAAGTTAAATAAATCAGTATTAATCAAAGGACCCTTGGTCTCCTTGAGAATGATTCATTAAAACTGGCTGTTTTAATAAAAAATTTATTAAGTTGTGCAACTAAATTTAAAGCCTAACCTACTCCAAGCTACTTATGGAAGACAAAATATCTCCACACAATACTTGCATTAAAATGCTCAAAGCACCATTACTCATAATAGCTTAAACCTGGAATCCATCAACTCATATATGGATAAACAAATTGTGCTATATTCACAGAATACTACTCAACAATAAAAAGAAACAAACTACTGACACACACAGCATAGATGAATCTCCGAAACATTATGCTAAGTAAAAGAAATCAAACACAAAAGACTACAGACTACATACTGTATGATTCCAGTTCTATGAAATTCTAGAAAAGCAAAACTATAGCGACAGAAAGCAGATTTGTCATTGCCTGGGACCAGGTCAAGGGAAGGGACCGACTATAAATGAGCACAAGGAAACTTTTTAGGGTCACCTATCTTGATTATGGTTGAGGTTACATAATAGGCAGCAAAATCAATCAAACTGAACACTTAAAATGAGTGTATTCTATTTTATAATACTTTAATAAAACTAAAAAAATACCAGTTATATACTGATTTGAAATTTGAAAATAAAATTTTAATTTTTAAACTCAAGTAGCCATAAAATTGTCTTCTCTCTGCATATAGAGTAACTCTAAGGGCACAGAAAAATATCCCACTGTTCATGACATATATAGGTCATTATTTTATTTTCTTTATTTTCTAAGTTTCCTCTAATATACCACTCTTAACAATTTTTCATTCATAAAAATGCTAAAGACCAAAGACACCATTAGGAAGTCACTGATACCTAAGCCTGTTTACTGTCTCTCCATTTCAATCTTCCAATTAAACCTAGAGAGTTCCTCAAGCGGGCAATATAACTCCATAAGAGCACAATGTCAGCTAGCAGGCAGAGAGGGTAAAAAAATCTCATAAAAAGCAAAAACTTTAGAACTCCTACATAGTAAAAGGATACCTTTCTGAAATTTTCCTTTGGCTAACTGAACTGTTAACAGACTATAGAGAGAGAAATCAGAAATTAAGGTGTGCAGCCATTGTTACAATAACTAGGAAAGAACACAGAAGAACTGGGTATACTTAAGGAAGAAAGTAATTTGTTTAATTTGAAAAGTTGACCAGAAATGTCAATACTGTTAGCTAGATAACAGTATCCATCTAAGAAGCTATCTGTACATAATATAGACACACATACTTATTTATATAAGCTTTCAATTTCAGACAGTGATAATACACTTTGCCTAATGCACTCTCTCTCACCCTACTTTATCTCCTTCTACACGGTAAACTCCTACCTGCCATTCCAGGTCTGGGATCGCTCCTTGGTCAAGCACTGACCATCGTGATAGTGAACCCTACTAACTATTAAAAAAAGAAAGTGGTCTGCTAATATGCTACTTTCCCAAAGTATCCAAAAAAGACAGACAACCAGCAACTGTAGAGTTACAGACCAAAACATTACAAAAGACATCAAGTTTTCACCTGCAGTATCAAAAAGTCCGAGAGTATATGGCTCTCCACCAATCATTACTGTGACTGCATAGTTGTCAAAAACCTAAAAACACAAAAATACAATATTGTTAGTGTGAAAGGGGATGGTCAAAGTGGAAAAGGACAATTCTTAAGCTAAGACAATGTTTCCTTCCTCAAACTTAATCCTTTCTTAGTACATCTTCCTTATATAACCAACTTTTCTTGCAAAAAGTGACAGGGATATGTTCTGGAATGTCTGCTACTCACAGCAGTGTGGATAAAAAGGCACACAGGAGTTAGAGGCGCCAAATGAGCAGAGTCCCCTAGCTATACAAAATGATACTGGTCAAGTTTGAAACTTCTGAGACAGTTGCTTATAGCTTACCTCAATGTTCACTCTGATTTCTAAGAAATTAATTCTTCACAGACCATTTCCTTTTAATCTAGAATTAAAGTTTCCTAGATCCATGATAATCTTTTTCCTTTTAGGGTTCAAGGTCAGGAAAGAAAAGAGAAACAAGCCCATTTGAGGGTCAAAAGAAGTGTCCAAGAAAGGGCCGGCAGATTATCTGTTGGGATTTCATAAATAAAATTTACGTTATTGGGTACAAACCACCTGATCTAAGATATAAGATACTTTCTTTGATCAGACACTTTGCTTGTAAATAGACCATAAAACACATGACAACTCGGTATATACTAATATTGCTAGTACTACATTATTTGTGAAAATGGGAGGTAATGAATGGGGCTAAATGGAAAACAAATTCATGGATTCCTTTGAATTAACTTACAATTCAGACACAATGCTTTCCAACTAGAGGAAGGTCATTACATTTTAGGATTACTCCTGTTTAACCTTTCAGTATCTCACTCTAATTTTCTAGTTCATGCTTTAATGGGTTGGTGGGAGCTTGTTTAAATGTAAACAAGAGTGGAAGCAAGGGCGGGGCGGGGGTGGTAGTTAAAGGAAAGTAAGTTCTTGATAAAAAGAACAAAGAAATGTAATGAATATAGTTAGCTCTCAAGCCGTACATGTTATTTCTTTAAGTCATACATAATCCTTTTCCAGAGATCTACAAACTAATATATGAAACACCCACAGGTCACCTTAAAAAGAATACCTAATAACCGAAGTCATAAAACAGACTTGGAAATCATGTTTACAAAAAAATAACTTTAATGGATCCCAAAAATTGATAGATCCCCTCACTCTGAAACAAGATCCATGTATCTCTAAAAGTCTCCTAAAAGTCCTTTTCAATCTCAGAACTTCTTTCACTTATAATGTCCCTAAAGGGCCAACTCAAAAATATGACTTTGCATTTAATTATACCTTCAAATTCTCCCCGTCCAAGAAATCTAATCTTCATTCTTCCTAAAGCCTTGGCCTACCTCAATCATTTTACCTGCTTTGGGACATTACAGATGTCAATTCCAATTAAATGTTACTACCAAGTCTTTAGCCTGCATTCACCCTCTTAACAATGTTCACTTCTCTGAAAACTAACCTAAAGTACTCATACATTTTCTTCCTTTTTACTTCCAAATAATACTAATCCCGTATTAACCATACATAGGTTTTTCATAACCTAAAATAGCTCACTTAACACAGTTGTTGCCAAGCCAAGCCAACTCTAGCTCCCCTCTCACCACTGAATGGACAACTACACTTAACATAATTATACCACTGGGATGGTCCAACAACCTGGGATAGACACTGGCTCTCCAAACACATCCTTTCCCGAGTGTAACTAAGTAACTTGGTCTCTCTCATTTCCTTAGCTTTGTTGTTCCCATTTTCCCTCTCCTCTTCTAAGTAGCTGATAAAAAGTATTTGCGGGACAGGACCCTCAAAGGCTTCTGTTGGTGTTCTCATAACAAAAACAGGTCTTCTCTGTCCTTAAAAGCCAGTTTGGAGCTCCAGTATTGCTAAGACAGCTCCATGAGATTCTCTTCTATTCCCTAAGGAGAGACACATACTACTTTCTCTGAAGTTATAAGACCCCAAAAAGCATCCCAGAAGACCTCCAAGCACTGATTAATCATTGGCCAATATAGCAAAAAAAAGTCACCTCATTCCAAGATGTAAGACATACTTCTCCAAAATGAGACCACCACTCTTTAGATTCTTGTCTATTGGAGTTTTGCCTCCCAGCACTTCTTGCAAACCCTTGTGTCACCCCTTCTGACTTTCCACTGATTTTTTCAGCTGTTTAAAGTGTACATAATTTACCCATGAGAAGTCAAGATCTTTAAAAACAGGGAACAAAGGCAGACAACAGAAAAATTTCAGTATGCACAAGGAAAGTTTTCAGAAGGATAGCATATTATGATACATTTCACTAACAGATGAAAGCCTTTATACTTACAGTTGGTACATACTCAGATGGAAATTTGTTTGTCGTGTAAGATATCAGGAGGCATGTTTTACCAACAGCACCATCACCCACAACAACGCACTTAATCGTCTGCATTGCTGGAACAGTTTTGTATCCACTTTAAATATTTCAAATTCAATTATGACCTACAAAAAGATTAAAGATGTGTGTTTTATTTATTTGTACTTACGGGTATTTTTCAACCAGCAACAACTTCACTCATTCAGGCAAGAACACAGCTAGCACCC
Source organism: Phataginus tricuspis (assembly GCA_029783875.1). Lineage (NCBI taxonomy): Eukaryota > Metazoa > Chordata > Mammalia > Pholidota > Manidae > Phataginus > Phataginus tricuspis. The sequence goes on along the minus strand of JAQQAC010002837.1, from coordinate 16,372,376 downwards.
CCAACTACTATGGCTGAAAGAACCTAAAAAGAGACTTCCAGGAAGATGGCGACGTGAGCCGGGGGGCAGAAATCTCCTCCCAATATTATATTTATCCACGAAAACAAAGCAAATACAACTATTCCTAAAAGAGAGACCAGAACACACAGGAAAGCGCACAGCATGCAGCTACACCTGAGAGAACACGGCACCCCGCGAGGCGGGTAAGATACGGAGCCGCAACCCGGCGGGACCCGAGCGCTCACCCACCCCAGGGCGCCAGCAGGAGGAGAGGATTCAGAGTCAGGAGGGCGTGGAAGTACAGGCCAGTGAAATAACCAGCCCCGGTTATCTGCGCAGTGAGCGCGGACACACAGCGCGCAGTGTAGCGAAGATTAGAGAGACAGAGGGTGCAGGGCCTGAGCGGGGAACGCGCCAGGTTGCTTGCAGCCGGCTACGGGAAGGAAAAAAAAAAGAAGAAGAAAAGCATGTGCTTTTTTCAGCAGTCTTAAAGAGACAGAAGCCCAGCGGAGGACCGGATAGCCCCGGCACACTCAGCCCAGCAGGCAGAGGGTCCTGGGGAACTTTGGACCCCTTAGCTGGTGACAGGGAAAGGCTGGTCACACTTAGGCTTCTCACAGAGCTCAAAAGCCTCCCATTCGTTCCCACACCAGCCAGAGCTATAAAGGGCCCTGCGGAGAGGCACAGCCATGGCTCTGGAATAGTGGAGCAACAGCGCCACCTACAGCATCCCCACAGAATCCACTCCCGGTAGGCGTTTTGCTGTTGTTGCTGTTGTTTTTTCTTCTCTTTCTTTTTTCTTTTCTTCTTTTCTTTCTTTCTTTCTTTTTCCTTTATTTTTTATTTCTTATCTATTTATTTATTTATTTCGTTTTATCCTTTTCCTTTTTAAAGTCATAAAGAGCCCAACTGACATACGTGGAACTACCAGCAACCACTTCTATAACCATGAAAAGACAGAGGAATGTGGTACAGACAAAGCTTCAGACCCAGAAAACCCAAGAGAGGGAAACTGAAGGGATGGACATGCACAGTCTTCCTGAAAAAGAATTCAGAATAAAAGTCATAACCATGCTGATGGATCTACAGAGAAATGTGCAAGAGCTAAGGGACGAAGTGAGGGATGTAAGGAAAGAAAATGCAGAAATGAGACAAGCGATCGAAGGGCTTAACAGCAGACTGGATGAAATGCAAGGGACTGTTAATGGAATAGAAATTAGAGAACAGGAATACACAGAAGCTGAGGCAGAGAGAGATAAAAGGATCTCTAGGAATGAAAGAATATTAAGAGAACAGTGTGACCAATCCAAATGAAACAATATTCGCATTATAGGAGTACCAGAGAAAGAAGAGAGAGAAAAAAGGATAGAAAGTGTCTTTGAAGAAATAATTGCTGAAAACTTTCCCACGCTGGGGAAGGAAATAGTCTCACAGTCCACAGAAGCCCACAGATCTCCCAACACAAGGAACCCAAGGAAGACAACACCAAGACACATAATAATTACAATGGCAAATATCAAAGATAAAGAAACAGTATTAAAGGAAGTTAGAGAGAGAAAAAAGATCACCTACAAAGGAAAACCCATCAGACTATCATCAGACTTCTCAACAGAAACCTTACAGGCCAGAAGAGAATGGCATAATATATTTAACGTAATGAAACAGAAGGGCCTCAAACCAAGAACATTGTATCCAGCACGATTATCATTTAGCTATGACAGAGCGATTAAATAATTTCCAGACAAGCGAAAGTTGAGAGAGTTTGCCTCTCATAAAGCACCACTACAGGATATCTTAAACGGACTGCTCTAGAGGGAACCACCCCTAAGGCTAAAAAGATGTCATCAGAGAAAATAAAATCATAGCAAAGAAAGCAGACCATCCAAATATTAACTAAAGGCAAAGAATAAAACACCTAGTATATAAAGAATAGACGAGGAAGAATAAGAAGGGAGAGAAATAAAGAAACATCAGACGGTGTTCACAATAACTTAACAAGAAAGTTAAGTTAGATTCTTAGATAGTAAAGAAGCAACCCTTGAACCTTTGGTAACCACGAATCTAAAGCCAGCAATGGCAAGAAGTACATATCTATCAATAATCACCCTAAATGTAAATGGACTGAATGCACCAATCAAAAGACACACAGTAACAGAGTGGATAAAAAAGCAAGACCCATCTATATGCTGCTTACAAGACACTCACCTCAAACCCAAAGATATACACAGACTAAAAGTGAAGGGATGGAAAAAGATATTTCATGCAAACAACAAAGAGAAAAGAGCAGGTGTTGCAGTACTTGTATCAGACAAAATAGACTTCAAAACTAAGAAAGTAGCAAGAGATAAAGACGGACATTACATAATGATAAAGGGGTCAGTCCAACAAGAAGATATATCCATTATAAATATATATGCACCCAACACAGGAGTGCCAGCACACGTGAAACAAATAGTAACAGAATTAAAGGAGGAAATAGACAGCAATGCATTCATTTTAGGTGACTTCAACACACCACTCACTCCAAAGGACAGATCAACCAGACAGAGAATAAGTAAAGGCACAGAGACACTGAACAACACACTAGAACAGATACCACCTAACAGACATCTACAGAGCTCTGCACCCAAAAGCAACAGGATATACATTCTTCTCAACTGCACATGGAACATTTTCCAGAATAGATCACATACTAGGCCACAAAAAGAACCTCAGTAAATTCAAAAATATTGAAATCCTACCAACCAACTTCTCAGATCACAAAGGTATAAAACTAGAAATAAATTTTAGAAAGAAATCAAAAAGGCTCACAAATACATGGAGACTTAACAACATTCTCCTAATGAATCAATGGGTTAACGACCAAATCAAAACAGAAATCAAAGAATATATGGAAACTAATGACAACAACAACACAAAGCCACAACTTCTGTGGGATGCAGTGAAGACAGTTCTAAGAGGAAAGTATATTGCAATCCAGGCCTATTTAAAGAAGGAAGAACATTCCCAAATAAACAGTCTAAAGACACAATTATTGAAATTGGAAAAAGAAAAACAAATGAGGCCTAAAGTCACCAGAAGGAGGGACATAATAAAGATCAGAGAAGAAATAAATAAAATTGAGAAGTATAAAACAATAGAAAAAAATCAATGAAACCAAGAGCTGGTTCTTTGAAAAAATAAACAAAATAGATAAACCCCTAGCCAGACTCATTAAGAGAAAAAGAGAATCTACACACATAAACAGAATCACAAATGAGAAAGGAAAAATAACGACGGACCCCACAGATATACAAAGAATTATAAGAGAATATTACGAGCATCTATATGCCAACAAGCTGCAAAACCTAGAAGAAATGGACAACTTCTTAGAAAAATACAGCCTTCCAAGACTCACCAAGCAGGAAACAGAAAAACTAAACAGACCAATCACCAGCAACGAAATTGAATCGGTAATCAAAAAACTACCCAAGAACAAAAGCCCTGGACCTGATGGATTCAC
>JAQQAC010002837.1:16348268-16363874 GCA_029783875.1 Phataginus tricuspis | reverse complement strand
TACAAATATTGAGATAAATGGTATTTTAGAGACAATGAAAATTTTTTAATTTTTCTGAAAGAATAAAAAAGAAACCCAACCCCCTGGGTATTCTATCCACCTTTTAAGATAAAGTCCCATTTCAATTATAATCTTGAGGGGACTACATTTGTTGGCTAGAGCTTCCACCTTCCTAAACATAAAATGTCACAGAAACATCTAACTCTGGGCTGGATGCCATGCCTATGTGCTCCACAGCACCCTGCACAATATGTAACCACAATGATTTATAAATACTTGTTAACATCTCTGTATATATATTAGGAGTGAATAACCTACAGGAAATATTTCCTGTTCCTCCTCAAAACCATCTTGAGTATCTTGAGTACTAAACTATTATAGAGAATTATGCAAGAATGTCTTTTACTTAATAATCAAGGCAAGAAGAGAAAACAGGAATAGCTGTCTTCTCATGGTTCCAGAGTTCAACTCTGAAAAACAGGTAACACTCTACTAAAAAAACAACAAAACAAGATCATCTACAGAATTTTTCAATTCAGAGAGTTCTAATCATTCTACAGAATATTTTCCAGGTACCTACAAATTTATTTCAAGTTCAGTTTCTGTACCTTCTATTTCTTCTGACCATTACTACCAGTTGATTTTTTTAAATGTAGAGTTTAATCATAAACATTGGACAGGATGTAATGTTTGATCACTGGGGCAGAGACTACTAGTGGTCTGCCAATTCTTCCTTTCTTCTTTAGTAATAGAACTTTCTCCTAAGCATAAATAAAAACATTTCCTAAATTCCTTCACAGCTAAATGTGACCACTGTGAGTAAGTTCTGGCAAATGGGAGTGGACATGGTGGATGCCACTTTCAGGACTAGCCTTAAAAGCAAGGGACATAGTCTCTCCAGTTCCAGCCTTTAGGCTAGAAAGTAGATGTGATGATGGGAGCCAATGCAGTCATAATGAACCACCAGACAGAAATTACATGATAAGGATGAGTAAAACAATAGGAGGGGCTAGCCCTGGGTTGCTTTCCAGGACTTCTACACAAAAAAGAAACTTCTCTCTCATTAAGCCCCTAGTATTTTGGATTTCTCTGTTTTAGCAGCAGAAATGAAATCCTAATTATTATATTTCACAGACCCTAAGACAATGATTTTAAAATACATGCTAAATTTAGAAGTTAAATGTGGGAGAAAATGTCTTAGAATCAGTAAAATTATACTAATATTTGGATTTATCAAGTAACTTTACAGTATACTTAACCTTTGGAGACTTTATCTCAAAAACAACCAAGAAAAATGATGTTTTGAAATTTAAATTGTGGTTGAAATCCAATTGTCATCCCTAAATATGAAGCTACTTAATTTATCCCCTCTCCGATATTCACTTTTAAGACTTAAAACCCATATTATTAACAAGCAAATACAAAATCAACAGGCCATTTATAAACTTGAAATTTCTAGTGAAGAACAGCTATAGTTTCCTGACATTCTCATTAAAATTTCCTAAGGAATAGGAAGAAGAAATTGAGAACAAAAAGTTTCTGTGATTACAGCCTTGAACATGACTGCCACATGGCTAAATCAGAAACTATCACACTGTGATAGAGGTTAGAGCTGGTCTAAAACATTCCAAAGAAAAGCTACAATTAATAACTGTATTAAAGGAGAATAAGGTAAATGATTCAAGCTGAATTCCTTTTTTATATTATAGATATATTTGGAAATCCATCAAAATGAACTGTCTTCAGGGGACCATGCACAAATCGTAGCCTTAGAATACTGGTTCTTTATGAAGTGGAAACCTTAAATGTGATAACTCTCTTTCTGATACCAGTAAGTATAAGAAAATGTTAAAAACGAGATTATTCTGGCCACCAGGAAACTTACAACAAAATTTATATTAGGAGAAGCCTACAATGTAACTTAGAAACAAAGGCAATGTTCCAAACTGGCTCATCAGTTTTATCCTTTGAATGTATAATTTTAAAAGAAAGTGTCTCTGCATTCTTAAGCATAAATTCATTACAACTGAATGCCAAGTTTTCCGAGCAAGATCTTTAAGACTTTCCAATGTATGGTGATGGGTAAACAGAATTTGTGTAAAAGAAATGTGCTCTACCTACAGTCTGGCTAGATCATTAAATAAACATTACTACTTTAATAAACTTTTTTAAGTCTGTGTCTCTTCTGAGTCAGAGAAACAGCCCCCAGGCCCTTCTTGTATGTCCTGACTAGTAAACTGAAAGAATACCCAAAATACATAAACTTAATACATAAGTAGTAATAATTCCCCTAACTTTGAAGTCAGGAAAACTCTAGGTTTTAATCTCTGCTCAACACTTACTACGACCTGGGCCAGTTTCTTAACCTCTTTTTAGCCCCATTTTCTCATTTACAAAACAAAATAATTATATCAACACCTTGCACAGTGTTATAAAGATTAAATAACATAAAAGGACCTCAGAGGTCATAGTACATACTCAATACACATGAATTCCTCTACCAAGCGTGCCTGTTAAATCAATCCCACCACAACTGTTTTCATCCAGTGGGTCAAAACTTACACCATACTTTCTTCTCTTTGGCGGACTGTTGTCTAATCAAGACTTTTCTAACTTTACATATAGCAGACACACCAAAAAAACACAGGTTAAAATGAACTGAATTATTTGCTGCTATTTAGTTAGTGACACAAAAAACAAGAAATCCACTTAAATATTTCTTCTTCACCTAAAGACTCCTGTATTCTTTATTTCCTGTATTGTTTCTGTATCTACAGAGTAATCCCTAAAACCAACTTATATAACAGGTACTAATAAAAGAATTTAGGTATGAGAATAGACCCACCCTATCTCTAGCTTTACACCAAATTAAATGCTTTCTTAGTTGACATATCATTGCCTACATGCCAACTAATGAAAATCTGAGTTTTACTTTTTTAATGCCCTTTTCCTGCTATGCTTGAATTCAGCCTCTAAATCAGCAATTCCAAAACGTCCACCTCAGACCACCAGAGCAGAATTACATGCACTGGGTTTATTAATAATTCAGATTCCCAGGCTCTCCAAACCTAAGACATCAGAACACTCCCCGTGTAATTCTAATGCACAATGAAGTTTGAGAACCACTGTTCTATATAGCAAGATAAGGCATACCAGTAATACAAGAATCTAAGCTAAGACAAACATTACTGGCATTTTAGGTCTCCTAGAAGTGAGTTTCTTAAAGTAGAATCCAAATTATCAATATGAATTAGCTCTATCAACCCTGTATCAACCCTATACCTACCAGGCATTCTGTATATTTAATAATGAAAAACTCATGTTGGATACTGAGAGATCATGAACCAAGATACTTCAGAGGTGCTTCAATAACTGATTCAACCTAAAAGTGTTTCTCAAATAAGTGATATAAGCCAACACTTGTACAGCACTTACTATGTGCTACATAGGGTTCTAAATATATTACACATACTCATATATTTCATCCTCCCAACAACTCTATGAGGTATGTACTTTATTATCCCCATTTTACGGGTAAGAAAAGTGAGGTTCAGTGAAATTAAGTAACTAGGCCAAGATTACTTAGCCTATAAATGGTACAACTGGAGTTTAAACACAAGCAGTCTGTCAAGCCCTTCTAAAACACTATACTATACTACCTCTCCTGAGAAATGACAATAAAAACAAACATGATCACTGCAACTGGACTGGCAACTATATACCAATGACGGTTATCCGCACTGGGAAGAGGAAGGCAAAAGGAAAAGCAAGAAACGGGTTAATTTCCTGTTTCTTCACCCTGCAGACAACCACTGAATTTTATTGGGGAGAAGGGAAGCAAGAAGAGACAATTAGTAAGATAAGAATTTGTTCTTCCCCTTTCTTTATACCCACAAACCTCCCATTTCTTAGGCTTCCTGACCTGTCAGCTCAGCAAATTACTGGAAACTGGTTGTGGGTCTCCCATTAGGAGCACTGGTTCACAAGGAAGTGAAAGACCTATACTCTGAAAACTACAAGACACTCATTAGAGAAATTAAAGAGGATACCAATAAAGGGAAACACATCCCGTGCTCATGGATAGGAAGAATTAATATTGTCAAAATGGCCATCCTGCCTAAAACAATCTACTGATTCAATGCAATTCCTATCAAAATACCAACAGCATTCTTCAACAAACTACAGAAAATCACTCTAAATTTAATATGGAACCACAAAAGACCCTGAATAGCCAAAGCAATCCTGAGAAGGAAGAATAAAGCTGGGGGGATTATGCTCCCCAACTTCAAGCTCTACTACAAAGCCACAGTACTCAAGACAATTTGGTACTGGCACAGGAACAGACCCATAGACCAATCGAACAGACTAAAGAGCCCTGATATAAACCAAACATATATGGTCAACTAATATATGATAAAGGAGCCATAGACATACAATGGGGAAATGACAGCTTCTTCAACAGCTGGTGTTGGCAAAACTGGACAGCTACATGCAAGAGAATGAAACTAGATTATTGTTTAACCCCATACACAAAAGTAAACTCGAAATGGATCAAGGACCTGAATGTAAGTCATGAAACCATAAAACTCTTATAAGACAACACAGGCAAAAATCTCCTGAATATAAGCATGAGCAACTTCTTCCTGAACGCATCTCCTCGAGCAAGGAAAACAAAAGCAAAAATGAACTCACGGGACTATATCAAACTAAAAAATTTCTGTACAGCAAAGGACACCATCAACAGAACAAAAAGGCATCCTACAGTATGGGAGAATATATTTGTAAATGACATATCTGACAAGGGGTTAACATCCAAAATATATAAAGAACTTAGCACGCCTCAACACCCAAAAAGCAAATAACCTGATTAAAAAATGGGCAGAGGATATGAAGAGACAGTTCTCCAAAGAAGAAATTCAGATGGCCAACAGACACATGAAAAGATGCTCCACATCACTAATCATCAGGGAAATGCAAATTAAAACCACAATGAGATATCACCTCACACCAGTAAGGATGGCCACCATCCAAAAGACTAAGAACAACAAATGCCGGCGAGGATGCAGAGAAAGAGGAACCCTCCTACACTGCTGGTGGGAATGTAAGCTAGTTCAATCATTGTGGAAAGCAATATGGAGGTTCCTCAAAAAACTCAAAATACAAATACCATTTGACCCAGGAATCCCACTCCTTGGAATTTACCCAAAGAATACAATTCTCAGATTCAAAAAGACATATGCACCCCTATGTTTACTGCAGCATTACAATAGCCAAGATATGGAAGCAACTAAGTGTCCATCAGTAGATGAATGGATAAAGATGTGGTACATATACACAATGGAATACTATTCAGCCATAAGAAGGAAACAAATCCTGCCAATTGCAACAACATGGATGGAGCTGGAGGATATTATGCTCAGTGAAATAAGCCAGGTGGAGAAAGACAAGTGCCAAATGATTTCCCTCGTTTGTGGAGTATAACAACGAAGCAAAACTGAAGGAACAAAATAGCAGCAGACTCAAAGACTCCAAGAAGGAATTAGTGGTTACCAAAGGAGAGTGGTGTGGGAGGGCGGGTGGGGAGAGTGGGAGAAGGGGATTGAGGGGTATTATGTTTAGTACACATGGTGCAGGGGATCACGGGGAAAACAGTGTAGCACAGAGAGGGCAAACAGTGAATCTGCGGCATCTTACTACACTGATGCCAGTGATGGCATTGGGGTATGGGTAGGGACTTGATAATATGGGTATATGTAGTAACCACATTGTTTTATCATGTGAAACCTTCATAAGAGTGTATGTCAATAATATCTTAAATTTCTTTTTTAATGAAAAAAAAGAGCACTGGTTCAGGAGTCACACTGTCTCTAACACTCTGTGCAGCCTTAGGTAAGTTATTTAACTTCTCTGTGGCTATTTTCCTTTATCTTTTTCACAGGAGTAAGCTGACTGAATAATACATGTAAAGAATTTAAAACAGTGCCTGACGTACAGTAAATGCTTAGTAAATGTTAGCTACTACACTTGAATGATTAAAGGCACTTTTAGGTCAACGTACATTTTAAACAGCAACAATACCAACCCACTTGGAAAGGAGCACATAATTTATCTTATTTCCAAAATAATTACAGTACTCATTGTTATTACTACAAATGTAGTAAAATTTAGAACCAACATTACAAAGGTGGTCATTTCAGAGTCAAGTTCCACTTTAATTATGAGTATGCTTCAAAGCATTTGACATGTATTATTAATAATTTCATGTATTAAAATTACCACCAGGTGACCCACAGATGGGGAGGAAGTAGGCAACCAGGGAATACTTTGGTTTTGCAATATATATAATGCCAGTTTTAACAACACCAAGGAAACCAGGACAGATACATTTGTATATCCTATGTTAACTTCCTTTTTAAACAATGTCAAATCACTATGGCAGCAAAGAGGCTATATAGCACCAATTACTTACCATTTTGCTATTCACACTGGCTGTTGTGCACCAGTAACTAAACACTATCCCTCTTGAATGATGAAGTTCATTTATACCAGAATTTAGAATTGGGGTTGACAACTTAAAGAATAAAAAATGATTCATCCAATCTTAAGGAAAATTGTGAAATAAGTATGTTTATCTTCTACACCCTACCCATTACCTATCACTCTACCAGAGAGCCGTAAGAAAACCCCTATCTCCTCATTTATACATGCTTTGAGAGTCCATTCACCATTTGGGTAAAGCCCCTTTAGTTTTCTAGGGTCCTTGAGCTCCAGATTTGAAGAGACTATGGAATCCTCTCTTCAGAGTCATTATTATTGTCTGGCTGCCAACTGAACTCTACCAGGCAACCCAGTACCTGGAGAAAGGATTTGTATGGAGGAAGAGGAGGCTTCCCGCTACAGATGCCTTATTTTCCCATGATTCATTCTAGGTACAAGGCATAGACAGCCTATGTAAAGATTTGAGATTAAGTATTGCTAATAAAAGTGTTTGATAAAAATGCATATTCTCAGATTATCATATCCCTTACAAACCGATGTCAAATATTAGTAGTAAACAATGTGAATAAAAGTCAAAATTTTTGGTAATTCACTGTGGTAAAACATATGGTCTTTGTCCCTGAGTTCCTGGCATAGAGCTCCTAAAATTCTTGGCATTTTCTAAATGACAGGCCTGTTAGTGAAAACAGAGATGTGCTGGACGGTGCCGTGCCTAGGCAGGGCATGGAAGCTCTGTGTCCCACCCCTCCCCATACTTCGTCCTATGCATCTCTTCCATTGGACTGTTCTTGAGTTATATCCTTACTAATAAACTAGTAAATATAAGTGTTTTCTTGAGTTCTGTGAGACACTCTAACCAATTATCAAACTTGGGGGGTCATGGGAACCCCCAAATTTGTGGTTGGGCAAACAGAAGGGTGGATAGCTTGGGCACCCCATTTGTATCCGATGCCTGAAGTAGAGGTAGTCTTGTGGGACTGAGCCCTTAAGTTGTGGGGTCTGCACTAACTCTGGGAGTCAGAACTGAATTGACAAAAGTGACGTCAGAAAAAAAAGACACCGGCCCCTTTCCTCAGTTGCGGCTGAAGTGTTCGGTCCTTCCAAGAAGCTAAGGACAAGCTAGGGTTAGGCCCTAACTTCATTAGGTGACTAGCACCGGGCCGGCAGCACCCATAAGCACTCACCCATAAAATGGTCTCAGTCTCTGAGCTCGCCTGCATCTACTGGGCCCTCATCCTACACAAGAATGACGTTATGAATGAGGTAACGGTCACAGAGGATAAGATCAATATCTTCACTAAAGAGCCAGTGCAAATGTTGAACCTTTCTGGCCAGGCTTATTTGCAAAGGCCCTGGCCAATGTCAACATCAGAAGCCTCATCTGCAAAGTAGGGGCTGGTGGACCTGCCCCAGCAGCTAGAGCTGCAGCAGCAGGAGGTCCTGTCCCCTCCACCACTGATGCCCCAGCTGAGGAGAAAGTGGAAGCAAAGAAAAGAGTCTGAGGAGTCTGATGATGACATTGGCTTTGGTCTTTTTGACTAAACCTCTTCTGTACCATGTTTGATAAAAAAGCTGAACTAAAAAAAAAAAGGAAAAAAGATAACTGTATTCAGGCTAACACAAAATGCACTAAGAGTAAGGCTGTTTTCACTTGAAAAACATTTCCCCGGCAGTAACCCATTCTGATACTTAGGATACAGGAAAGAGGCACTATAGAGATCAAGAGAATAATGACCCTGAATTTCACAAGCCTTCCATACTTATCCAATGGAACTGGTCTGCTTGCAAGATTAGATACAATAAAATCAGCACCACTTATCTCTCCTATCAGATCCAGTCTCTTTAGAGCATTCCTTTTCCTCTAAGTTATAACAGCATATCTAAAGTAAAATTTTTAAACACCTATCCATGTGGCTTTCTAGGAACCCAAAGTACTAAACTACAGAGATGTGTCCCACACATCCACATGTATGCAGGTGTTTTAACATATCATCTTGTTTGGTTCTGAGTTAGAACATACAGGAAAACCAAAAGCATATGGCTGACCTCACATGTTCAACTAAGGATACAGTATTGTTCAAAGTCCTACCCAAAAATCCTATTACACCTCCAACATAGTTACCTTTCTTCCCAAAAACAATGTATTGTAAAAGCGATGTTTTCAAACGTTGAAATGTTTGGCTTCAAACAAAATTTAAGAGAACTTAATTGTATCAGTTCACCCAATATTATTTAAAAGAACCAAATTAGGAATGAGAATTATTTTTTAGAATTGGACTATCCACATAGGCAAAAATCTCTTGAATATAAACATGAGCAACTTTTTCCTGAACGCATCTCCTCAGGCAGGGAAACAAAATCAAAAATGAACAAATGGCACTACATCATACTAAAAGGCTTCTGTACAGCAAAGGACACCATCAGCAGAACAAAAAGGCATCTTTCAGTATGGGAGAATATATTTGTAAATGATATATCTGACAAGGGGTTAACATTCAAAATATATAAAGAATTCATACGCCTCAAAACCCAAAAAGAAAATAACCCTATTAAGAAATGGGCAGAGAATATGAACAGACACTACTCCAAAGAAGAAATTAAAATGGCCAACAGGCACATGAATAGATGGTCTACATCACTAATTATCAGGGAAATGCAAATTAAAAGCACAATGATATATCACCTCACACCAGTTAGGATGGCCAACATAGAAAACACTAGGAACAACAAATGCTGGAGAGGATGTGGAGAAAGGGGAACCCTCCTACACTGCTGGCGGGAATATAAACTAGTTCAACCATTGTGGAAAGCAGTATGGAGGTTCCTCAAAAAACTCAAAATAGAAATACCATTTGACCCAGGAATTCCACTCCTAGGAATTTACCCTAAGAATGCAGCAGCCCAGTTTCAAAAAGACATATGTACCCCTGTGTTTACTGCAGCACTATTTACAATAGCCAAGATATGGAAGTAACCTAAGTGTCCCTCAGTAGATGAACGGATGAAGAAGATGTGGTACATTTACACAATGGAATATTATTCAGCCATAAGAAGAAAAAAATTCCTACCATTTGCAACAACATGGATGGAGCTAGAGGGTATTATGCTCAGTGAAATAAACCAGGCAGAGAAAGACAAGTACCAAATGATTTCACTCATCTGTGGAGCATAAGAACAAAGCAAAAACTGAAGGAACGAAACAGCAGCAGATTCACAGAACCCAAGAATGGACTAACAGTTACCAAAGGGAAAGGGACTGGGAAGAATGGGTGGGAAGGGAGGGAGAAAGAGAATAAGGGGCATTACTATTAGCACACATAATGTAGGGGGGCGTGGGGCATGGGGAAGGCAGTATAGCACAGAGAAGACAAGTAGTGGCTCTATAAGCATCTTACTACACTGATGAACAGTGACTGTAATGGGGTATGTGGTGGAGACTTGATAATGGGGGGAATCTAGTAACCACGATGTTGCTCATGTGATTTTATATTAATGATACCAAAATAAATAATACATATATCCTGAAAAAAAAGTCTGTTTAGCAAAGAAAAAAAAAATTGGACTATCCCTCCATGAACTTACCCCATCATTTGGCAAACTACCTAGCCTAAACCCAAAGTACTTGCCCCAAAGCCAGATAGTTACTGCCGATGTTTTTTGACATCCTTTTCCAACTCTACAGACTTTAGGCAAATACAGAACAAGCCACATAAAGACAATTCTTTTTTAACTTTATAATTTGTTTTCAGAGTCCTCAGTAAACAGGAAATAATCTTAGAAAACATTGGCACTCATTCAAAAAGTCAAAACAATACATCTGCTGTTCAGCTAGTTACCTTGATTAAAAAACCAAAAGCAGCTTAATATAATCAGCAGTTTCACTTCCGGGAAGATGGCGGCTTGAGCAGGGCTGCAGAAATCTCCTCCTAAAACTATATATATCTATGAAAATACAGCAAATACAACTATTCCTAAAAGAGAGACCAGAATACACAGGAAAGTGCACAGCGTGCAGCTACACCTGAGAGGACTTCGCACCCCGCAAGGCGGTCTTAAAGAGCCCAGCTGACATACGTGGCAACTACCAGCGACCACTTCTATAGCCATGAAAAGACAGAGGAATATGGTTCAGACAAAGATCAACCAGACAAGCCCAGAGAGGGAGCCTGAAGGGATGGAAATGCACAGTCTTCCTGAAAAAGAATTCAGAATAAAAGTCATAACCATGCTGATGGATCTACAGAGAAATGTGCAAGAGCTAAGGGAGGAAGTGAGGGATATAAGGAAAGACAATGCAGAAATCAAACAAGCGATCGAAGGGCTTAACAGCAAACTGGATGAGATGCAAGAGACGGTTAATGGAATAGAAATTAGAGAACAGGAATACACAGAAGCTGAGGCAGAGAGAGATAAAAGGATCTCTAGGAATGAAAGAATATTCAGAGAACGGTGTGACCAATCCAAATGAAACAATATTCGCATTATAGGAGTACCAGAGGAAGAAGAGAGAGGAAAAGGGATAGAAAGTGTCTTTGAAGAAATAATTGCTGAAAACTTTCCCACGCTGGGGAAGGAAATAGTCTCCCAGTCCACGGAAGCCCACAGATCTCCCAAAACAAGGGACCCAAGGAAGACAACACCAAGACACATAATAATCAAAATGGCAAAGATCAAAGATAAGGACAGAGTATTAAAGGCAGCTAGAGAGAGAAAAAAGATCACCTACAAAGGAAAACCCATCAGACTATCATCAGACTTCTCAACAGAAACCTTACAGGCCAGAACTGAATGGCATGATATATTTAACGTAATGAAACAGAAGGGCCTCGAACCAAGAACACTGTATCCAGTACAATTACCATTTAAATATGACGGAGGGATTAAACAATTCCCAGACAAGAGAAAGTTGAGAGAGTTTGCCTCTCATAAACCACCGCTAAAGGATATCTTACACGGACTGGTCTAGAGGGAACCACCCCTAAGGCTAAAAAGATGTCATCAGAGAATATAAAATTATACCAAAGAAAGCAGACCATCCAAATACTAACTAAAGGCAAAGAATAAAACACCTAGTATATAAAGAATGGAGGAGGAAGAAGAAGGGAGAGAAATAAAGAAACATCAGATGGTGTTCACAATAACTTAACAAGAAAGTTAAATTAGATTGTTAGATAGTAAAGAAGCAACCCTTGAACCTTTGGTAACCACGAATCTAAAGCCAGCAATGGCAATAAGTACCTATCTATCGACAATCACCCTAAATGTAAATGGACTGAATGCACCAATCAAAAGACACACAGTAACAGAGTGGATAAAAAAGCAAGACCCATCTATATGCTGCTTACAAGACATTCACCTCAAACCCAAAGATATACACAGACTAAAAGTGAAGGGATGGAAAAGATATTTCATGCAAACAACAAAGAGAAAAAAGCAGGTGTTGCAGTACTTGTATCAGACGAAATAGACTTCAAAACAAAGAAAGTAGCAAGAGATAAAGAAGGACATTACATAATGATAAAGGGGTCAATCCAACAAGAGCATATAACCATTATAAATATATATGCACCCAACACAGGAGTGCCGGCACACGTGAAACAAATAGTAACAGAATTAAAGGAGGAAATAGAGAGCAATGCATTCATTTTAGGTGATTTCAACACACCACTCACTCCAAAGGACAGATCAACCAGACAGAGAATAAGTAAAGGCACAGAGACACTGAACAACACACTAGAACAGATACCACCTAACAGACATCTACAGAGCTCTGCACCCAAAAGCAGCAGGATATACATTCTTCTCAACTGCACATGGAACATTTTCCAGAATAGATCACATACTAGGCCACAAAAAGAACCTCAGTAAATTCAAAAATATTGAAATCCTACCAACCAACTTCTCAGATCACAAAGGTATAAAACTAGAAATATATTTTAGAAAGAAATCAAAAAGGCTCACAAACACACGGAGACTTAACAATATTCTCCTAATTAATCAACGGGTTAATGACCAAATCAAAACAGAAATCAAAGAATATATGGAGACTAATGACAACAACAACACAAAGCCACAACTTCTGTGGGATGCAGCGAAGACAGTTCTAAGAGGAAAGTATATTGCAATCCAGGCCTATTTAAAGAAGGAAGAACATTCCCAAATGAACAGTCTAAACACACAATTACTGAAATTGGAAAAAGAAGAACAAATGAGGCCCAAAGTCACCAGAAGAAGGGACATAATAAAGATCAGAGAAGAAATAAATAAAATTGAGAAGAATAAAACAAAAGAAAAATATCAATGAAACCAAGAGCTGGTTCTTTGAAAAAATAAACAAAATAGATAAAACCCTAGCCAGACTCATTAAGAGAAAAAAAGAATCTACACACATAAACAGAATCAGAAATGAGAAAGGAAAAATAATGATGGACCCCACAGAAATACAAAGAATTATAAGAGAATATTATGAGAATCTATATGCTAACAAGCTGCAAAACATAGAAGAAATGTACAACGTCTTAGAAAAATACAACCTTCCAAGACTGACCAAGCAAGAAACAGAAAAACTAAACAGATCAATCACCAGCAACAAGAACAAAACCCCTGGACCCGATGGATTCACCTCGGAATTCTACCAGACATATAGAGAAGAAATAACACCCATTCTCCTTAAAAGTTTTCCAAAAAATAGAAGAGGAGGGAATACTTCCAAACTCTTTCTATGAAGCCAGCATCACTCTAATACCAAAACCGGGCAAAGACCTCACTAAAAAAGAAAATTATAGACCAATATCCCTGATGAACATAGATGCAAAAATACTCAACAAAATATTAGCAAACCGAATTCAAAATTACATCAAGAGGATCATACACCATGATCAAGTGAGATTCATCCCAGGGTGGCAAGGATGGTACATTTGAAAATGCATCAACATCATCCACCACATCAACAAAAAGAAGAACAAAAACCACATGATCATCTCCATAGATGCTGAAAAAGCATCTGACAAAATTCAGCATCCATTCATGATTAAAACTCTCAACAAAATGGGTATAGACGGCAAGTACCTCAACATCATAAAGGCTATATATGACAAACCCACAGCTAACATCATACTTAACAGCGAGAAGCTGAAAGCTTTTCATCTAAGATTGGGAACAAGACAGGGATGCCCACTCTTTCCACTGTTATTCAACATAGTACTGGAGGTCCTAGCCACGGCAATCAGACAAAACAAAGACATAAAGGGCATCCAGACTGGTAAAGAAGAAGTCAAATTGTCACTATTTGCAGATGACATGATACTGTACATGGAGAGCCCTAAGGACTCCACTCCAAAACTACTAGAACTAATATCTGAATTCAGCAAAGTTGCAGGATACAAAATTAACACACAGAAATCTGTTGCTTTCCTATACACTAACGATGAACTAACAGAAAGAGAAATCAGAAAAACAATTCCATTCACAATTGCATCAAAAAGAATAAAATACCTAGGAATAAACCTAACCAAGGAAGTGGAAGACCTCTACTCTGAAACTACAAGACACTCCTAAGAGAAATTAAAGAGGACACTAACAAATGGAAATGCATCCCATGCTCTTGGCTAGGAAGAATAAATATTGTCAAAATGGCTATACTAACTAAAGCAATCTACAGATTCAACGCAATCCCTATCACTCTACCAACAGCTTTCTTCAATGAACTGGAACAAATAATTCTAAAATTCATATGGAACCACAAAAGACCCTGAATAGCCAAAACAATCCTTAGAAGGAGGAATCAAACAGGGGGAATTACGCTCCCTGACTTCAAGCTCTACTACAAAGCCACAGTAATCAAGACAATTTGGTATTGGCACAAAAACAGACCCACAGACCAGTGGTGCAGAATAGAAAACCCAAACATTAACCCAAACATTTAGTCAATTAATATTTGATAAAGGAGCCTTGGATATACAATGGGGAGATGACAGTCTCTTCAGCAGCTGGTGTTGGAAAAACTGGACAGCTACATGTAAGAGAATGAAACTGGACTACTGTCTAGCCCATACACAAAGGTAAACTCAAGGTGGATCAAAGACCTGAATGTAAGTCATGAAACCATAAAACTCTTAGAAAAAAACATAGGCAAAAATCTCTTGGACATAAACATGAACGACTTCTTCATGAATATATCTCCCCGGGCAAGGGAAACAAAAGCAAAAAGGAACAAGTGGGACTATATCAAGGTGAAAAGCTTCTGCACAGCAAAGGACACCACCAGTAGAACAAAAAGACATCCTACAGTATGGGAAAATATATTCATAAATGATATTTCAGATAAGGGGTTGACATCCAAAATATATAAAGAACTCATGCACCTTAATAAACAAAAAGAAAATAATCCAATTAAGAAATGGGCAGAGGACATGAATAGACACTTCTCTAAAGAAGAAATTCAGGTGGCCAACAGGCAAATGAAAAGATGCTCCACATCGCTGGTCATCAGAGAAATGCAGATTAAAACCACAATGAGATATCACCTCACACCAGTGAGGATGGCCAACATCCAAAACACAAACAACAACAAATGTTGGCGAGGATGTGGAGAAAAGGGAACCCTCCTACACTACTGGTGGGAATGCAAATTAGTTCAACCATTGTGGAAAGCAGTATGGAGGTTCCTCAAAAAACTCAAAATAGAAATACCATATGACCCAGGAATCCCACTCCTAGGAATTTACCCCAAGAATGCAGCAGCCCAGTTTGAGAAAGACAGATGCACCCCTATGTTTATTGCAGCACTATTTACAATAGCCAAGAAATGGAAGCAACCTAAGTGTCCATCAGTAGATGAATGGATTAAGAAGATGTGGTACATATACACAATGGAATATTACGCAGCCATAAGAAAAAAACAAATCCTACCATTTGCAACAACATGGATGGAGCTGGAGGGTATTATGCTCACTGAAATAAGCCAGGCCGAAAAAGACAAGTACCAAATGATCTCACTCATATGTGGAGTATAAGAACAAAGGAAAAAAAAAAAATGAAGGAACAAAACAGCAGCAGACTCACAGAACCCAAGAATGGACTAACAGTTACCAAAGGGAAAGGGACTGG
>JAQQAC010002837.1:16162449-16348168 GCA_029783875.1 Phataginus tricuspis | reverse complement strand
CGGGGGGGACTGTACAGCTCAGAGAAGACAAGTAGTGATTCTCATCTCACTACACTGATGGACAGTGACTGTAATAGGGTTGGTGGGGGGGGCCTGATGAAGGGGGTAGTTTAATCATCACAATATTGCTCATGTAATTGTAGGTTAATGATACTAAAATAAAATAAATTGTAAAAAAAAAAAAAAAAACTCAAAATAGAAATACCATTTGACCCAGGAATCCCACTCCTAGGAATTTACCCTAAGAATGCAGCAGCCCAGTTTCAAAAAGACAGAGGCACCCCTATGTTTATTGCAGCACTATTTACAATAGCCAAGAAATGGAAGCAACCTAAGTGTCCATCAGTAGAGGAATGGATTAAGAAGATGTGGTACATATACACAATGAAATATTATTCAGCCATAAGAAGAAAACAAATCCTACCATTTGCAACAACATGGATGGAGCTAGAGGCTATTATGCTCAGTGAAATAAGCCAAGCCGAAAAGACAAGTATCAAATGATTTCCCTCATATGTGTAGTATAAGAACAAAGAAAAAAACTGAAGGAACAAAACAGCAGCAGACTTACAGAACCCAAGAACGGACTAATAGTTACCAAAGGGAAAGGGACTGGGGAAGATGGGTGGGAAGGGAGGGATAAGAGGGTAAAAGGGGCATTACGATTAGCAGACGTAATGTTGGGGGCCATGGGGAGGGCTGTACAACTCAGAGAAGACAAGTAGTGATTCTATAGCATCTCACTACGCTGATGCACAGTGACTGTAATGGGGTTGATGGGGGGGACTGATGAAGGGGGTAGTTTAATCATTATAATGTTGCACATGTAATTGTAGATTAATGATACCAAAATAAATTATAAATATATATATATATAATCGGCAGTTTGCCTCAGTTTTCAATAATAAGTGTATCCATTCCAACTTGAAAAATAAATTAAAACTGGAATCCTGTAAAATATCTTTCAATTAGTAAAAAGTAGACAACCCTTTGTTTCCCCATGAGTCTCTTGTGTTTCTACACACCTTGCTGGGTATGTTAAGAATGCAAGGCCCTGACCACTCTACCTAGGCCATACCATAAGGTTGTGTAGCAAACAACCTTAAAGATACAGTAGTGTCTCCCTCTGGGGGCTTGCTTCCTGCTTGCTATCAAATAGTGGGTTCCCCAAGCCCAGTGTTCCTCAGCTGTGACACAAACCCACTGTACCTCCCATAAGTAAGTCCTTAAGGGAAAGGGGAAGGAACGAACAAATGAACGTGCGCATACGTACACATGTGGACACAAACACTGCACATGATCTCCTGCTGCTATCTTTCCTTGAGTTTTGTCTCTGACCCAGAGGTCGCCTATCTTCTGCCAGAACCCATAAAATAATACCAGGATGATATACTAGTTTGTAAGGAGAGTAAAATGAAATCCCAGATTCTGTTTACTTGATTGATTAAACTTTATGAGAGGTTAACATTTTGTTCTGAATTTGTTTTATGTAAACCTAGTAGCTTTGTCAAGAATAATCACTAGAGTACAGGCTAGGTAAGAACAGCTTGTCTTAAATATTTTATTCATTTCCCAAAATTTTTCTTTAGAGAAAATCCTCCTGAAATCATTTTTAAGATTTTTTTCCAACTTCTCCTCCTCACTCCCAAGCCAGCCAGCACATCTTCTCTAGAAATTGATTGGTTATTTTAATTTATGTTCCATCTTCTAGGTGTCTGTTCTAATAGGAAGAAGTTAGTGAAGGCCAGAATCCTACCATCCAGAAAGGTGGTAATAAGCAAGATTGTTCCTCACAGTGAGCATATAAATAGGAGAGAAATTATGTATTATTCATTTGTTTTGCTTTAAACTATGAGGCTAATAACATTTTTAATTTTTCAAAAAACAAAACAAACCTTATTTTATTCTTTCCTATCTTTTGAGTAGCTGTGAGTAAATTTATCTCCCCCCAAAATTCCATTATTCACCTCTAGAATTAAGTCATTATAGAAATATTAAATTAGGACAAGGTCTCCATGGCAAATGTCTAAGACCCCTGTTGTTACTCTCCTGATTTTTGATGTGCAAGTGGCAGACACTTAACCAAAACATAGTCAAAGAAATCAGGTAAGTAGACTACAGCAGAATGTAAGTGATAACAGCACCACTACAGCTTCTGACTGTTGGAAAAGATGCTGGAGTTTTTTTCCCTCTCCCCTAAATGTACTTTCCAGATGTTGCATAAAACAAGTGTCTTTGGACAAATACATAATCATCTCAAATTCTTCATTCATCTCTCTCCCACAAAATGGTTGCAAAACTCCTATTATCTCCAGCTGCCAATTAAATTAATTAATGCATGTAAAGTGTTGGTTCTTCCATTTTCTGCCACTTGTCAAAGAAACTCATACACACTGTAAGATCAAAACCTACCCGAACGAGTAGAGAAGCAGATGTTAAATTAAGCGACTATGGGTCCTTAAGATGACAAAAATGACAGCAGCGCTCATAAAATGAAAGATGATCATTCCATGTGGTAAAAGATGTTTTTGGCAGTGCTAGAAGTTTGCCATATCAGCTTCATTTTTAAGAATGACTTCATTCCAAAATGTGTGATCCAATGAGAATGCAAGTCCTTATTTTTACTATAATGTTGATTTTTTTTTCTTCTTCAAATTGGCAAAAAACTAAGGGATGCTAGTCGAGTCATCACTTTATATTGTATTTGTGACAAATAATAACATTTAAAAATCCAATTAATAAATATTTAAATAAGCTATATAATTTTTAAACTTAACATTTCAAACAATTTGGAAAAATTTAAGAGTATACAATAATGTGTAAGAATACTAAGTATTTGATAAGAGAATGGAAATTATAAAAAGATTTTTCCCTCAAAATAGTTGTGACTTGAACATTTATTCATTCAACAAACCTTTATTAAGCACCTAGTATGTTCCAAGAATTGTCCTGTAAACAGCCATATCCCCCTCTACCTGGAACAAAGTCCATGTTCCACTTGGGGCAACAATCCTAAAGTAAGTATACAGACAATAAACAAATACCCAACATCCCCCGCTTTCCCACCCCACACGAGTATGCGCGCACACACACACACACACACACACACACACACACACACACACACACGGTTCCTTTATAACATTAGTGATACTGACACCATTATACACAATTTTTCCCATTCTGATCTCTTAATTAAGGGCAACTTAATTCCATCCCTTAATAAAGAAAGTTAAAGGAGATATTAAACACACTCAAACTTCCCCTCAATTTCATGCAAAAGGCCAGATAACTAAAGAGTATTTTGCTTATCGCCAAATATGAATTTGCCACAGCTCTGAGGTCTAGACAACGTGGGGAAAAACAGGACTGAAATTACTCAACCAGCTTCTACTCATCTTACTCCGCCAACTGCTGGGTACTATTTAAATTACCCAATACAGTTTGGTGCTTATTTCAAAGCTTATGCCCTTATTCACATCATCTCTCCAAACCTTGGATGTCTGGCTTTACAACTCCTGCTAATTCTATCCTAATTTTCCACCTCAAAATCCCATTTTATCTGAGACATCTTCCCTAAACTAGCTATGGAAAACTATCCCAATTCTCTGAACTCCCAGGCAAACCTTTTTAGCTCTGCAATCTTGTACTTCATACTCCTCTCCCCACCTTCACTCTCCATGCTCTCTACACAGGTCTCTTCATATTCCTCAAACATGGCAGCCCCTGTCCTGCCTTCAGGGCTTTATACTTGCCAAGAGTGTATCCCTTCCCCTGCTCTTAAAGATGTTGATGTCTCATCCTTCAGATCTCAGCTCAAATCATCTCAGAAAATTCTCTCCTAAGCACACTATCCAGAGTAATATCCTGCTCCCTCCCTCCTTACCTCTTATTTCCCCATTTATTTCTTTTAGAATATGATCACAACCTTTAATTATCTTGTCTATTATACTTCAGTAAGAGACATTAGGAAAAAAAAAAAAGGAAAGTTCTGCAAAGGTAGAATTCTGTATTCCCAGAAAACAGCTCAATACTGGACACACAGTAGGTACTCACTGAACAAATGAGTCACAGAACTAAACAATTAATCATGTTTGTTTTTATTCACATCAGCTCATGTTTATTCTAACAGATTTTAAGCTGAGAGAAAAAGCTAGGCTTATACTTATCTGCCTCCCAAGGCACCTAATGCAATACTGAGCATATATTAAGGGCAAGAAAAAAGAAACTTTTAATTTTTTTAGACCTTATTACCTGAAGTAATAATATGAAAAAACATGGGCTTTTTAAAGACAAGTATTTTTAAAGATGGATTTCAATCTTAGCTCCACTGCAATATGTATGATCCTGGCAAGTTACTTCACTTTTATAACCTTAATTTTCTCATCTACACAATAACATCTAACTTACAAAACTGCTATAAAGAGAAACGAGGTAATGTATAAAAAGCAATGTATCATCTGACACAGAGTAATTACCTATTACGGCATTCTTATCGCCAGTTAAAACCTGCAAAAACAAAAATGGCCCTATGATAATGATCAGAACTACTACTGTTAAATGAAAGCATCTGAATAATATAAAAAAAAGGAAACTCAGAAAAATCCTTGCTTCTACTCAACAGGTTTATCAGCTAAGTTGATCAATCATTTCTGAAATCCCCATGCTCTGATCTTGAACAGTGTAAACAAAATGTCGTATTTGTTGCCAGAGGATTAGGATGTGAGCGGTAATCTGCCTCTAACTTAAGAAGAGACAAAACAACATTTCTTAATCAAACAACAAATATTTATCAAGGCTCCAAAATACCCACAGAAGACCACAGACAGTAGCAGCCAAGCACAGAAGCTTTCAAGTCAAACAGCCCTAAAGCTCATATCCCCATTCTTGTGTGACTACAGACAAGTTACTTAATCTCTTTAAGACTCTGTTTCTTAATTTGTAAAACAGAAATGGTATTAACATCATGGGTTCTAAGAATTAAGTTACTCCTCTGTATAGCACTTAACGCTCAAATATGAGCTCTTTTATCACTGTGAAGGAACTCAGATAAGTAATTTAGAATCTGATTATCTAGGCAATCTTGACTAGGGGGTTCCATTTAAAATCCACCAAAGTGCTAAGTAAAGTCAATCATGTACTTTTAAAAACAAAGTATGGTTTTAGATTAAGACATAATACACAAGGCCAATTTTTGCTTTCAAAACAAGAGCAGAAACAGTAAGAAATAAGGCTTCCATGTCTAGGATATACCTGACAAAATTCAACATGTACATTTTTTGATCTGGCAATTCCATTTTATTTCTAATACTTTTCTCCAAGTATTCAAAGAAGTAAGCATAAAATATTAGAGGCATAAGGATATTTACTGCAGCCTTGCTTGTAGAAGCAAAAGACAGGAGACTGCCTACATAGGCACTAACAGGGGAATGGTAAAATAGGATCTAATACAAAGAAATAGTACACAACTATTATTAAAAAGAATGAGCTGTAGTGCCTGTTATAGACTGCACTGTGTCCCCCCCAACAAAATTGTTATGTTGAAGTCCTAACCCCTAACCGCAGAGTATGACTGACTGTATTTGGAGGTAGGGCCTTTAAAGAAGTAATTAAGGTAACAGAGATACCTAATCCACTAGGACTGGTGTCCTATAAGGAGATGACACAAACGAGGGAAGACCCAGTGAAGTCAGCCATCTGTAAACCAAGGAGAGAGGCCCTCAGAAGAAACTAACCCTGCCAACACCTTTATCTCCAACTTCTAACCTCCAGAACTGTCAGGAAGTAAATTTCTGTTGTTGAAATCACCCAGTGTATGGCAGCCATGGCAAACTAATTCAGTGCCAGTATGGAAGACCTCTTAAGGTATGTTTTTAAAAAGCAAGATGCAGAACAATGTGCATAATGTGATAACTTACACATGTGAGTTTTTTTAATGGAGCTGAGATATATGTACATACAGGTGCAGAAACTATATGCAAAGGCACGTATCTGCTAGATAACAGTGGCTGCTTCTGGGAAGGAGATAACAGGTGTCTGGGCTGGGTAGACTTACTTTTCATTGTATTCTCTTTCGTGCTGGAGTTTTCACCATGTGCATGTAGTATTTCTTTTAATTTTAAAAATAAAACTACTAAAATGAAAATATACCCAACAATTAATAAAAAACACACCATTAGCAAACCTGATCTAATAGTTAACAATCTTACAAGTGCACTTGTATTTTAAGAGCCATAAAAACATTCCTATCACTTATCTCAATGATTCCACTTCATTCTCTTAGTACTGCAATATAAATCACTTAATTTACCAATCTATTACAATTAAAACATTTGTATCCCTCTTTTAATAAATAATTTAACTTCAGATAATTTATCCAAAGTGAAGAAAACACTTTTATCAAGAAACAATGGAATGCTCTTACATTAAAAGTTAATGCAACTGAAAATGATTAAGAAACAACACACCACAAAAATATATAAAGAACTTACATGCCTCCACACCCAAAAGGCAAATAACCCGATTAAAAAATGAGCGGAGAATGATATGAATAGACAGTTCTCCAAAGAAATAATTCAGATGGCCAACAGGCACATGAAAAGATGCTTCACATCACTAATCATTAGGGAAATGCAAATTAAAACCACAGTGAGATATCACCTCACACCAGTAAGGATGGCCACCATCCAAAAGACTAAGAACAACAAATGCTGGCGAGGATGCGGAAAAAGAGGAACCCTCCTACACTGCTGGTGGGAATGTAAGCTAGTTCAACCATTGTGGAAAGCAATATGGAGGTTCCTCAAAAAACTCAAATACAAATACCATTTGACCCAGGAATCCCACTCCTTGGAATTTATCCAAAGAATACAACTTCTCAGATTCAAAAAGACATATGCACCCCTATGTTTATTGCAGCACTTTTTACAATAGCCAAGATATGGAAGCAACCTAAGTGTCCATCAGTAGATGAATGGATAAAGAAGATGTGGTACATATACACAATGGAATACTATTCAGCCATAAGAAGGAAACAAATCCTACAATTTGCAACAACATGGATGGAGCTGGAGGATATTATGCTCAGTGAAATAAGCCAGGCGGAGGAAGACAAGTGCCAAATGATTTCCCTCGTTTGTGGACTGTAACAACGAAGCAAAACTGAAGGAACAAAAGAGCAGCAGACTCAGAGACTCCAAGAAGGAACTAGTGGTTATCAAAGGGGAGGGGTGTAGAAGGGCAGGTGGGAAGGTGGGAGAAGGGGATTGAGGAGTATTCTGTTTAGTACACACGGTGTGGGGGGATCACGGGGAAAACAGTGTAGCACAGAGAAGGCAAACAGTGAATCTGTGGCATCTTACTACACCGATGGACAGTGACTGCATTGGGGTATGGGTGGGGACTTGATAATATGGATAAATGTAGTGACCACATTGTTTTTTCATGTGAAACCTTCATAAGAGTGTATATCCATAATACCTTAATAAAAAAATAATTTAAAAAAATACACAGTATAAATTGCTATACATATTAAAAATAGTTGTGAAGGTTACCAACAGAATAACGATGTTATTAAAAACATATACTACCATTATTAAAAGTTTGTGTTCTGATGTGTAAAAAACAGATGCAAAAAAGCTGGTGCACGTGCACACACACATTTATGTGTGCATGTGTGTGTGTGTGTGAGAGAGAGAGAGAGAGAGAGAGAGAATTAAAGAACAAGAGCCAGATCATATCCAACCTTCACTGCATCAGGACTCAAGTTAGGATCTAGAGCATGTTACAATAGGCTTCTGTTATACCAATAAACAACTCTCTATTAACTATAAAAGTCAGCAAGGTATTTAAATGCCTGTTATAGTACTACAATGGGTAAGACAGAGTTCCGGCCTTCAAAACATTTCAATGATTTACTTGCCTACTCTGCCAAATACCATGCTAGATAGCCTGACATACCTTACCTGGTATATCTGGCTGGTTATAAGCAGAAGAGGCTAACACAACTGTAGTAGTCTGACTGCTACAAAATTACACTATGAACTACAAGACCCAGAGATTTTCCAAAGAGTAATAAATATGGGAACATACTCTAGAAGAATGAGAGAATAAATCTCTAGTTTGATGGACTATCAGAAGAAAAGGCACAAGGAAGTCGAAGTAACAAACAAAAAAACTAGATGAGTCCAAGTCATGACGCTGAAAGCTAGGCAGAGTTGTTTTAATGTAACCTGGGTGGAAAGCAGGAGGCTATCATTTCTTTCTTATCCCTGAACAACGTTTTTGTTTGTTTGTTTCTGGCGGGCAGGCGACTATCAGTCTTGCACTGTATTCCAACATGGACTGTCAAAGGTAACCAGATAGAGTAAAGGAACTCAGCTAAGAAACTAATAATCCAAGACTTAAATGAAGGACCTGCACTAGGGCAGCAGAGAGAAGAAATAGCTGACCAGTTTGAGGGTGGATTTGTTTAAAGAGGTGGTAAATTACGAGGAAGGTTTTTAGCTTGAGAAATTAGAATATAGGTTTGTATCACAGACAAGTGCATAAATTAGAAGAAGAAATCTTAAGGTCAGGCTGCTATGTTCTCAAAGCACTCTTGTAAGAAAAGATGCAGAAGAACAGCCTCTTCAGAATCAGTACACAGTCTTTTGGTTCTAAGTCTATCAAGAATAAAATCATGCACCAGCCTGTATGAGAAATCCTACATACAAGCACACATTTGCAGCAAAAAAATGTCACAATATAATCCAGGCAACACGAACTTTAAAATAGTGAGAACCCAAGTATCTCTCATTGAAAGGTTACAAGATGAGACACCAACTGCAAAACTAACAATGATCATTTATTTAGACTTTTTTTTTGGCATATCTGATGAGACAGAAGTACCTACATTCAGATTCTCATGTGATGTCTTATAAACCACAAGCCATATTTTAAAAGAACAAGACCAGACCACCAAGATTCTGAATCAAAGCTATCTACCAATTTTGATATAAAATCTTTTGTTAACAGGGTGAACTTCTACAGAAGCATTCTATCATATACATCAAAACATAATTCGACAAAGAACAGTAAGAGATGCTGTAACATTTATGCACCGAAGTCATGTCAGTGCAGTAGAGTGGGTATGGATGAACATGTTTCAGCCTGGATGCACCAATTAATTGTACAGTTCTACCCACAAGACAGGGCAAGAGAAATGCCAACAAGGATAGAATTGCAAAGACTCTAAAAAATAACCAATGTGTTGGCAACAAATCTGCCCTTTCAAGCACAATTTGAAATCAAGAGCAATAACATCAAAGCACAAACTTCAACCTTGACCACCAATTGTTTCTACAGAAACTATATACATACACCATATTTTGGAAAACTAAGCTCCTAAAATGGTACTCCAGATGTATTATGGAATGTATTTGCTTAATGTCCATTTTTAAAGATTTCATATAAAACTAAGCATGACAGTACTTGTCACATTAAAAGTGACCACAGGTCCCTAAAGACTCCACTCCAAAACTATTAGAATATCTGAATTCAGCAAAGTTGCAGGATACAAAATTAATACACAGAAATCTGCTGCTTTCCTATACACTAACGATGAGCTAACAGAAAGAGAAATCAGGAAAACAATTCCATTCACAATTGCATCAAAAAGAATAAAATACCTAGGA
Organism: Phataginus tricuspis; assembly: GCA_029783875.1. Taxonomy (NCBI): domain Eukaryota; kingdom Metazoa; phylum Chordata; class Mammalia; order Pholidota; family Manidae; genus Phataginus; species Phataginus tricuspis. The sequence goes on along the minus strand of JAQQAC010002837.1, from coordinate 16,338,494 downwards.
ATAAACCTAATGAAGGAAGTCAAGACCTATACCCTGAAAACTACAAGACACTCCTAAGAGAAATTAAAGAAAACACTAACAAATGGAAATGCATCCCATGCTCTTGGCTAGAAAGAATAAATATTGTCAAAATGGCTATACTACCTAAAGCAATCTACAGATTCAATGCAATTCCTATCAAAATACCAACAGCATTCTTCAATGAACTGGAACATACAGTTCTAAAATTCATATGGAACCACAAAAGACCCCGAATAGCCAAAGCAATCCTGAGAAGGAGGAATAATACGAGGGGAATTACACTCCCAGACTTCAAGCTCTACTACAAAGCCACAGTAATCAAGACAATCTGGTACTGGCACAAGAACAGACCCACAGACCCGTGGTACAGAATAGAAAACCCAAACATTAACCCAAACATATACGGTCAATTAATATACGATAAAGGAGCCATGGATATACAACGGGGAAATGACAGCCTCTTCAACAGCTGATGTTGGAAAAACTAGACAGCTATATGTAAGAGAATGAAACTGGATTACTGTCTAGTCCCATACACAAAAGTAAACTCAAAATGGATCAAAGACCTGAATGTAAGTCATGAAACCATAAAACTCTTAGAAAAAAACACAGGCAAAAATCTCTTGGATATAAACATGAGCAACTTCTTCATGAACATGTCTCCCCAGCAAGGAAACAAAAGCAATAAACAAGTGGGACTATATCAAGCTGAAAAGCTTCTGTACAGCAAAGGACACCATCAATAGAACAAAAAGATATCCTACAGTATGGGAGAATATATTCATAAATGACATATCAGATAAGGGGTTGACATCCAAAATATATAAAGAGCTCACACACCTTAACAAACAAAAAGCAAATAATCCAATTAAAAAAATGGGCAGAGGATCTGAATAGACGCTTCTCCAAAGAAGAAATTCAGATGGCCAACAGGCACATGGAAAGATGCTCCACATCGCTAATCATCAGAGAAATGCAAATTAAAACCATAACGAGATATCACCTCACACCAGTTAGGATGGCCAACATCCAAAACACAAACAACAACAAATGGTGGCAAGGATGTGGAGAAAGGGGAACCCTCCTACACTGCTGGTGGGAATGTAAATTGGTTCAACCATTGTGGAAAGCAGTATGGAGGTTCCTCAAAAAACTCAAAATAGAAATAACATTTGACCCAGGAATCCCACTCCTAGGAATTTACCCTAAGACTGCAGGAGCCCAGTTTGAAGAAGACATATTCACCTCTATGTTTATTGCAGCACTATTTACAATAGCCAAGAAATGGAAGCAACTTAAGTGTCCATCAGTAGATGAATGGATTAAGAAGATGTGGTACATATACACAATGGAATATTATTCAGCCATAAGAAGAAAACAAATCCTACCATTTGCAACAACATGGATGGAGTTAGAGGGTATTATGCTCAGTGAAATAAGCCAGGCAGAAAAAGACAAGTATCAAATGATTTCACTCATATGTGGAGTATAAGAACAAGGAAAAAAACTGAAGGAACAAACAGCAGCAGACTCACAGAATCCAAGAATGGACTAAGAGTTACCAAAGGGAAAGGGACTGGGAAGAATGGGTGGGAAGGGAGGGACAAGGGGGAAAAAGGGACATTACGATTAGCAGACATAATGTGGGGGTGGGGCACGCGGAGGGCTGTACAACTCAGAGAAGTAGTGATTCTATAGCATCTCACTACGCTGATGAACAGTGACTGTAATGGGGTATGTGGGGGGGACTTGATGAAGTGGGGAGTTTAGTAACCATAATGTTGCACATGTAATTGTAGATTAATGAAACCAAAAAAAAAAAAAAGTGACCATAGGTGTTCCCTCTACCTAACATGCTCTTGCCTAGATGTCTCACTCAGTCATATCCCATAGAGGTCTTCGCTCAAATGTCATTTTAAAATAAGAACTTCTCTGACTACCTTATTTTAAACTGCAACCCAAGTTCCAGCAAACCCTGAAGCACTCCATGTACCCTGCCCCCAGCCCTCCCTGATTTCCTCCGTTTCATTTTTTTCTCCATTTAGCTACAATTCACACATTAGTGTGTAAACTTCATAAGAGCAGAGATTTGTTGGGGCCTATTTTTTTCACTGTTATAACCCCAACACCTAGAACCACGACTGCCATAGAGTACACATTAAAGGTGTTGTTGAATTTATATATTAGGAAAGTAGTGTGGATTAAAATTGCAGAAATTCAAAAAACTTGTTCTTTGGACTCAAAATACACCTTTTAACGAGTAATCTAGGCTCCTAAACCCTCTTCTATCCCTACCGAAGAAATAAAAAAACTTTTTTTAATTGCTGCCTTTTTGAAAGAGACAAATTATATTCATGAGTCAAGTTCACAACCTGAACTAGCTAAAGTAGATAACATTAAGTGTTTAATTTTAAAGCCACCCAGTATTACTTTCAGGGAATATTCCTGTTATCATCATGAGAAATTTTACTCTGTTCTAGGAAAGCATAATTCCACAACTTTTAAACTAGCAAAAAAAAAATGGCACTCTCCTAGAAAAAACAGCATCCCCAAGAAGTATGTGTATCACACAACTGTTTCAGTGAAATAGTTAATGAAACCAATCTTACACTAAGTAGTTTCATAGCTAAAATATGCCTCTAATTTTGGAACAATTCACTTAGATTTAAGTCCACTAAAGTAGTATATAATGAACTAAAGAATCACATAACTGCCAAAGAATTATCTAAAATGAGGTTTTCACACTTTTGCCATTGACTAGCTCTGTTTTAAAAGCCATTTCTATGCATTCTTTTATTAGATTTTTTTAAATACCTTTAAAAATTCGTCTCATCTTCATATTAAAAAAAAGAGGGAGACTGAGAATGAGACAGATGTATATTTTATAAAAGTGGAAAGCGATACCCAACTGAAAGTAGCAGAGGGAAAGAAATTGGCTTGAGCAGAACACAAACTTGGATCTTCAACACATGTAACATCCAGGACATGAATTAATCTTGATCCTAAAGAAAATTTATTCAATTACCAAAAAAATAGTCATTTTTTTACCCAACCTAAGTACCTAACCCCAACCTGGATGTACAAAGTTATATCTTTCCCCACTCTCCCATCTCTCAGATAACTGGTGACACAGATGTAAGTGAAATGATTTTTCTATTCCTTGTTTTGATTTAACCAAAGACAAGTTTTTAGGAGAATCTAACTCCATTTCTATGTAATAGGTGAAAGCAGAAAAAAAAATTAACTGAAAGATGGGATCTGAGGTGGGTGTTTCTGTTTTTGTTTTTGTTTTGGGGGGGCAGTTTGTGACAAGGAAGAAAAACAAAATATGTCAAATTACAAAATACAAAGAACCTATAGATTACTGCCACAAGCTCCTAAAATACTTCTCATGTATGTGGACAATTACTTTTTTAAAACTTCGTAGAAACTGCTTGCATCACAAATAAAAGTTCTCCATTATACGACCTTCAGAACATTAAAATAATGACTTTTAAATTACTGCAAGCTTTTCAGAATATTTGAAAACAGTAAAATACTCAAACTAGAATCAAGAACAGAAGATACTGGAGACACTGACTCTATTTTAAAAAGTTTCCTTTGCAGCCACTAGACAATCACTTCCTCAATCCCTAATATTGTTCTGTTTTTCTCATCCAATATCTTGCCCCAATTGTTAAGCTGAGAGGGAGGTATTTCCTTATGGATAACCCCAGAGATATGTTTTATATATAACATGCTCAGTTCCACCCTGAGAAACTGCAAATTAGCAATTTCTGTACAACAGCTCAAGTGGGGTTTAGTACAGCAAGAATAGATCACCCAGGGCCTCTGCTGAAGTGTCTGTTCACCACTCAACTGCCTCAACTGAGTAGTTTTCCCATTTTTCTATCCATAGCAAACATTATTTGGCCACTAGCAGTCTCTGAACCTAACAGAGATTAATAAACCATGGGACACCAGTGTCACCCAGTCCATTTTCTCAAAACTTGACAGTGTATTCCATGGGAGAAAAAAAAAGCTCCATCAAACAAGAAACACTGAATCAAAGAGATTCTCTAACTTCTCTGAATCTTTAACAAACATATATATTATGAATTTCCAATATGGGGATATAATAACTAGGGTTTCCAATTTATCTGGCACCCAACCCCATGGAAACCTCTTTCAGGTATTCCTAAACACACTAGAGAAACAGCACAGCATTATTTTTAAAAAATTATCCCCACCCTCATTTCTACTTGTTTATAAACTCTTAGAATGACCATATTCCCTTTAGCCCTATGATGAGCAGAGCAAATATATATGACCTAACTGAAACATTTCCATAGCTTATATTTTATACTATTTATACTACTGGTACACTTTCTGAAACAAATGAGAATTTTAGATAATTTAAATCCAAGCATGCTAATATTCAGACACAGTATGTTTTTCTAGTTATCTGATAAATTAAATTTTATTTTTAAAAATCTAATACTTTAGTTAAAAATCTTACTGTTAATCTTAAACTCCTCAGTAAAAATACAGCTTTAAAGCAATAAGTGATATACAGATGGTTTAATTCCACTTCAGAAGACTCTAAAATCGAGCTCCTCTCAAATAGCATGTAAAACAAACTTGTCACTCCAGTGAAGTTGTTAAAATGAAAATCCCTGAAACTACAAATAATTCCCTGTTAAGAAAGTTTATTCGATTATTTCCCACTCCTCTTTATCTGCTTTCAAAATTTTTAAAGCAAACCAGAATTACAAATATTCTTAAATTTGCCTACAAACAAAACAAATGGAGTATAGCTGAAATCTTATTACAAAGTGTATTCTTTTTCACTTTACATTAATTTAGAGTATTCTTTTATTGCACCCTCTCTCTCTCCCTCTGGTTTCATCTGTTCCTCATTTAGTTTGTTCTCAATCTCTTGCTGTTCTTCTGTTTACAAGGAGTAACCAACAATTAAAATCTTTCCTGCTGAAAAGGATGGCTGTAGCTTAATATCCAACAGTAGATGGCTTCATACTGCCACTTAGGACACAGAGAATGGACACAAGTGTGCCTAAGACATCGACTCCCCAGCTCTCCTGAGGTCTGCAGCACCTCCAGCCAGTTAAGAAAGCAGCCTCCTCCATTTACTCCAGTGTGACATAACGAATAATTTTCTGCCTGCCTTGACTTGAAAAAGATTGGGAAACAGTACTCTAGAGCATATATACTGCACAAAGATAGTGCTGGTGAACTTCTCCTACACTAAATATGTTAAAGAACAATTATTTGAGGAAAATTCAATCTAGTCCTTAAAAAAAACAGTAGTAACTTTCAGGATGGCAGCTAAATAAGACCATATTTTAGTTATAAACATTTTCAAGGAAAGCAGAAAACATTTTTTACATTTGACCAGCTAATGCCAACTTTGTGTTCTACCTACTTTCATAACCAACAATTACTATGAATTATTCTGATCATATGCTCTTCATAACAATTAGTTTTCAATAAAATATCATTTGAGTTCAAACATGTAATTGATATGCTGAACTAGAATTTAAGATTATTTGGTTATTACTAAGTGGGCAATGGCACTTTAATAACTTTAAACTCCTGATAATAAGCACAGATATGAGGCAATTCTACACAATAGGCAAGAACTTTAATTCCTTTAGAAACCAAATAGGTGTCACATTCATTTTCAGATAATGATCCTTGCAATACATTTTGGTAGACTGCCTAAAAGAAACCAGGTTTTATACTTAAGTATGGGGGAAAAAAGCAACCAACATTGCATCTGAAATTTTTTAAGATAATCACTCCAGCAGTCCTGAAGAGGGTGCTTCAAACTTTAATGCACACAAAAATCATCTTGGGGTCTTGTTAAAATGCAGATTCTGATACAATTACTGGGATGGAGCCTGAGACTTCTAACGACTCCAAGGTGAATGCTCATGCTGTTGGTCCATAGTTCACACACTGCATATTTGAGACTTCATGCCCTTCCTCATATGACACTAGCTAAGAAAATGGATAAAAATTTACAGCAGGCAACAATCCCCACTTCATTTAATAATTTTTATGGTTTCATTAGATTAATTTGGGTTATTAAAATGCTGACGCTGGGGAAACACAATAGCTTCTCAAACACGCAGGGGCGGGGGGGGGGGCTAAGAGCAATTACAATAACAAAAGCAAATACCTATAGAGCACGTAGTATGTGTCAGTGAATTGTTTTAATACTTCACAGAGATTAACTATTTGATTCTTGTAACAACACGTTGAGGTAGAGACTACTGCTAGTTGTATTTTACAGAAGGTAAATCTGAGTCACAAAGACATTACTTAGACTGCACATAGCTAGTAAATGGCAGAGCCAGGATCTGAACCCAGGCAGTCTGGTTTCAGAGTCTACACTTTTAATCACTATAGTAACAGTATCTCTCAAGAACATACAACAGAATTAAAATGGCAAATCAAAATGGCTTATTTCCGGAGAAAATGATACAGTGTTAAAGAACAGAGTGAGCAACAGGGGTTCTCTTCAGGTGACAGATCACTGATGCTTGGTGAAGAGCATGACCTAACAATATATAGGGTTTTTTTGCTATATTAGAAACTGTTCTGTACTTCATCATAATAGCTAAATATCTGAGAATTATTTTTCTAAATTGTATTTTTTTTTTATGGGATACCATTTTGGTGGCAAAACACCTGGTTTCACTTCATGGAATAAGCAGTTTGAAACCAATGTCCCAGGGGCAACTAGTGAAGAAGAGTTTTGGCATCCAGGACAGGAGCAGTAGCAGACACTGCTGAAATGACAAGTAATGAAAATTGCTCTAATAGAAATATTTTGGACTGAAAGGATGAGTAGTTAAAAGTAGAAACTGGTAAGGGACAAACCATAACATGACCAGGAATTTGATACTGTTACACAGAGGGGAAGAAGTGGCAAAAATAAGCTGCTATTTCAAACAAAGAAATGAAGGAAGGAAACAAACATTAAAGTCTGATTTATTTTTAGGAGATTAAGAAGTGACTGTCAGCAAGGATTTTCTAAGCAATGGCAAACTTTCCCGATAGTACAGCTGCAGAATACACTGGACTAAACAGATGGATATGGTCAAGCAAAAGTGGATTAGTAATCATCACTTCATTGAGTCCAAATATGAATACAGCTGACCAAGCACAAAAGAAGTCTCAGGAAACTCAGTAAGCAAGCCTATAGAATATGCAGAATGAGAAAACGTTAACCTGCAGACATCAAATTCACTTCATAAACATATCTTGAGACAGCTATGGATCTGGTACTATCCTAGGTGCTAGGAATGAATACAAGGGTAACCAACCATGGGAAGTCAAAGTCGTGCCCTCACATAGCTTACATCCTGGTGGGGAAAACTAATAAGTATCAAAGAAAACACTGAATAAGGCATTATCATAAAAGCCTAGAATGGAGCCCTTTAATATAGTATACAGATCTATTTAAGGGGCATAGTAAGAAAATATTACCTCTCTTTCCCCTGCAGAAAAAGCCCTGTAGCCTGAATTGCTCATTGTATTCCTCATCCTCTCAAAAAAGACCCTTAAACAATAAATGAATTTAAAAATGTATCTACAAATAAAAGCACAGTTTGACTTTACTAAGACAGGCACAGTAAATTGTACTTGAACGTTTTCCAAGCTCCTGGATCAAAGCATTTTATTAGTGCAACCATTTCAAAAATAACTAGTAATGCTTTTCTAATAGACCATAAAATTATAAATGGAAAAAGTATCCTAATAAAGCAAAACAAATCTGTAAGTTACAGAAAACATCAAAATTTGGTCTTGATGCCCTTTAAGAATCTCTTAAATTTAAGCCCCCTGACTACCCTAGGCTATTAAACCTGCCTAAGAGTCCCAAAAACTTACGTTTAACCGAGGACAGTGTTTATGTAAATATTTAAAGAACCATGTGATACCTTCCAGGTCTTGAAGAAATTACTGGAACTCCTTTTTACTATTCAGTTAACTACCTCTTATCTCCTTGCATCATTCTAAAAACTGTAAATTCAAATTATTCTATATTTTAAAAGGCAAGATGCAAATTGATATATATTTTACCTTCTTAAATATAGAAGACTCATGAAATAAGGCAGCAGAAAGTGTTCCATTTTTATATTCGTAAAACAAGATACCACATCATGACATTTTCTGAAAATCCAAGCTTCACACCTATCCAATCATTGACAACACCTATACACTACAAAAAAAAAAGCTGATTTAAACCTATCACTTCTTTTAAGTGTTTAATAAGCAATCTGTTCTCTATACAAATGAGAAACAAAATGAAGTACCTGTTCCTACATGTACTATCCTTATAACGATGCATTACACAATTGGATCTCATTTGCTTTACAATGCTAACATTTTTCTGTGTTACTATATCCTGTAGCCAATGTTAGGATGTACCTAACATTCTGGGGAACAAATAACTGTGATCCCAAAAGTCTAAAAATGGTATTAAGTTGGTTTTGGGGGGGTTTTTTTTTTTTTTGGTTAAAAATCCAAAACTCGTTTTTAATTACAAGACTAAAGGGTCTAGCAAGCAAAGATTAGGTGTAAAATAAACTGATATCTTATTCACCATACCTGGCCACAAAAATCGCACGTGAGATAACTCAGGTACGTATTCTGCATCAGTTAAGTCATGTGGGAGAAGTTAAAGTCTGGGAAAGTCATTCTGTACCAAAGAAATGCTCCCACAAATAAATTCACTTCATTTCTAGTACAAAGTAATCTTTAACGTTACTGCCTAACCAAGTGGCTGCAGAAGGTGTTGTCTTACGCTTTATTCCCTAGCAAAAGCTAATCTTGGCATTTTAAACCTTGTCTTTTAGATGCATTTGAGATGGCCAGGATTTCAGAAGACCTCTGAATACAATGCGTTGGGAAGCAGGCAGGATATGCCATTGGGTGACCAACTAAGGCAGCAAAATGCTGTCTTAAATCTGCTGAGTCCCAGACTTGTGGGAGTTAAAACATCTCACCCCTTATATTGCGATGACGTAATCTTCCACCCTGCATTTCTCTTGTACTTAAAGGGGTGGAAAAAACAAACGAACAAAGAAAATTTCACCCTACCCTAATAAAATGAATTAAGCAAGCAGCAAAATGACCGTTCCGGGAGGTGGTTAAGGAAACTCCCTGAAAGGGAAGCTTCTGCCGAATAGGTAGGGAGAGTTGGAGAAGCAAACGGAAATGGTATTAGGAACTCAACCTAAGGCAGGAATAAAGGACACCGGAGAATCAGCAATCAGGCCCACCCCGCCCGCACCAAGCGTCCGGCTGCAAGGCTACGGAGGGGAGCCCGTCATCGGCAAAGCCTGGGACAGTCCGCCAGCCGCCCCCTCCCTGGCCGCCACTTCCCCGCCGCGCTTGCAATTCCGCTCCCCTCCCCCCGTCCGCCGCAAAATGTCCGCGGCGTCGCCCGGCGGAGCAGGAAGTCGGAGCCGGGGCGCAGTGGCGGACCCAGCCTGGTAGCTCAGACCGCCAACACCCCTGCTCACCCCGGGCGCCCGCGCGGCCACGGAACCCGTACCCCGTCTCGGCCCGCAGGGCCGGGTCTGGGGGAAGGGAGCTCGGGCGCTGGGATGGGTGTGACCCCTTCCTTCCGCCGCTGGCCGGTGACAGCCGGCCCCGCCCGCGCCCTGCGGCCGGAACCCCGCGCCCCCAGCAGTGCACCCCTCCGAGGACACGTACCCCCCCTTCCCCGCCGCGACCCCCTTCCCTCCGTTCCCGACAGAACACGGGCTCGCACCGGCTCGGACGGCGCCGCGCGAGCCGGGCAACCACACACACACGCCCCGCGCCCCCAGGTTTCCCGGGATCCCAGAGGCGGGGTGTCCCCGCGGACCGGAAAAGGCCCGGACAGCGCGGCGGGGACGGGACGGTTGGTAAGTCGCTCCCGCAGGGAGCCTCAGGCCCCGCACTCACCTCAGCTTCTCCGCCGGGGCGTTGGCAGCACTGCACGGGGTCTCCTCGACTGCCGGACAGGGGTACGCCCCTGACGTCAGCACGCAGGCGACGCATGGTTGGGTGCCAGCGGAAGTGGGCGGGACCGACAGGGGTGGAGAGATAGAGCAGTTCGAGGCGGAATTTGTCCCCTTCCGGGCTCGGCCACTTCTCGCGCATGCGCTAGCTAGGGCTGCGTGCTCCGCGAAACTCAGCACCCCTTTCTCCAAAGGTTGTATTTGTAACAGTACTGTGAGCAGTCGTTTGCAAAGCGCTTCCACTAACATTTCTTTTGATCCTTGCAACCTCTGAAGGAAAATATTGGCATCCCTATTTTGCAGGAAGGCGGAGGCTACTCAAAGAGAGGCGGTGACTTGCCCGAGACCACACCGCAAGTGGATGGCTTGCTGACTTCCAGGGCCTGAATTCAGTCCACCGTGGCATGAGAATTGAGTGCCGCACCTCTCATCTCTGCGTGCACTCCCTGGCCCCCGTTCCAGACATACTGTCTTTTTTTTATTTAGAGACTTACTCCCCACCATAGGGCCTCACAATCACTGTTTCGCCTGGCTGCCTCCTTCTCACTTTGGTTGGCTTTCATCCCTCAAATGTCACTGCCTTCCTGATGATCCTATCCTCACAGCACCTGTTTATCATCTGTCGTTCCTGCTAGTGTGCAAGCTACGGGGGAACAGGAACCTCTCATTCTCAGATGCTTCCCAGTGTTAGAGGAAAATATCATAATAATAATTCACTTATTGATGACTGCCATACCTGTTTGGCCAAGAAAGACACCTATTTCCAATATATTTGATTCAATAGTTATTTTCTTTCAGACTTTTTAATTACACAAGACTAGGTTTTTGAGGGTTAACTATACACATGCTGCTAACAGCTTTGAGTGCAAAGGTAGCTGATGTAATACAAACACCTCAGTTAAGAGCTATTATGTGTTTATTAATGCATGAACTGAGACCCAGAAGTGTTAAAGGACTTGCCCAAGGTCACCAAGCCAGGCAGTGGCAGATCTGGGACTTATATCCAAGAGGCTGGCTCTAGTTGACTACTGTGCTATCATACTACCCAACAGATTTATTATAGAGAAATCAGAAGATAAGCTCCAGCAGTAGTCCTACTCCTAATAATACTAACTACTAACATTTTGTGTTCACCTTTCCAGATAGATGGATGATAGATGTACACACATTTATTGCACAAAAGCAAATCGTACTCTGCTTCTCTCTCTCAAAACTACATTGTGAACATCTTTCCATGTTAAAGCATCATATTTAAAGGCTGCATAAATGGATGGGCATTTGTTTATCCACTCAATCTCCTGCTGTTGGAATTTAGGTTGTTTTTGGCTACTGTAAATTTTTGACTGTTGAGAAAACGCATAAGCTTAGTTTCTTAAACTTTTCGGAAAACTAGTTGTTTTCTCCCTCTGTGAGGCCAGTTGCCAATGACCTTTCCTTCATCCTGTCTCACAATTCTATGAATGTCCCCAATGTCTGACCTTTCCATAAGCAGCAGTATCTTGATGGGGTGTCACCCAACTGCTTGGCTTTTCCTGCCTTTATTCTGAGGACAAGGACCCACTTAGCACTTTGTCTATTATGCTATCAGGTTTGGTCAGAAGGGCCCTCCCCAACCTTTTCACAGCTCCAAAAAGCAATAGCATTACTACTTGGCCCCCCTATACCCCTTCCCTTGCTGCAGGCCAAGCCCCAACCTCCTAGTGCCCCCTCCCCGCTGCCCGATTGGCTACAGCTGGCTCATGTTAACAGGCAGGGCAGCCTGTGTGTGTGTGTGTTTCCAGCTTTCCTTTCCCTGTGGTTACCAACCCAGTGTCCATTCCTCCTTCTGGTGACAGCACTTTCATTTCTCCTGGTTCAGCCCATTCCCCAATTCTCAATCCATGTCACTCTACCTCTTGTAGCAGGGTAGACACATGACCCAGTCTTGGCCAATAAGAACATTTTAGAGAGCCCTCTTGCCACAACATTTCAGCACTGGGCATATGACTCAATGAGAATCAGTAAGATTCAATTCTGGAACTTTGGTCAGAACTGTCCAGTTGAATGAACTATCTGCTAAAGGCAGGATGTAATCATGGCCCCACTGCAAGGAAAAAGACTGCCTGAAAATGAGACCAACCAAGACACAGAGCGGAATAACAAAGCCAAGAGATGAGACAGTGAAGCCAAGTCCCAGCGGCATTGTCTGAGCCCCAGGATTCAGGCTTGCTTCACTTTTCAGTCACATTAGCCTATAAATTCCCTCTTTTGTCTGAGCTAGATTAAGTTTCTGTCACTTGCAACTGCAAAACTCTTGAATCACTCAGCCACCTCTGTCCCCCATATCTGTCCCTGTGGTGTGGCACTTGCCACACCCCCTATGTAGATTTCCAAATCACCACCTCCTCCAGCCCCTATTTCTACATGCATTTCCAAATTTCCCATTAATCAGAATCTCATCAGAACCACTGAAATCATCTTCCTGTTCCCACCTGTTTTAGCTTCTGTGGTGCCTGTATCTGCTGAGTTCCTGCCCCCTTGTACATTCAGGGGTTCCCAACATTTTCTGTATCATATATCCTATACCCACGAAATTAATATCCAACTTCAAGATGCTTCCTTAAGAATCTGTTTTAATTCATTTTATACAGCACAGCCTTCATCTTGCCAGACCTCAGCTCTCATTAAATCACCTCAGGAATCCCCAGGGTTTTCTCCTTTATCTTTGAGATCATATTCAAGGTCATTTATCCAGGCATTCTGTGCCCTCCATGATCTGGTACAAGCTTTCCAAAGTTATTTCCTTTTCCTTTCTGTATTAGGGTTCTCCTGAGGAACAGAACCATTAGGGGAGAGAGGGAGAGATATCTATTTATCTAAAAAGATATATTACAAGGAACTGACTTACACAGTTATGGAAGCTGATAAGTTCCAAGATGCATGGGGTGAGTCGGCAAGGTGGAGCCCCAAGAGAGCTGATAGTGTAGTTCCAGTCCAAGCCCTAGGCCCTGAGAACCAAAAGAGCTGATGTTTCTGTTACAGTCGAATGACCAGCAGGCTCAAGCCTCAGCAAAAGCAAACATGCCACTTTGAGTCCAAACCCAGAAAAATCTATCCCCCTTACTCAAGGAAGGGTCAGCCTTTTTGTTCTACTGATTGGATAAGGCTCACCACATCAGGGAGAGAAATCTTCTCTATTCAGTCGACCAATTTAAATGCTGATTTCTCATCCCAAAACACCTTCACAGACACACCCATAATGATGTTTGACCAAATATATGGGTCTAACATGGCCCAATTGACACATAAAATTAATATCACATCTTCCATCACACCTTATGCTGCCACTAGACACCCCTGCTCATGCTGTTCCTCTTGCCTAGAAAACCTTTCCCACTCATCCATCCAACCTGTCAAGTCCCACCCTCCTTCTCACCATGAAACACACCTTTTGCAAACACTGACCTTGTACCCTTTCCCCTCTCTCTCTGCAGATTCAGTGGTTCCTTTCTCTGTCTGCCAAACTCCTATTCTCCTCTCCTTCAAGGACTAGCCTAGATCTCAGCTTTGAAAACTTCCCTGACAACCCCAGGCAACCAGTCATCCTAATATGCTTTGTATTTAAAGCATACCACACTGGAATAATTTGTATCTATGCAAATTAAGCGATTAAGTCCTGAGCAGACAGGGATCTTATTAGTTTTTTAATCCTTTTGCCTAATTTCCTGGTACACTGCCAACCCTCAAAAATGTTTGATCAGTATTGCATAAATGAGCATAATACCACCTCTTCCACAACGCCTGCTCTGCTTCCTGCTGCCAAAAGTGCTTGGTCTCAGCCTCTTCGAAACTCCCATTGCAATTCCCCAAGGACTTTTCAGGCACTGTTCTGCCATGCTCATGCGTGCTTTCTGTGCCCTACTGTAAGCTCCCAGGGACAGGCCCCATTTCAGACGCATCTTTGTACCCCTCACAGTGCCCGTCAGGTGCCTTAAACATAGTGAGCACTTACACACGCACTGAAGAGTGAGAGAAACCTCAAAACTGCATTCTCTGCAAAATGCCCCAAATGGCAAATCCACCACCATCTCCCCAGGGCCTGCCGAGATTTACTAAAGATGAGGATGCACATTAAAGGAACTCACCTTTGTGGTCTTCAGGATTCACATGGGAAAATCCTAATTAAGATTTCCCATGTGATTCATAAGCGATAAAACTATAAAGAAAAGCAAGAAAGTGATTATTATAAAAAGCCACCTTCTGGCCACCTTTAAAGGAGGTTGTAATCTGGAAAGGTTAGGGGGTGCAGGAGGGTGGGAGGAACAGTGTTAGCAATGTTCTATTTCATGCCCTGTATGATGATTACATGGATGTTTGTTTTGTAATTATTCACTGTACTGTACATTTATGTGCTCTTTCTCATATGTAATATTTCATTTTTTTTAAATATTAGAAATAAATAAAACACAAAGTCTCATTGATGTTGTTATGTAAATTCCTATCACTAAGACTAAAGACTACCCTCTTTCCTGATTTACTGGCTGCTCTTTCCCTCCTCTGGCTGGTCATGGTTCAGGCCCTGCCAGCAGCCCCCCTCTGCTGCTAGGACTCCAAATACACTCCTGGTTTGGCTAGAGCTGTTGCAGTTCAGCCTACTTCATAGGCTCTGACTGAGGGACCTAGTCCCTCTGTAGCCCCTCCTGTGGCTCAGCCTCCCTCCTCCACTTTGTGCTACATCATTATGCTTTTCCAGAAACCAGGACCCTCGGAGTCACAGAAAGCTGAGGAACTGACCAAACCTGTTTCCTACCTGCCTTTTCTCTAACCGGCCCAGGCTTGCCTCCTTCGTCTTGGTTACATGTCTCTGGTGGAGATAATATGGGTCATTGAGGAAGGGTAGATGAAATGGGATAGGGGAGGAAAAAAAAATCTAGAAACAACTGAGCAACTCCATCCCCATCCAGTAGGGTTTAGTAAGAACCCAGAAGCACATAGCACAATGATGAAGTCTTAACTTGAAAATGACTTGACAATTGCTTATGTGGACCAACTGGTCACAGGCATGCTATAACCAATATTCAACAGTTTAGTGAGTGTCTATTATGTGCTAGGCATCTCAGATGTGAAGATGGATGATATCCCCTTGCTCAACCCCTTCAATGGCTTCTCCTGGCTCTTGTCCATCTCTCTCCAACCTCCTCTGGACCATGCCCTCTTGGTTCCAGCCATTCTGGCCTATTTGTTGTTCCTTAGATTAACTGAGCTTACTGCTTATTGTGCCTGCCCCAGAGCCTTTGTACTTGCTGTTCTCCTGCTCTGCATATGCCTGCTCCTTTTCATCCTACAGGTCTTTGCTTAGTTATTGCCTCTTCAAGAAGACTTCCTCCCAACCATCACAACACACTGTTTTCTCTCTTTCACAACCTTATCACTATCCAAAATGATCTCACATCTTTATTTTTCTGGTTCTTTGTCTTCCCCCTTAAAAAGTTAAGTCAAGGTGTTCTTCCACCACTGTATACTCAGTGCTAGAATATAATACAGACTCAACACCTATCTGTTGAGGAAATACAATGGATGAAGACACAACCTCTAGTCAAGGATATAAGGTATCATAGTGTGACAAACAATAATTAAAATAAGTGCTACCAGAGAAGACAAGTAGTGATTCTATAGCATCTTACTATGCTGATGGACAGTGACTGCAGTGGGGTTTGTAGTGGGAACTTGATAATAGGGGGAGTCTAGTAACCATAATATTGCTCATATAATTGTACATTAATAATAGCAATAAATAAATAAATAAGTGCTAAGACAAGGATATGTGTACAAATATCTAGGAGAATAAGAAAAGCAGAGTAGTCACAATAGTTATACCTAACATTTATTAGGTACTCACTATGCTTCAGGCACAGTTTTAAGTGTTGAATATGTCTTATCTCACTTGAAATTCACAAGAACCCTAGAGTGTAGAAACTGTTATCCTCAACAAAAATGAGGCATGAGGAGGTAAATAGTACTTGCCTAAAGTCATATAGCTTGGCAGATGGAAGAGCTGAGATTGAAGCCCAGAGCCACTAACGGAGGGTTTCCCAAAGGAGCCAGATCTGATCTGAGTCTAGAGGACTCACACAGACTGCCAGGCCAGGGCAGGGCATGCTGATTCCTGGCAGAATGAACAGCCAAACCCAGGTACACAGGCATGGAAAAGCAGAACTCTCAGTGCATAGATGAATCTCACAGACAAAATGTTGAACACAAGAAGCCAGACACAAAAGAGTATATACTCTATGATTTGTTTGGTTCAGAACCAGGCAACCTTACTCTAGGGCAATTGGTATCACAGTAATAGTTAATTTTCAGAGGTTTAATGACTAGGAAAAGGCATGAGGGAGACTTCTGGGGTGCTAGTTATATTCTGTATCTTCTTCTGGAAGGGCATTAGATGTCTACTCTGTACAAATTCATCCAGTTGTACAATTCAGATCTCTGCACTTTACAGAATGCATGTCACACTTAAAAAATTACAGATCACTTTGGCAGTAGTATAGTGGCCTACAAAACAAAACACTTGTGATTTTTTAAGAGGTGTAGAATTTTTGAAAGTCTTGATGATGAGATTTAATGGCTGTGGATAGCAAAAGCAATAGGAGAGGGATGGGGAGGAATGGAAGATAGCAGGATTTTATATGTAGAAACTGGAAATGAGAAGATGCAGCTGTTCAACAAAAGAGGGTCTCAGAAGAAAAGAACAAGATCAAAGGAACAGCTGAGAAAGAATCACTAACTCAGTCTTTCCCTAACCAAGCAAATTCAGATACGACAGCATTTACTGAATGTTTCTGTGCTTGCAGTGCTGTGCAGGGTGACACTAGCTGGGAATATGACAGGAAAGGGACAGGTCTTGGAACTGAAGCTCAGAGAGGCGGCATGACTTGTCTGAGACCACATACCTCATACGTAAGCACTGGAGTTATCTTTGCTAGAAACTTCCCATTTGTGCTCTAAAGAAAAGGTTCCAAAACACTAAGTATGGGTCCCCACTGGAGGCGGAGTTTTGGCTCAAAGGAAGTGAAAGGCAGGCCTGGCTGCTTCAGTGGTGTTAGTGGCTTCCGGCCCAGGAGCCACACCCGGCTTCAAAATCACCGTTCTGGGCAGTCAGGCTGTTGCTAGGCACCAAGGAGGAGTGCCTAGCAAGGTCCTTGAGCTTTCAGGCAGAGCCAGCCCAGGGCAGTTCACCTCACCTCATTGCAAAGTCAGGTGCAGATCAGAGAGCGAAGCCAGCCAGCCACCCGAGTGAAGCCTTCCCTTTTTTATTTTATTTTATTTTATTTTTACTTCCATCCTCAACCCTCACACAGTAATGAATAATCTCACTCATTGCCCCATCCCATCATCTTCCATGAAATCTAATTATGTTCACCGGAAGGAAACGCCTTAAACCGAAGAGCAACCATTCCATTATCCCCTACAGAAATCAAACTGTTTTGATGTGCAGGGCCTGTGTCAGAGGCCAAGAGCATAGAGATTCCCTCTTGATGATGCTCACAATTGGCCTGGGGACACAAGCTAGATGCTGCACCACAGCAAGACAGCCTGGGTGCGCAGTACGTATTTGCTGAATGAACTGGGACTGAGAGAGAACTAAAACGAAGGTGTTATAGGAGCACACAGGAGGGCCTCGGATGCCGATTCAAGGCAGAAATCAAAGTCAGCCTCATGAGGGTGACCATGCCTATCTGTGTCATAAAGGATGAATAGGAGTAGGCTGGCAAAGACTGGGGGAGGTGTGGAGGTGGGGCATTCCAAGCTAAGGGAAAACGTCCAATTAATGCATGGTAGTGGGTGGAAAATGCTTAGGGAAATAGTCAGGCCATTGTCAAGTGCATTGTACTGAGCTGCCCATGGAAACCAGCCACACGATGCCCTTGGAAGGGTCAGTTACACTTCAGTGCTCCAGCCAACATCACCATCATGGTGAACTCCCATGGCCCCCGCACCTCCTGGAGTTGGCCTCCTCTCCAGGAGCAAGGGCCCAGCACCCACTCACTGCCCAGGGACTAGCTGCCCAACAGATGGCATATTTTTCCATGGCACCAGCCAATTGCTAGGAATCTCATACTACCCTGTGGTCCAACACTGGTTTTCACTAGCAGTCATCTGGCAGGAGCATTTTTCAGGAACTAGATGAAATTATTCTTTTGTGGAACTGGGAGTCAACATAATCACAAAGGGAAAATTAGACATGAGACGTTTTAGAAATACTTCCTTCTGGCTTCTCTACATTGCCCTCCTCTTCCTCACCTCTCCCAGACCTGAGTGTTTAGGGTTCTTCAGAATTGGAGTCTACATCAACTCAAGAAATGACAATGGTGGTAACTGGGTAGTGCCAACAGACTAGAGGAACATAGGAGTGGCAGAGGTAAGGAATCAGTTCGCTCCCAAATTCTCAGAGCCCTGAAAACACTGGCATTGCTTGATATCCAGTTCTTTGATATCCAGGCAGTGTGACCTCGTGGCAAGGGCAGGGGGCTGGAGTCAGATGAAATGGAGATGAACTCCAGCTTCTCCTCTTAATTGGGTTTATTGGAGGCAAGGAATCTTTTTTTTTTTAATGCATTTTTTTAATTAAGGTATTGTTGATATACACTCTTATGAAGATTTCACATGAAAAAACAATGTGGTTACTACATTTGCCCATATTATCAAGTCCCCACTCATACCCCAATTCAGTCACTGTTCATCAGTGTAGTAAGATGACACAGATTCACCGTTGAGGCAAGGAATCTTATCTGTATATTCACTTCCATGGGAAAGAGCTGGGAGACAGTGCTGAGCAATTATGAATTGTACCAGTTCTGGTTTTAGGACATGGGGTTGAGGCCTGGCTCTGTCACCCACCTCCCTAAACTTCACTTCCGCTTGATAGCAAGAAACCTCTAAGACTTAGTGAACAAGAAAAATGTATATACTCTATATGTAGTATTGTATATAATATATACTTTGTATAAAAAAGGGGTTTGTATACATGCACATGTGTATCTGTTTACATAATTCCTGTTTTCTGGAGGGACAGGTAAGAAACAGTTAATGGAAAGACTGTCCTTAAAATTTGCTTTTATACCTTTCTATGTTGTTGGGCTTTTCTAACCACATGCAAATATATCTTTTAACTTAATATGGATCATTTTTATTTTTCACATTTTTCTGTACCAAATGAATCTAAGAAATGTTATTTTAAATTGAAGATAAAGATGAAAAAAGCAGAAGAAACATCTTACATGCAGGAGATGCTCAAGAGGCACTTGTTAAATTAACATCTCCAGACATGATGGAAAAGCTCAAAACTAGGGAAACAGAGATCCAAGGCTTAGATTCTAGCTCCAGCACTATTGCCCATGTTGCTTAACTGCTGGGTCTGTTTTCTAATCGGTAAAGCAGGTATATTTACATAAATAGGTAAACTCAGATGACTGTTAGAACTAAATGAAACATGAATACATCTATTTTAGATCCTAACACACAGTAAATCATCCCAATAAAACATTCTAAAGGTTGGAGGTATATTATTACTCTTCATACCAGAGCTTAAGATTTGCCAGAGTAGGTAGTATCATCCAAACACAGAAGGAATATGAAGCCCAACTTATGCCACTCTTCTTACAGCCTTAATTCAGGATTAAGCTGCAAAGACCAGTGGGAGAGTAATGTGGTGTATCTGTGATGACCTTCCCTTTTTTATCAGTGGTTCTCAATCAGAGGCGAATTTGCCCCCTGGGGACACTTGACAATGTCTGGAGACGTTTTTGGTTGTCACATCTAGGTAGGGGGCTCCTGGCATCTTGTAAATAGAGGCTAGGGTTACCACCAAACATCCTGTAATACATAGGACAAGGCCCCATAAAAAGGAACTATCTGGCCCCGAAGTACCAAGGTTGAGAAAAGTGGGTGCTTAGTTCACTCAATTCAAGAAACCTCAGCTGTCTTGCCCTAAGTCCCTAAGGTGATAAACTTCTTGGTCCACCTGGAAACTTGGATCCCTTACGTGCAAGCTAAATTATAGATTACCAAAGCAGCTGAGAAACTGGTACAGGCTAGGAAATTCTTTAACACCAGTTCCTGATCCCTACAGACTACAAATACCTTCAGAATGCTCTGAACAAACTGAAGTACTGGAGATACTATAATCCTATCAGGGTTACTGACTCCTTTGCCGATGTTAAATTTTACTTAGAATTGAGTTGAAAAGTTTAGTTAGTAAAAGGCTGTTTGCTCATCTGTAGGAATTCTATTCCCAAACACTATATGCCTCTGCCATCCCATGATTTTGCCCAAGGTCACTTTTAAGACCTCACTTCCCTACCTTGGCTCTTCCCTCTCTTCTCTGCTTTTATCATATTTTTTATAAAAAGGAAATGCGTTTTCTTAGTGCTATCTCAAAACCAGATACCAAAAATCTAGTTTCACTCTAGCATTCCTAACAATGTATTTTGATGTCTTCCTTTCTTCAAAAACTGTATTTCCTTAAGACTTGTATTTGTATTCTAGCATCTAGAACAGTCCCCAAGGCACAGGAGTATTGAACAAACATTAGAATAAATATGAGTTTCAGCATGAAGCTAACAAGCCCCATCCTGAAAGATCAGTTTCTGAATTGGCACCAAGTTTGTTACAGGAACAGATTTACAAATCCAAGAGCCAGGCCACAGAGGAAGGAGGTTCCTCAAGACTGGGTCATGTTGGGAAAGCAGCTGCTGATTTAACTCTCTGCTCATCACAGCCACAGCTACTGTTCTTCTGGTCTTGCTCAACTGTCAATGAATGGGTAGGTCTCCACACATAGAAAGCCAGGATGACCTTTGCTTCAGGAAGAGCAGAACAGAACAAGTTCTCTTGCAGGAAGAAAAGCCATGGAACAAAGTGGATGGAAACAGGAAAAATGGCATATCGAACAGCTCCGTGTGAGTCACTTACCTCTAATGACCATGTTATATCCCTCTCTCAGTTCTGTCCAACATAAATTTTGACTGAAAACCTAGGCCAGGCCTCTTCCTATTTCCCAGCTCATTGAATGCAAGTCATAGTTCTTATCATCAGCTCACATCTACTCCTGATAATTATCTCACCTTTCTCAATTGCTGACTATTAAGAGCTAAACTGGCAAATCACAAGGACATTTTTAAGGACCAAACTTCTTTAATATTTTAAGAACATCTCAAATGAGTTAGTGGTGGGGTTACAGAAGCTTCCATTCATGCCACCACAGGGAGAATCTAGAATTTTGAGAGGTAAAGCAATTACCTTTGGATACATAAAAATATATTAAATCATGTCACAAAGTGCAGAAAAGGAGGCATTCAGCAGCACAAAAATAAGCAATAAGCTGACTGTCCTCACAAGAGGGCAGAGAAATTCCTGGAGTTCACAATCCCAGGAAACAAGAGCTGTTTCAGCCAAAAAGAGGTCCAGACATGGGTTTTGACTGATTATTATTAAAACTAGTCAAAGGCAGCTCAAAGAAAACCAAGGTTCAGATTTTCCATGACTGCAGTTGGCTCTTTCAACAAAGAGAACCTTTGGTTACTTCTCATATGTGGGGTGAGTGAGAAGTGGGACTTAACCAGTGATTCTGACCCCGGGCTGACATCTCTGTGCCTGAGCTCTGAGCTCCTCAGGCAGAACCACCTGGAATTGCTCCTGTACCAGCATTTCCACAATTTACTCCTTTGTGTGAATATCAGGTCTCAGCCATTGTCCAGCAAGCTCCTGCAGATGTCTGAGGACATCACTGGGCCCAGCTGCATCCTCATAGCCCAACTTCCTAAATCTCTGCCTGGAAACTACAGAGTTGGAAGGATTCCTTCGCAGCATGGTCTCAAGGTCTTCGAGAGAGTCTTCATCAAGGTTCTCCAATGGAAGCCAAGAAGGCTCCTATGGAACCTGGACCTGGGGAGTTGCTATTAGGATGACTTCTGGTTCCTCAGCCATCATCTCATTTGCAGGTGACCTTATTTGATCATTCTGGACTTTATTCCTTTGCACATCTGGGTACACTTCAGTCTCCATTCAGGAGTTCTGGAAAAATATGTCTCAGACTCCTAGGCACACAAAAAAAGGTCAGGGCCAGCAAAAGCAGATCAAAAAGGCTGTTTACCACCACCCGTGATCCCATGGATCTGGTCCAGACCCAGGTTCCACCAGCTTTCCAACCTTAACAGTTTCTAAATAAAGATATTCAAATTTTATTTTTGTTTCCTCTTGTTCGATCAATTGACACAACTGAGAAAATCTGTCAATGGTTTACCAAAATTAAAAAGGTAGATTCTCAAAGCATAAAGAATAACGAAAGGTGGCCTTGCTAGCTGAAGAATCTTTCATTCATACCCCCACCCCCACCCCAACCCCATTACAAGGTATTTTACATTATGTTAAAACAAAAAAAAGCACATGATGGGGGCAAGTGGATATCTTTAAATTCATGTGTGTTTGTTTCCTCCAACTGTTTTTATGGAGCACCTGCTATGTCCAAAATCAAATTATGAAGTGGTACTACTGTAGAAGAGAAACAGGTATGCTCATTTACATCTACTCTCCTGTCTCTTCTACCTCCCCCCAACTCTTTCATGATGATGAAAGAATACCAACTGTCACCAGTACATGGGGTTGGGGGAGGGAAGAAGAGAAAGAAAAGAGAAGCTTCTATGTTAAGATCAAGATCCTAAGTTCCTCCAGTGTATGGGAAATTGAACTTGTCAGAATCCTAGTAGCATAGACTTCCAATTCCTTGGAAGCTTGACAGCTCCAAGATTAGCAAACAAGCTTTATTGGGAAGAAGGGGGGGGAGCGGCAGGTAGGGAGTAGGCAAGTCAAATACATGTAAAATGCCAGAAAAAAAAAGGTTTTGCTTCATTTGAGTTAGGGGCCCAGTCCAAAAGGGTTATTTACAGGAAAACCATACCCTGTGCTAATTTATTTAAAAATGGAGAAACTTCAAATGACAGTATAAAACTAACAAAATTAGTTTTCACATCAGGGTATGTCCAATCAAATATAACCACTATGATGCAGTCAACTTTCAAGGATCTTTTTTCATTAATGACCCCCCTTCCCTGAGCACTAACCCCTCCCCAGTATACACAGCAGAAGTGTTGACATTTTAAATCCCTCCCACCTCAGATATTCTCTCAAATCTCTTTCCCGGGAAACAACTGCCAGTGGCCAGCGATCACCAATACTGACCAGCTGCCCTGCATTAACCTGTTCTAGGCTCCTAGTCACCTCTTGAAAGGTTCACTGACCCATTTCCTAGGAGCCTTGAATTGATTCTACCCCGGAGCTTGGATATTCTTGGGGTACAGCAATTCTCATGTTATCTGGGTTTTGCTCAATCAACAGTGTGTGCTCATCCCCAAAAGTTGTCACTAACCTAGAGTGTGAAGGACTAAAAATATTCCCATTAACTTAGGGGTGCTTTGGATAAAAAGGAAACACTCTGTCAAGGAAAGATTGATGACACATTTCCCAAGCAAAATCTTTCCAACAACCTAAGTGACCATCAAAATGGAAATTAAAGTACTTTCCACCATTCAGCGGAACACTGTGCAGCCTTGTAAACGAATGAAGTCAGTGGGTGCTGGTATCTAAGGATGTCCCTAATTCATCACATGACCTGTGGTGCGGATCAATATATATAGTCCCATCTGAGGAAATTAAAAATACATACACATAAGCGCATAAGACCTGTTCTATCCACAAATACCTGAAAGGTTATCAAAGAAATTGATTGTACTTACTTCTGAGAGGCAGGAAGAGTAGAAGTGGGAAACATTTTTCATCTCCTATCTTTCTGTGTTCTTTGTTTTTAACTATAACCATGTATTACTTTCCTAACAACTCAAGGGGGAGCAAACTTTTCGGGCATTTCCCTCTTGCCCAAAACCTTTCTGGAAAACCCCTAACCCACTTAGGAAAACACCCTTTTATTAATTCTTCAAGCTCCCAGCACTGAAGGCCTTTACAACCCTCGCTTCTAATTGTCTTAACTGTCCGTAGGCCAGTTCTCAAGGTTGGCTCTGAAAGTAGGATCAGCTCCACGACTTACCCAGCTTAGAAATTCTGTGAGTTTTAGAAGACCACCGGCCAGGCACAATGGCTACTACCTCATCAGTTAATAATTACAGTTTACTGAGCACTTATTTTCTACCTGACATTGTGTCGAGCATTTTACATTCTCTTCCATGTGATCCCAAGTTAAATTCTTGATACAACTCCACAAC
Source organism: Phataginus tricuspis (assembly GCA_029783875.1). Taxonomy (NCBI): domain Eukaryota; kingdom Metazoa; phylum Chordata; class Mammalia; order Pholidota; family Manidae; genus Phataginus; species Phataginus tricuspis. The sequence goes on along the minus strand of JAQQAC010002837.1, from coordinate 16,314,202 downwards.
TGCCCCAGCTGTCTCTATGAACAGAAGCAACATCCAGTAGTTTATTTGTTGAATTTGACATGCCAGGCACTTCGCAGCTTTCCTTCATCCAATCCTCCCGATAACCCACTGGGACAATTACTATCATTTCCACTCACAGATAAGCGAACTGAGTCTCGATCAGAGGGGGACTTGCCCAAGATCACCAGATCAGGAGGTGGTGAGACCACACAGCCGAGTAAAACAATCCCCGGTGTCAGACAGGCTGCGAAGCCGAGCCCGACTCCTCCCACCACATGAGCGCGGCTCAAAGATCCTAGGTCTGGCCAGAAAATGCGTTTCTGAGGCTCCCGACCGGGACCACCTCCTTCTCCTCCTCCTCGCTAAAGCGAGGCCGCGCCAGCTGGAACAGCCCGCAGCCGCCAAACGCAGGGCCACCCGGCTCCTAGGGCCGGCGCCGCCCGGGCCTCCGCTCCGGGCCGACCAGGCACGAGGAGGGAGAGCGGAGGGGGAGGGAATTGGAGCGTTCACCTGCGTAGGTGCCACCTCGGAAGCCAGGGGCGGGGGTAGCTCCCGATGAGATTCGAAGCCCCAGAACCAACTCGGAGAAACGGAAACCACAACCCTCGCGCAGAATTTTGTAGCACGCCCTGCCCCCGCCGCCGCCGCCGGAGCCGGAAGTCTGTCCCCACCCGGAAGTTGAAATGGAGGGAGCGGCCGGTTAGAAGAGCTGGGTCTCTCTAGGCGTCGGCGATGCCCTGCAACTTCATGGTTTTAACTCGTGGTGGGCTTTTGGGTGGCGGGTGACCTCAGTCCTTCCGGCTGTGCGGAGCTCTGGTTACCGCCTAGGCAGCTTTTCCGCTTCGGGGATGTTCTTTGTCTTTCTGAGCCGCAGTGTACCTAACTGCAAAATGAAAAGAGGATGAAGCGGGAATTGAGACACCAGGAGCTCCCTCCCAACACCTGAGTCAGCGCTCCACCCTGAAGTTACACCCTTGAGCCTTTTCACCTCCCAGACGAAAGAAACCAAAATAGAAGGCTGGGTGGATGCTCTTGGGAGACTGTGGTCCTCTAAGGCGCCCCGTGGAATCATGAGGCAGTGGATGCAGTCTATTAAGAACCCCTGCCTCAGTGTACCCAGACACAAGTGGGCTTGTGCCTATGCGGGGTTGACAGTCTGCCCAGAGGGTGACCCCATATGTATAGGAGGCTCAGTCTTAGCCCCATGTGCCTCTTCTCCAAGGCTTTCCAAGTGTTGATGGTTAAGAACTGAGGTTCTGAAGTCATGCTGAGCTGGTTTGAGTTTGGGCACACAAGTTAAGTAGCATCACCTATAAGAGGTGAGGAGATGCTAACCAAGGAAGCCTTCCCGCCTAGCTCTTCACCCTGAATGAAAAGGAACTTGTGATGAGGGAGAGGGACTTAGGTGGCTCAACCCACCTCTCCTTTCAACTGGCCTATCCAAGGGGGACAGGAATTAAGAGGGGTACCCCCAAAGCTCCCTGCTGGGTTATCACCGCAGAGCCAATGTCCCTGTGGAAGGGAAGGTGTGCCTTTTGTCTACACTACCACTGCTGGTCAGTAAACTACCAGATGACCAGATACTCCAGGTGGTGGTTGAAGTACCAGGCTCCTTGCCATGGCCCTACGCTTACTTCCCCTAGCAACTTTGTGCCCTTCCCCCACTCACTCCTACAACAGTTTCCAGCTCTCACCTCTTCTCAGCCTTGGTTTCCCCATCTGTAAGATGAGAGGATTGGACTAGACTAAGGACTTCCAATTGTCCTCTCTCCTACCCTCTAATCTTAGGCTCCTTGAGACTGCTTCAGAAAACTGTTGGGAGTGGTAGGGGTGGGGGAGGAGGGAATACACTCTGGGTCCAAGAGCAGCATCAATTTTATAGGTTTATAAAACTGTATGAGAAGTATTTATGTTGTGGCTCTGCATAGGATCATTGTGATCATTCAGGATACAATTTAAACTTTGTACTTTGTCCCCCCTCCCTCATCTTTCCCCACGCTCCTGTTCACTCTGCTCCAGACACACAGCCCTCTTGCATTTTTGCAAACCTGACAAGCTCATCTTCACCTCTTTAGTGATCTCTGCCTGTAGTGCCCTTTCCTGAGATCTGTTCATCTTGGTTCCTGCTCAAGTGTAGCCTGTCCAGAGCAGCCTTTGCCACCCTCACCCTTCTAAAGGCATCCATTCAGTCCCTTCATAACCTGTAAACCTGTTCGGGCTAATATCTGTTTATTTTCTATCTCACACTAGAAGCAGGATCCATAAGGCCAAGGACCATGACTGTCCTGTCACCATGTCTCCAACACCTAAAACTGAGCATAAGCTGGGTAAACATTTGTTGAATGAATCAGTGAATGAGTGAACAGAGAAGGCTTGAATTTTATGCTAAAGCCAATCTCATAAACACCACCAGGAATATAGGTGTACTTTCACAAAGCTAGGTTTATTGACTTGATATAGTAAGCACCCTCAGAAACCATGGGTGGCTCAGTAGATAAAGGAAGAAATAAGGGTATAATAAGATTTGGGGGAAGAATGGAATTTAGGTGAAACTGAAGTGAATTGGTGTTGATAGGCTCTGAGCAAACCTGGCTATATGCAATGGGCTTAATATCAGGCTTGGGCTGGGAAGTGGACTCAACAGTGCTGTCTCCTTGGAGACCACAAAGTCAAGATAAATATAGTCCAAAAAAAAACATTATACATTATCTGAAGCTCTGCACCTGGGTTGATACTCCAAACTGCTTCTTTGTATCAAATCTGGCTCTGACCCACTAGACAAGAGGGGAATGTTCCATTGCACTGACACAGTTTCAAACAGCAGTTTCTCCATGCAGTATAATGAGTTATAAGAAATACATATTTCCCAAGTATCTATGGTCTTCATCCACAGTTCCTGAAAACATGGCAGAGCCTTAAAAGTGAACTGGGTGTCTTGTCATGTTGAGAGACTTCTGGACCCCACCCAAGGGCAGGGGCTGGAGGCTGAATGAGCCAATGGGCAATGATTTAGTCAGTCATAACTATGCAATGAAACCCTCACAAAAACCCCTGAGAAACGTGTATGTCCCTTGGATCCTGCTTCTCTTTCAAAGAGACCTTCTGTGCTTGGGGAACCAGGATCTGTCCATATGCTACCAAGCCAGGCCTCAAGCTCCTCAAGCACAAAAGCTCCTTTATTTGGGACTTTGCTCTGTGTATCACTTCATCTGGCTGTTAACTTGTATCTTTTATGGTATCCTTTATTGAACTGGTAAATGTTAAATGTTTTCTTGTTCTGTGGGTTGCTCTAGCAAATTAATGGAAACCTAAGGCAGGGAGGTTGTTGGAACCTCCAATCTGTAGATATTTGGTCAGAAACACAGGTAACTGCCTGGGACTTGTGACGAGAGTCTGTAGTTGGGGGGTGGCAGGGTGGGGGACAGTCTTCCAGGACAGAGCCCTTAACCTGGGGGATCTGGTACTGTCTCTGGGCAGATAGTGTCAGAATTGAGTTCTTGGACACCCTGCTGGTGTTCGAGAATTGCTTGGTGTTGTGGGTGGGAAGACCCGCCGACTCCCCTCCACACACACACACACACACACACACACACACACACACGCACACGCACACACACACACACCCGCACACACACACATTGGAATTGGTCCAGGAACAGGAAAGGAGTTATACTATTACTGCTATGTAACATTATTACTGCTCTGTATACTATTGTGTTTAGAAAGAAAAAAATACATTCAGCATTATGTCTTTGATGTTAATTGACAAAAAAAAAAGGTTTGACAGATTCATATTTGACAGGAATCCCTTGATGTATTGAACATTTGGATGTGAAAGCCATCTAGATCCTCCAGTCTTCCCATCCTAATAGTACCCCACCATCCTGGGCCCCACATCTTTCTGGGCTCCCATTAGAACACTGAGTCAAGCCTCTATTCCTCTATCCTTGGATGCACCTGTCATCCTCCCAGCCAGACTACAGGTTATTTTCCTCTGCCCAGGCCTGGCAGAGAATACCAGTAGTTGCTCAGTCCAAGTCCATTGAATCTGTTGATAGTTTTTCTAAATACAAAGAAAAAGAAATGGAAGGCAGCAAAGCAAAACAACAGCAGCAGTTGTGTGAAACAGGTGGGACTGTGGAAGACTTTTAAAAATCTTTCCCAAAGTGGAAGCTTCTAAAATGTAGCCAGTATTAATGTTCTGAAAAATGGAAAAAAGAATGGAATTGTTGACTCTTTTAAGATAAAAAAAAAGAATTACTGACACATTAATGATTTTTAAGTGAGAACTACATTATTGACATTGTGTTGTTAAAAAGAAGGCATTGCAACACTGATTCCTTTATAATTTTTTTAAGGAAATACAACATTTGTGTTTTTTCAGGAAGATTCTCTTCATGACTTAGAAAATAAAAACAAAAAAATGTTGGTATTGACACTCTAAACATTGCTCAAAAACTTAAGCTATTGAATGTTGGTTTAAACAATTTGAGTTTGTTGAGAGTTGGAGATTAAAAAAAAAGAAAACTGAGTTATTGATGAAAATGTCAGCACTTTTAGGAAAGATTTCCTAACTCTCTGTTGCCCATGCATGAGAAGGGTATCATACCAGTTCTCAGGCTCCCCCTGAGCCTGGGTGGAGGGCCCTGAGAACACACTGCCCAACCACAGGGTGGAATTTTACAGGTCCGACTGCCCTTTACCCTAAAAGTATTTTGGAAAATTGTTCGAGGCCCCTTTTGTGACCCATTGGGGAGAAGTAGATACTCAGCTTTGGCAGCCCTGCTGTGCCTCGGGAACACCTGACAATTACATATGTTGCTCGGTACTATCTATCTGATTCAATACAAATGACTAACATATGCTGGTTCCAGAAATCCTCCCATCCTCCCCCACACCTCTGTGATGCAGAGGTCTCTGCCCTGCCGGATTCAGTTCCTTCCTTGCCCTCACTCTGGCCTTGCCAGACCAGTTCTTGGGCTTTCGTAGGAGCTGGAATGGGGGTAATGAGTGGAGATGAGTTTTGTGGGGGAGGGTTGAGATTCTAGGAGTAGTTTTAAGAGAAAAGTGTGGGTAGTTTTAATTTGTAATATATGAGGACAGTGGATGGAAAAAGAAAAAGGAATCATTTTAAGAAGTATTAATGATACAACCACTTTGGAGAGCAATTTGGCAACTGGTAAAGTTGTAAAGTTGAAAATGAGCACACCTTCCCACTCAGCAATTCTGTTTCTTCCTATAGAGAAACTATGTACTATAGAGAAACTGTGCACACGTGCCCCTGGAGATATGTACAAGGACATTCACTGAAGCATTATCTGTGATTGCAAAAAAGTGGCCCTGCTATGAAAGTCCATGAGCAGGGGGAAAAGATAAGTAACTAGTGTTGTTGTGCAATGGGATACTCTTCAAAACTAGTGGCAATGAACTAGAGATATATAACTTAACATGGCTAGATCTCACAAACATAATGTTAGGTGAAAGTAGCAAATTGTAGAATAATCCACACAGCATGAAGCCAGGCATGTATTTTTAAAAAGCAAAACAATGCAGTATGTTATTTATGGATATTATATACGTGATAAAAATATACACCAAACTCATTTGATCAGTCAGGATAGGTTAGGTCAATGCCGCTATAACAAACACCCAAAATCTTAGTGGCTTATAACAACATAGTCTCTTGCTTGCTTGTGTACACGTTCACTAGGGGTCAGTGGAGGCTCTGCTCCAAACCTCCTCACTCTGGGACCAGGCTGACCTGTAGCCACCAATTGCCATGGCAGGGCAAAAGAGAGCTCGGCAATTTATCCTGTCTCTCAAATCTTCACCCTGGCCAGAGCAAGTGATATGGCCAAACCAAATTCAATTAGCCAGGGGAGACCTATCCTACTATCTACCCCAAAGGAAAAGCAGTAATATTAGGTAGCCAACTCCACAGCCATGTCGATACTGATGACCTCTGGGAAGAATACATAGGGGCCTCCACCTTAACTGTTGTTATTATTTAGAAAATATGAAGCAAAAATGTGAAATTATTAATTTCAGAGAGAGAGTACATGGTATTTCCTATATTATTTTCCATGTTGTGTCTTTTCAACTTTTCAAAATGAGAAGTATAATTTTTTAAAGGGAGGGGGCAATGGGATAGCATTAATACTAAAAATTATGTATGTATGTCCTTGCTGGGCCCATGTTTCCTTTCACAGTATTCAGAAGGAACATGAGTAAAGGAATTAATTTGTTATTATGTCGATTTGGCTGCATGGCAGCAGTCTTTTGGACCTCAACAACAGCTCACTGGGTCCCAACCTCATTTGTGGCATTGTGTGTACATCTGTGTGTGTGTCTGCTACCCATTCCCAGCAGCAAGGGCTTTCCCCAAAGTTGTCCTACTCACGTCTGTACTCCCAACCCTGAACTTGCTACAATAAAAGGTGCCCAACAGTGAATGACCCTGATATGCTCATTTCTATATAAATATCTGGGCATTTCAGGACAGGAACCATGTCATCATCCCCCTTTGAGCCCTCTTCTGAAACAAGGAATGAATGCTTGTTGAATGAATGAATGACTGCAGCCCTCCTTCCCAACCGAGCAATGGAAGTAGGAATTACATGGGCCCTTCCCACTCTATCATGAGCCTCCCAAGGAGCTGGCAAGGTAAGTTTTTCTGAAGATTCTACCATATTCTTATGTCTGCATTGAAAAGCCAATAATGTGTGTGGCTATTACAGGGTGACCAACTTCCCAGGGCTCTTCTGATTTTACCACTGAAAGTCCTATGTCCTGGGAACCCCCTCCCGGGGGGGTTGGTCATGTAATAGCAACTCCTTTCTTCTGTCTAGCCTCTTTTTTTCTAATTCTCATGTGTCAGGGTTGGACATGGTCTCATCTCTACATATCAGATTTAAGATTTTAGGAATGGGTCAGAGGGGAAGAGGTGAGTCAAAGAAGGAAGAAAGACTCAAGTTGGGGTTGTCTAAGATCTTTATTTTTTACAAAGTGTGTACCAGCATTGCCACCCAGGCCTTGGTTCTAGTGACTTGCCATGGTCTAGAAAAAGAGGGGGAAAACCCAGAATAGTCTAGTTAGCACAGGTTCTGAAGCCATATGGAACTGGGTTCAACTCCCAGCCATGCCACTCATTAGTTGTGTGACCTTGGGAGAGTGACTGGACCTCTCTGAGCCTGTTTCCTTATCTGTATAATGGGGGGTAGTCATAGTACACCTCATGGGGTTTTTTATTAAACTATTATTCTAAGGTGCTCATCACAGTGCCTGGCACATTTAAGTAGTCTATAAATGGTGGCTGTTGCCATTACCATGAACAGTACTAATCCTCCCTGAGCATTAATTTCCCAGATAAGGTTTGCACTCTCCCTGGGGCCTGAGCTTGGCCTATCATAGCTCTCACCACATTTCATCATTATTGCTCATTTAATCATATGTCCCCCCACAGGGCAGCCTTTTGATGCATCACTCTGTCCTCCACCACAAGAAAAGTCCTGGACCAGAGAAGTTATTTGGTAAACACTTGTTGAAATAGGGAACTTTGACGGTAGTTAAAATCTCCACCCAGAAGCCATCAAAGTCCTTGCGGCCACACTAGCTGAAAACATCCCCCCAAGCCCTCTGGAATGTCCCCAAGGCCCTTCCAAGACAGAGCTCCTAGGATCCTTTCAGCCCCTCTTCAGAGTTTCTGCTCTCACCCATCCCCCCAGCACCTCTCAGAAGAGCCAGCACTGGGGACCCTCCCGCTCGTCCTGTCCTGCTCACCTCCTCGATCCACTCGTTGAAGGCTGAGACTCGAGTGAACACCGTGGGCTTCTTGAGGGTGTTACAGCCAAAGGAAGAAACGAAGCTGGTCACACCGTGGACCTGCCAGGAGCCATCAGCTGCGGGGCAGTTGAGGGGCCCTCCAGAGTCACCCTGGAATGATCAGAGAAAGCAGGGAGGCTGAGCCATGCTGGAAGTTTAAGGAATTGGTTCTGATTTGGGGGGATTTCAAGAAACCTCCATATTACTTGACCTCTCTGAGCCTCAGTTGGCTCATTTGTGATGGGGAATATCTGTCTTACAGGAGCTTGTGATGATAAATGAATGATCTTAGCACAATGCCAAGTAGAGAGGAAGCAATCAATAAATGATAGTTCTTATTATCGGTACTACAGTTAATTATTAATACTGTTATTCATACTTATGATACAATAATAATGTTGCTTAATTAAACTTCAGGGCCCCAGAAGTGAAGGTGACTTTATAGGTCATGGTGTCGATACCCCTTGCTGTGCTGATGGAGAAGCTGAGGACCAGCGAGGGACAGTGACTTCTCCCCGGTCAAGTCATTTTGTGAGCTGGGACTAGAAGCCAGAGGCACTGGATTCTACACTGATTACACTGTGTGGTCAGACTACACTGACTTCCTCCAAGTCCTGCCTGGTCTGGAAGCTGAATGGGGCAAGCAGGTAAGGTTCTCCTCACCTGCCAGGCAGATGGCAAAGGAACCCCAAGGCCCGGCATGTGGAGCTGAATGGCTATAGCCCAGCACCACCTTGGGCAGGTGAGAGGTAACTCACATTGCACCCAGAGCGGGTGTCCCCACCGGCGCACACCATGGTCTTCTTCACGGAGGCGCCCCACCAGTCCAGCTTGGAGCAGTGGTCATAGTCCACCACAGGCAGCAGAGCCTGCTGCAGCTTATCCGGGAGTGGCCCGCCCGCTGCGGGGATAGAGAGCACTGAGCTGGGGGTCGTGGGGGTGCAGGGCTTGGGCTGGGGTCTGGGAGTCAGAGCTGGGCACCCCAGAGTGGGGGAGGGCGTGAGACAGGCAGCTCTGCCAATCTGATGGGGACTCTCCTCCCACCAGGTTACGTGGTCCTGTCTGCTTTGTCCACCGTAACATCCCCAGCACTTGGCATCCAGGAGCCACTAAACAAACGTTCAGTTGAACACATTCATGTTTGAGAGGATGAGGGGAGAAGCTACCACTGGAAGGGGAATGGGAGAAAAATGCCCTCAATCCCTTGCCCCCAGAGCCCATCTTCCTGCCCACACTCCCTTTGGCTGACTGGAGGGCTTACTTACTGTAGAGCCGGCCCCAGCCGCTGATGTAGCAGGGTGCCTGATTGGGCAGGATGTCGCCCGCAGGAGGGAGGCAGGCGAGCTGGACGGTGTCTCCCAGCTGGGCACTGCGCGAGAGCTTGATGAGGGCGATGTCATTGCTGGGGAGGAGCAAGGAGTCATGGGGAACCTGCTCCGCCAGCCAGACCAAGCCCCACCTCCCAGCCTTTGCTCCAGATGTTTCACCCCTGGGATGCCCCCACTGCCCCTTTCTCCTCCAAATCCCACTCATTCTATGGCTGAGAAACTTTAGGAAGCCCTCCCGGCCCCATCAACCCACGTCGGTCTCGGCCTTCACAACGTCCTCAGCTTTCACCCCAGGGGTTCTTGTACCTCAGCTGCATCAGAACCACTGGAGGGTTTGTTAGAACACAGGTTGTGGGGTCCCACCCGGAGTTTCTGAAGCAGCGGGTTCGGGTGCGGCCTGAGGATTCACATTTCTAACAGGTTCCCAGGACATGCTGATGCTGCCTGCCGGGGGCCATGCCCTAAGAAACCCTGCTCAGTCTCCCTCTGCCTGCTTGTCCCCCAGGTCACTGCACCCAGGCCTGCTCCTCTCTCCACTTACCCAGGAGCCCTGTGAGGATGGGTCAGAATCTGATCACCATGGCCCCTCAGCCCTGCAGGCACTCTCAGGGGTCTGCACCCTACTTACCAGAAAAATGTTTAACCACCCAGACACACAATTTTGCATATGCTTGAGGGGCTTAAGAAGCCCTGCTTTCATGTTCTCCCCCAGCAATTGCCTCCTTGACCTTCACAAACACCCAGGAAGCCCAAAAGGCCACCTTGACAAGGGTAAAACTGAAGCCCAGAGAAGGGCAGTGACGTGCCCAAGCCACACAGCGACTTAGCGGTGGGCCTGCCTCTCGGGCCAGCGCTCCTCCCTTAGCCCATGGTGCTGGGGACCCAGGATGCCCTGGATGAACACCTGTTGCATGGAGGAGCCCTTGAGTTTGGGAGGGGATGCCAGAAGAGTCCTGGGTTCTGAAGCCAACTAGCCAAGTGACCTCGCGTGAGCTCCTATCTCTCCCCAGGCCCAGCTGTCCCTTCCACGGGGAGAGAGGTTTGGTGCAGATGATCCTTAAAGGCTCTACTTCCTCCAACTCTCCGTGTGTGGGACCTGGGCTCAGGTTGCTGGACCCAGACCCTTGTCCCTGGGAGTCTCCTCAGAATTGGCTTTGGGTCGTGCAGGACCAGTACAAGAGCCCCTGGGACCCAAGCCTGAGAATTCACTCACCCACAGGCCACACATCTGGGGTTCCATAGCGGGTGCACGAAGAGGTCCTCAGCGTTGATGGGGATCACCTGTTCAGGGCCTTCACTCTCCGCCCGGTCATACTCGCCCAACACCACCTGGTAGGTCATGGAGCTCCTGCTAGGGGAAGTGTGGTCAGTCCCAGCCTGACTGGCCTCCCTCCCTTCCAAGTCAGCCACTTCCCTGTCCTGCTGGGTCTCATGCAGGGACAGGGGCAAGTGAGAGAACTCACGAGATGCAGTGACCCGCAGTCATGACCCAGTCGGGAGCGATGAGGCTGCCCCCACAGGTGTGGTGGAAGGTTCCGCCCTTTTCATACTGCAGGGAGACCTGGTGGCAAGGGAGGGAGGAGTGTGAGTGGTGTGGGCTCTACGGTGAGGGTTGCTGTCCTTGGCTGTATAGACTGTGCACTGAACAGCTGCAGAGGGCATCAGTCATGCAAAATGGCACCCTCTAGAAATGTGCCGTGCCCAACCTACACAACCATATCATCTGTAGGTGCTTTCATGCGACAATGACAGAGTTAAGTCACTGCAGTAGAAACCATGTAGCCAACAAAGTCTAAAATATTTACTCTCTGGTCCTTTACAGAACAAGTTAGCTGACCCTGGCTGTAGACGTGCCATCCAATAGAACTCTCTGTGATGATGGACATGTTCTGCATCTTGGCTGTCCAACATGGTAGCCACTAACCACATACGACCATTGAGGATTTGAAATGCAGCTGATATTGAGCAACTAAATTTTTAGCATTACTTAATTTAAATAAATTTAAACTTAAGTAGCCTCATGTGGCTAGTGGCTACCGCGTTAGTGAAGCTAGTCTAGCTCTGCACCTCCCTCCACCGACCTCTATAAAGCCCTTCATTCTTTTATTGCTGTCAAACCTTCTAGCGCTGATGTATAGTTCAAGAAGTCTAGGAATGAGTTCCCCCAAAAACTCCCTCCCTAAACACAATGCCCGCACTTAGCATTCCTCTATTAGTGCACCAACCCTTAGGTTAAATATTACCCTTTCCCCAGATTCCACTTTCAACTTCCAAACAACCCAGTGAGGGTTACAGGGTGAATGGACAAAAATTCCATCGGAAGTGGATTATCCAGGCATTTCCTGGCCTGTGGAAGCTGACGTGAATACTGGAATAGAAGCAATGGAGTCAAGACTGGATGCCTCGCAATCAGAACATGAGGTGCAGAGCCCATTGTGGGAAATAATGTAGCTGGTATTGCTCTTACCTGCCAGGGCCAGCTGTAGGGGACTGCATCGTCACCATTGACAACGCGGCTAGCGGGGTTGTAAGAAGGTCGGCCACAGCCCGAGGCTGGAGGAAACAGTAGAGTTGTCAATCAGCCAGAGGGTCCCCAAAAGCAAAGAAGTAGCCTGGGTCCCAGTCCTAGTTGTGCAGCAACTGGCTGCATGGCCAGGTGCAAGCCCCTTCCCCTCCAGGGACCTCGGGTGCCACATGTGAATAGTGAGCATTTGGACTAGGGCAGGGATTTCCAGGTCCCAGGAGTCCAGGGATGGAGAGGAACATGTGGCCTCCTTCCATGGCAGGACTGAAGGAGTTGGTGCACTTAGAACAGTGTTTGGTACCCAATGAGCCCTTGGGAATGAACAGTTATTGTCATAAAGAGTGGCAGCCTTGGGTTAAGACTGCCTGGGTTTAAGGAGGTACAGCTCTGCCCCCTCATTCTAACATTCTAGCACAAGTTTGCTTCTCTGAGGGTTAGTTTCTCCATCTGTAAAATGGGGATAATAATATTACTTACCTCATGAACTAATATAAGAAAAAATTCTTAGCATTCTGCCTGGCATATAGTAAGCACTTGATGAATATTAGGTTATCAAGGGAGGCTGCTTGGAGGAGGTGGCCCTGAGCTGGAATACAATATAGAGAAACCAGGAGAAGACTAGACCACAGGATATGGAGCAGGGTAGGAGACTGTGAGAGCAGAGTTTGAGGGTTAAGCAGAGGAACAGAAATTCCACCCCAAGCAGTCTAACCACAGAGCCCAAACTCTTTGCCATTAGACTTCGTTTACTTCCCCACGGAGGACCCCCGCCACAGTGCCTGGGGTCTCCAAGTCTTTCTCCTGAGATGGTCTATCCACAGCTTCCCCTCCATTCTCCTGCTCCAGCACCAAGTTGAAAGCCTCCACAATCATGCCCCAGGTACAAGCTGAGATCCCTCCTATGGAACCAGGTGTTGGGTTCGTGAGACCCAGGGTGGGTGGCAGATTTCAGGGGTTCCTGGCCCAGTGCAGCACAGGCTGTGGGCTTACCAAGGGCCACAAGTAGGAGGGAACTCAGCAGCCAGAGCATCATGAGTTTTCAGATGATAGGAAAGAGACGCATAGCCTGGGACTCTAATATAGGGCAGAGGCAGGTGGTAAGGGGCCAGATTGGACCCGTTCCCAGAACAGGTGGTAGAACACCAGGTCTCCCATGGTCCAAGGCCACAGCCCTCACCCACTGCAGATGGAGAAGTGACAGCCAGCACCAGGACCCAGGGTTCCCTCCAGCATGTGGCTGCACAGATGGCATTGAATGGCTAGCTGATAACAGGGACGAGGGAAGGAAAGTTCACATCAGAACAAGTCAGCCTCTTCCAGGAAAGAATGTGGGCTCTGGAACTGGTCATACTTGGGTTCAAATCCTGGCTCTGTCACCAAGCTCTGCATCCTTGAGTACATGGCTTAACCTTTCTGAGCCACAGGTTTCTTATCTCTGACAAAGGATTAATATTAGTGTCCCCCTGAAAAAAAAATTGATGAGCATTTTCTCTGTATCAGGATGTTCTAGGGGATGCATTCATGAATGAGACATGGTTCCAGCTCTCCTGGGGCTTGAGTCTCATAGAGGAGACAATGACAAATCAACAAAAGTAAGTAAAGATGATTGCGTGTGTGTGTGTGTGTGTGTGTGTGTGTGTGTGTGTGTGTGCAGTTTAAATAACAATAATAAAACAAATACCTATATTCTCACCATCCAGGTTCAGAAATAGAACATTGTAATTCCTCTGTGTATCTCAACCCTATGATTTCCCCTTGCTTTCATTAGAGATTTCCACATGCATATGTATTCCTAAACAATACACTGGCTTTTCCTCTTTTGGCCCCCCTTTCTTTTTATTGAAGTATAGTTGGTACACAATCTTTTTTTTCCAAAAGGATAATTTACTTACTGAGACTTATTAACTTTCAGAAATTAGTTTCCATGAAAAATAAGCCAGCATTTGATTTACAAAAATTAGTATTCTTGGGGTCCACTGGTCTTTTATTCCACTGTCCAACTTTTTAAAAAAATTATAGTTGATATACAATCTTATATTGTTTTCAAGTATACAACACAGTGGTTCAATAGTTACCCATATTATTAAATCCCCACCCCAACTAGTGCAGTTACTATTCAGCATAAGAAGATGTTATAGAATCATTGGCTATATTATCCATGCTGGACTACCATGCTGACCAACTTATATTCTATGATTGAGAATTTTTGTACCCCTTTATTCCCCTTACCCACCCTGCTCACCCACCCCAAACCCTCCCCCATGGTAACCACCAGTCATTTCTTAATGTCTATGAGTCTACTGTTATTTTGTCCACTTTGTTCTAATTTGTTTTGTTTTTAGATTCCACAAATAAGTGAAATCATATGGTACTTGTCTTTCTCTGCCTGGCTTAACTCACTTAGCACAATACCCTCTAGGTCCATCCATGTTGTCACAAATGGCAGGATTTCTTTCTTCTTTATGGCTGAATAATATTCCATTTTGTATATGTCCCACATCTTCTCTATCCACTCAACTGATGGACACTTGGATTGCTTCCATATCTTGGCTACTGCAAATAAGGTGGCAGTGAACATGAGGGTGCCTATGTCTTTTCGGGTCAGGGATTTTGTTTTCTTCAGCTAATTTCCTAGAAGTGGAATTACTGGGTTGAGTAGTACTTCTATTTTTAGTTTTTGAGAACCTTCATACTGCTTTCCACAGTGCCTGTACCAATGTACATTCTCACCAACAGTGTAGGAGGGTTCCCTTTTGGTCCTTTGTATAAGTAGAATCACATGGTGATTATCCTTTTGTGATGTTATTTTCACTTTGTGTTCAATATTGGTTCCTCAGTTGATTTATTTTGACTATTTAGTAGTCCATACTTTGAATATACCAATCTACTGTGAATGGATATTTGAGTGTTTCTAGCTCTTTGCTTTTATGGAAATAGTATCTACTGCATGATTAAGATAAGAATTAATTAAACATAAAGTATATAATTGTCCAGCTGTATTATGCAATGACAAACAGTTGATATTCCCATTAACAAGAAATAGTAGTTCCTGTTATTCCACAACTGAGTCAACCTGTTTATTGGCATTCTTAAATGTCTACCCAACTATCATGTGTGTGTGTATATATATATAAATACCTCATCTTCTTTATCCATTCACTCATCTTAGGACACTTAGGTTGTTTCTATATCTTGGCTATTTTAAATAATGCTGCAATGAACATGGGTGTGCACATATCTTTTCAAATTAGTGTTTTCATTTTCTTTGGATAAATACTCAGATATGGAATTGCTGGATCTAAGGTAGTTTTATTATTAATTATTTTAAAGAACCTCCATACTGTTTCCCCAGTGGTTGCACCAATTACATTCCCACCAACAGTGCACAAGGGTTCCCTTTTCTCCATATTCTCACCAACATTTGTTATTTCTTGTCTTTTTGATAATAGCCATTCTAACAGGGTGAGGCAGCATCTCATTGTGGTTTTGATTTGGATTTCACTGATGATTACTGATGTGGAGCATCTTTTCATGTGCCTGTTGGCCATCTCTATGCCTTCTTTTGGAAAAATGTCTATTCAGATCTGCCCATCTTTTAATTGGATTGCTTGGTTTTTTGCTATTCAGCTATATGAGTTCTTTATATATTTTGGATATTAGCCCTTATCAGATATGTGATTTACAATTATTTTCTCCCATTTAATAGGTTGTCTTTTCATTTTGTTGATGGTTCCCTTTGCTGTGCAGAACCTTTTCAGTTTGATGTAGTCCCACTTGCTTATTTTTGCTTTTGGTGTCAGATTAAAAAAATAATTGCCAAGACCTATGTCAAGGAGCTTACTGCCTATGTTTTCTTGTAGGAGTTTTATGGTTTTAGGTCTCACATTCAAGTCTACTCAATTTTAAGTTAATTTTTGCATATGGTGTAAGATAGGGTCCAATTTCATTTTTTTGCATGTGGCTGTCCAATTTTCTCAACATCATTCATTGAAGAAACTGTCCTTTCCCCATTGCATATTCTTAGCTCCTTTGTTGTAAACTAACTGACCATGTATGCACAGGTTTATTTCTGGGCTCTATTCTGTTTGTATCTGTTTTTTATACTAGTACCATATTGTTTTAATTACTGTAGCTTTGTAATATAGTTTGAAATCAGGGAGCATGATGCTTCCAGCCTTGTTCTTCTTTATCCAAAATTGCTTTGGCTATTCAGGGTATTTTGGTTCCATGCAAATTTTAGGATTGTTTGTTTTATTTCTGTGAAGAATACCATTGAAATTTTGATAGGGATTGCACTGAATTTGTAGATTGCTTTGGATAGTATGGAAATTTTCACAGTATTAATTCTTCTAATCCATGAGCACAGTATATCTTTCCATTTATTTGTGTTGCCTTTAATTTCTTTCATCAAAGTACTATAGTTTTCAGAATATAGGTCTTTCACCTCCTTGGTTAAATTTATTCATAGGTATTTTATTCTTTTTGATATAGTTGTAAATAAAACTGTTTTCTTAATATGTTTTTCTGATAGTTCATTATTAGTGTAAAAAATGCAACAGATTTTTGTGTATTGATTATACATCCCACAACTTCATTGAATTCATTTATTAGTTCTAACAGTTTTTTGATGGAGTCTTTATGATTTTAATATATAATATCATGTCATTTAAGGCCACTGTTACTTTATTGATTTTCTGTCTGGATAATCAATCCACTAATGTAAGAGGAGACTAATATCCCCTATTATTATGTATTGCTGTCAATTTCTCCTTTTAGGTTTGTTCATGTTCACTTTATATATTTAGGTGCTCCTATGTTGAGTGCATAAATATTTACAAATGTTATATCCTCTTGTTATATCAACCCCTTTACCATTCTTTGTGCCTTATTACAGTCTTTGTTTTAAAGTCTATTTTGTCTGATATAAGTATGGCTACTCCAGCTTTCTTTTGGTTTCTTTTTACTTGGAATAGCTTTTCCATCCCTTCACTTTCAGTCTGTGTGCATCCTTATATCTAAAGTGGATCTTTTGGGGGTGACATATAGATGGGTGTTCTTTTATTCGTTCAGCTGCCCTATGTCTTTTGATTGGAGAAATTAGTCCATTTACATTTAAAGCAATTATTGGTAGGTATGTACTTATTGTCATTTTGTTAATTGTTTAGCTACTTTTGTAGTTCTCTCTGTTCCTTTCTTCTTCTCTTGCTCTGTTTCTTTGTAGTTTCATGACTTTCTTTAGTAGTATGCTTATATTTCTTTCTCTTTTCCTTTTGTGTATTCACTGTATGTTTTTATTTTGTGGTTACCACAGGGTAATATATCTATAGCAGTCTATTTTAAGTTGTTAAGTTGGATCCCCTTCTAAAGCTCAACATTTTCACTGGCAGCAGCCAGAGCATCATAAGCCAGGTCTCCCATGGTCCAAGGCCACAGCCCTCATCCACTGCAGATGGAGTGACAGCCAACACCAGGACCCAGGGTTCCCTCCAGCATGTGGCTGCACAGGTGGCACTGAATGGCTAGCTGATAACAGAGGTAAAGGATGGAAAGTTCACATTAGAACAGGTCAGCCTCTTCCAGGAAAGAATGTGGGCTCTAGAACTGGGTTCAAATCCTGGCTTTGCCACCTTCAAGCTCTACATTCTTGGGAGGATGGCTTAACCTCTCTGAACCTCAGCTTTCTCATCTTGACATAGGCTAATGAGTATCCACCTCAAAAAAAATGTGTTGAGCACTTACTCTGTTTCAGGATGTTCTAGGGGATGCATTCATGAACAAGACATGGTCCCAGCTCTCCTGGAGCTTGAGTCTAGTAGACAAGACAATGACAAATCAACAAAAATAAATAAGACTATTTCTGATTGTGATGGTAAGTGCTATGAAGAGAATGAGGTGTTTGTGGGTAGAGTGGGAATAAGAGTAACACATGTGGGCGGTGGGGGGTGGCAGGGAGAATGACATTCAGGCTGAGGAGATAGTGTTTGACTGAGTCCTAAAGGGGCAGTAAAAGCCAGCTGTGGGAAGCCCTGAAGGGAAAGCACTCCAGGTGGAAAGGAGAGTAAGCACAAAAGTCTGGAGGCTGGAGTGGGCTTGGCTGGCTCAAGGAAAGGATGGTCAGTATGGATGGAGCATAGTAGTCCAAGTGGAGAGTGGTGGGAGATGAGGTCAGAGAAGTGACACCTCCTCGAGCAGGATTCACATGGGATCCAGCAGTTCCACTCCTTGGTGGACCCTCAAGAAAAGCCTGCATCTGTGCCCTAGGAGGCATGCACAGAAATACAGCATCCCTGTCTTCAGTCCTCAATAGCAAAGCCCTAGAAACAACTTTAATGTCCATCAGGGAGACTGGATGAATATGTGTAGTATAGTCACAGGATGGAATATTAGTCAGCAGTCAGAAAGAATGAATCACCTTGGCATGCTGCAATGTAGATAAATCCTAGGAATAAAAATTAAGAAAAAAAGAGTCCCAGAAGATTAAATGCAGGTTAATATCCTTTTTAGAGAGTTAAAGACACCTAAAATTTTAAGATATACTTTTTAGGGAATACAAATACTAGTTGAATAAAATTGTACAAAAATCAAGCGAAGGTATGATGAACATAGGATTCTGGATGATGGTTGGCTGAAGTCTGGGGTGGGGACATGGAGGACAGGTTAGATGTTGCTATAGGGGAGCAAGCTTTCCTTTGGGAGTTTTTGTTTTTATTTCGTGGCTTTATTGAAGGTTAATTTCCATAGAATAAAATTCACAGGTTTTAACTGTAAAATTAATAAGATTTGACAAACATATACAGTCATGTACAGTACCATAAGCATGATATAGAACAGTCTCATTACCCAAAGCCTTTCCCTCCTCCTTAGCTGCACTCTATTCTACCACCCACATCTGGCCCCTGGCAACCAGGGACATATTTTCTGTGTCTGTGGTCTTGCCTTTTCTAGAATCTTTATGTGCAAATTAAAGCAGGATTATTATTTTTTTGCTTCTGGGTGTCTTTCACTTAGCAAGATTCTTTTGAGAGTCATTCGTGTCACTATGTTAGCTGTGGTTTTTGAAGGTGCTAACTACATTATTTAAAATAACTGTACGTCTAACTAAATAAAAGTAGTCCCTGAATGGATTAATGATATATGTAAAGTGATGAGAGTAATGTCATGGATTGAGAATTATGATTAATCCAATCCTGTTACTTGAAATCCAAATTCAGAGAGAGAATAAGAAAACGAGGGAGAAAGAGGTGGGTGAGGGACAGACCCTGTAGGGTGTCTTTGCAGGTAGGATAATAGGAGCGGGATCTTGGATCTTTATTCTAAGCCGTGGTGAGGTGGTTAAGAAGGAGAAGGACCTGGTATCTCATTTATACTTTCAAAAAATTTCTTCCTGGGTGCTTCTTGAAGAAGGTTGTGTGTGTGTGTGTTGGGGGCGGTGAGGACTGAAGTTGCTCAGCTGGAGCTATTCTGGTCACCAGGCCAAAGCCCGTGGGGTGGGGGGCTTGGCCTCAGGCGGTGGAGATGGAAATGGAGACAAATGGATGTGATCAGGGTGTATTTTGGAAAGAGTGCAATACCTTAGATTCCTTCTGAAGCATGAGACACAGTGCCAGGCGCTCAATCAGTGAATTTCATTCATATTATTTCACTGAAAAGATTTAACACGGTCTTATTGGCTGTTGGAAACAGCTTCCCAGCCCGCGAGTGACATTTTGTAGGCGCTCAATAAATGTTTGCTAAATAATGCAGACTGGCTCCTCGGCCTCTCCCGAGTCAGCTCTGCCACTCCTCAGCACCCTGTGCTCTAAGCATTGCCAGACTCCCCTCCTGCTCGTGCTAGTGACTCGGTGGAGAGACCTCCTTGGGGGCTTGTACATTTGGGGAGCATGGGAGGAGGGCAGTGTTTAGCCACTTTAACTGGATCCCTGATGGTGGAAGCGAGGTAGCATCAGGGCAGGATTTCTTTAGGAGAGTGCCTCCTCCATCGCATCCACAGTACTGCCCGCTACTTCAGGAGCTGGGCCCATGGAAAGTGTGTGCACAGAACAGAAGCAGCTGTGCAAATCCTTCAAACTGTGATAAAAATAGCTGTGCCCTGCCTTCCCCCCTGTTCCCTATGGGCCTGGGCATGTTTATTTGCTCAGCTTTGTAGCTCAGAGCCTTTCCCCAGACCCTGAGATGAAGAAGAAAGAGGGAGGGCTTGGGGAGGTGGCCAGGGGGTGGGAAGAGCAGGTCAGATACTCCCTGATTCCCCAGCAGAATGTCTCAGAGTCTGAGAGATGACCTAATCCAGCTCTTCTATCTGACAGATGGAGAAATTAAGACCCAGAGAACAGTGAGGGCTGGCCCAAGGCCCCTGAGTTGTCATTGTCTGACTTCGCAGAGCGTTAACCCAATCACGTAGGGAAGGTCCACCTTCCCGACCCCAACTTCACACCATAAGCCACCCCAGCCTGTATCCTGGTGGCTGTGAGCAGGTCCCAGCCTCTGTGTCAGCTCTGCACACAGACATGAGGCCACCCTGGCTCTCTGCTTGGTCCCGAGGGAGATGGACCCGCTGGGATGACCTTCCCATCACAATCCCTGGCAGGTTCAAGACTTTGTGGACACTGTCAGCTATGCTGCTGGTGAAACCTCTGGGTTTTCTAGCCTAGAAGCAGCTGGACCAAAGTCTCTCATGAACCTCCTCCCAACCCCTGGGGATAGGGAGCTGGCCAGGGAATCAGGAGGGGCCAGATCCATGGTGGGCCTCAGCCTGAAGCAAAGCAAGCCATGTCCCGAACAGCAAGCAGGTGGAGGTGCAGGTGTGCGGGAGAGTTTGGGGGTCGGCAGGGGGGTCTGGGGAAATTTTGCAGGCAAATGTGGCAGCTGGGAGACTTTCTTTTAGGGGAGGGATGTTTCCATTTTTTCTCTTCCCACTTGACGGGAAGCTCCACAAGGGAAAAACTTTCTTTTATTCATCTTTGAATTCCCAGTGCCTAGAAAGGTCCTGGCACGTTGTAAGTACACAGCAATATATACATTGGAGTAAAGGAGGAAACAAATGAATGAATGAAGTTAACGACTCTTCAAATGCCTGGGTTTTCCTACCCTGAAAGTAACCTGACCCTGACATTAATAAAGGGCACATCAGAAGGCCAAACCCTCTGTGAGTCCCAGAGGCGCTCAGCAGCAGTGCTTGGATGGTGGTTCTGAGGAACAGCATTCTAGAGGCTTTTGAGAGATGTTCTATGACAGCTGTGGCCTCTGCTCTTGGGGCAGAGCCCAGTGGAAGTCAACGAAGGATCAAAGGTCAAATGGGACTGGGAGATAAGATTTAGCCAAGTTCAAGAGGTTCTTTCCTGCAGGACTTTTCAGAGCCTTTAAGGTGCCTATGTTCACTGTGCATCACAGTCCTGACTCCTGTGCCCCTTGCCCCATAGCTCCCCAGCTACCAGCCCCATCCCTCTCAGGTGGGACAGCCCAGCCTCAGGGTTGCAGAAGGAGGCCGAGCTAAGATAAGGGCCCCAAGGCACCCAGAAAATGACACCAAGAAGCCACTGAGAGGGCCCAGGGTTGGGACAGCATGTGGGTGGTTCCTGCCCCAAGGAAGCCACTGCTTCAGCTGGGACCCAAGGGGGTTGTTAGGCAATAGCACTGGCAACGGGTGGGGAGCAGGGACAGCCTTCTTCCCACAGCCAGTGACACATGTGCCTTCCCAGGCTGAGCAGTGATAAGGCTGTAAAGGGGACTTGAGGTGTGAAGCCCCCTCTCTCCCCTGCTCTTACCCCACTGCCCTCCTGGCATATACACATTCAACAGATACCCATTGAATACCTACTAGATTCCAAGCACTGTTCTTGTCACCAGGGGTCCCTCTGCGAAGACAACAAAGCCCTTCTGTGCTCACAGCCAGCAGGGGACACAACGCAGCAGGAACTCCCCTGCCCTGCTGGCTGACCTGATGGACACCATCAGTGGGCTCATTAGTCCTCAGGGTTTGGTTCAGTCGGTGGAAGTTGCCAGCAGGAGACCGGAGGGCAGGGAGAGAGCAGGTGGAGTATCAGTTCCCCGGCCCCTTCCTGCTGGATCTCAGGTTTGCAATGGCTACATCCCTCCATCAGAGGCCCTGGCCCCTATCAGGTGGCCTTCTCCTTTGCTCACAGCTTTGGGTTCTGGGCTCCATGAACTGTCTTCTCCCTCAGCCCTTTCAGGCAGGAGTAGTGTCTGCTCCCCATTGTTGTTGGCCTTGGGATGCTTTACCATCCCTTATTAGTTTTTCCACCCCTGTCCACACTTTTATTAAATATTCCTCAATTACCCCTTGGGGTTGACCTCTGTTCCCTTCCTAGACCTCGACTGATGACTCATGTTTGGTTGAATGTAACAGAAACCCTGAATAACAATGCATAAAATAAGAGAGAGATTTCTTTCCTCTCTATCTGCAAAATCCAAGCTGGCATTACAGCTTCACTATGTGACGTCATTGGCTCTTTCTATCTCTCAGTCCCACCATCCCAAGGCTGTGCCTTCATCTACAAGGCATTTGTTATGGGTATGGTTATGTCTCCTCCTCCCCCAATTCCTATGTTGAAGTTCTAACCCCCAGTATCTCAGAATGTGACCTTATTTGGACACAAGGTTGTTGCAGATGTAATCAGTTAAGATGACATCATTAGGGTGAGACCTAATCCAATATGCCTGGTGTCCTTATAAAAGGGGGAAATTTGAACAACAGACACGCAGAGAGGGAAGGTGGCTACATAAAGCCAAGGAGCAGGGAGTGGAGTAGAACCTCCCTCACAGTGCTCAGAAGGAACCAACCTGGCTGGCACCTTGATTTCTAGCCTCTAGAACTGTGAGAGTACATTTCTGTTGTTTAAGTGACCCATTTGTGGTCCTAAGAAACTAATACAGCCTGCAGAGACTCCTCTACCACACCCACATTCCAGAGAGAGGAAGGGAAAGGGCGGCCTTGGGCTTTATCTTCAAGCACCCACGCTGGAATTTGCTTACTTCTCTTCTGTCCAAGAGCAGAAATCAGCAGAGTCTCCCCTAGGCCTGGGAGCCAGGAAAGGCTCTGTGCACAAGAGAGACGCCTCTTACCATGGAAGAAAGGGAGAGGATGGTGGCGGGGGCAGCTACACGTCTCTGGCACCAAATACTACAGACGTTTTCAGATGCAAGCAGCAGGAAGCCCTGCGAAGGTGAACAATTAGGAAATGTATCATCTCACAGGACTTGACCCCAAGTCCAGAGGCAGGAGGAGCCCCAGGGAGGTACACCACGGTTTGGTTTCTGTTCTCTGCTGCTCCGCTCCTACGGCTCTGCCCTACGCAGGCTGCTAGCTTCTTCTTCTTCTTCAGCCTGTGTCAGTCAGGGTCAAACCGGAAAACAGAAATCTCAAGTATTTGAAATGGAAGGAATTTAACACAGGGAATTGGTTACTCAGGTGAGGAAGTGCTGAGAAGGGAACACGGAATGCGGAGGAACCCAGAGATCAGCCACGGCTTCCTCCCACGTGTGGGGACAGAGGGAGGAGATGCTGTTAGCCCAGGAGCCAGGGTCACCCCGCAGGAGCTGTCAGAGATGCCTGGGAAATCCACCCTGCAGAAGTCAGTCCCCCCAGCCCCCTGCCCAAGCTCGATACAATGAAATAAACAGAAGGCTGGGGCCTCTGGGGGAGATGAGGGGAGAGATGGAGAGCTGGGACTGGAGATCTCTTCAGGGCCGTGGCCTCAGGGCAGCAGGGGAACACTGAAGAGTTTTTAACAGAACAACATGATACCATGTATATTTTCAAACCATATCTCTCTGCCTGCTGAGTGGAAAAGAGAGGAGCAAGAATGTGGTCGAGAAACTAGCTGAGATTCTACAGAGGTTATCGGGGAACCAGGGTTGGTGGGGTGGAAAAGCCGATGGGCTGAGGACAAGGGAGGCGCTCAAAAGACACAGAGCCCAGAACTCATGGGAGAGCCACGCAGGATGTGCATAAACATGCCAGGCCAACCCAATACACAGCCACTACTCTGGGGCTGGCACACAGCAGGCACTCACTCAATGCATACGGTGTGCAGACACAGTCACAGGGAGGCCTAGAAGGATTAGAAGGCTTTCAGCCATGAGTAGCAGATGACTCCTTTAAAAGAGACCCTAATGGTGAGGGTTTTCTCATCTAGGCAGAAGGTGGGGGTGGGAGAGCTGGTAGGACGCTGGACGGCGGCACGGTGATGTCACTGTAGACCCAGGCTCTCGTCATCTTTGCGCCCCACCAGCCTCAGCCTGTTGGCCTGCGCTCTTGGCCTGCCTCCTTCATTGCCCCAGGAGCAGACCCTGAGCCAGGGATTTGAGTGCAGGTTGTACATTAGGAGGTGATCCCAAGACAGGAAAGCGAAGGAAGCCAGGACAGGCGGTATTAGTGAGCACCTGGGGCCCCATCCCACCAGGGAACTCCCAGGGCCATGCCTCAGAGCCGGCCCATCTACATGAGGAGGCTGCGTGCATGTCTTCCCAGAAGCATGGTGTGCATGGGGTAGAACTAACACAGCCATGTCTCTATCGTGCCTGGGCATGGTATGTGAGCACATGCTCAGAAAACTTGCTCCTTGGTTCCCCATGTACACCACACACACACACCAGAGCACGCACACATATGATTCACATACACACTAGAGAGCACACGCTTCCTTCCCATTAAAACAAACATCTCTATCTTAGCTGGCTTGGGATGCTGGGACAAAGTACCATAAACTAGGGGCTTTAAAAAACAAACATTTATTTCTCACAATTCTAGATGTTTGGAAGCCCAAGACTGCGGTGCTGGCAGATCCGTACCCTGGTTTGCAGTGACCATCCCCTTGTTGTGTCCTATGGCAGAGAGCAGAGAACAAGGAAGCATGCTCTCCTGTCTTTTCACACAAGGGCACCATGTCATGCATAAGGGCCCTGCCCTCAGGACCTCATTACCACTCAAAGGCCCCATCTTCTAATTTCATCATATTGAGAGTTAGGATTTCAACTATGAATTCTAGGAAACAGAAACATTCTATCCATAACAATCTCTTTCGTCGCTCCTTGCTCTGGCCTTTGGCTTGGCCTTGGCAAAAGCTAGGGCATTAAACATTTCTGACAAGAACCCCACGCTTAGGATTCCCTCCAAAGGTGGAATTGATGGCAGAAGTTACAAGAGCCAGGGTAGCCCCTTCCCAGAGCCTCCCAGAGCTTCTCCAGCCCAGGATATAAGCTCTCAAGTTACCAGCAGGGGATGCCCAAGAGCCACAACTGCCCCTTCAGGTTTGTCTGTTTTCCTCGTAGGATACGTGGTTTCTGTAAGGCTACTTTTCCCTGGTTGTGTTTGTGGGAGAGGACAGGTCCCAGGGGTTCCTCATGCAAGGAACATTAGCTGAGTGTGACATACACTCACCACCTATTGGAAGGACTGAACTATCCTGGCACAGGTCTGGTACTTGGTTTATGTTAGATGATGAATGGATGAATGAATAGATGGGTGGATGGTTGGATGGATGGGTGGGTAAATGGATGAATGAATGAATAGCTGGATGAATGAATGATTCAGGGAATAAAAACAGGGAAGATGACTCAAGAGATAAAAGGTAACTAGAGAACAATTAAGAAAAAGGATGGATAGCAGACAGATCAGGGTGGAGTGAGGGGAAAGAGAGAAATGTAAGGAAGCTTGTGGCCGGGAAGAGCCGGGCTGTGAGCGAAGGGCACAGTGCTGAATCTGCCAGCCTCGGTGCCATGGCCCCAGATCTCTCTCCTTCCAGAAGCCTCCCACTGTCCTGCTCCCATCTTCCCAGGCCAGATGGGATTGGCACCTTCTTCAGAGAAAGACTCCTTGAGCCCACGGACAGGTTCAGTCCTTCTTGCCTGTATGCTCCCAGAGGCTACTGGGGCCCCTCTGGTCTGATGAAAATATGGTCAGTGGAGTCAGACAGACCCAAGTTTGGTTTGAATTCAAGCTCAACCATTATTGCATGACCTTGGCCAAGAGACCTAACCTCTCTGCTCTTTTATTTCCTCAGCTGTGGTAAAAGTGGCTCCTTCATAGGGGTTTTGTAAGAATTCGAGCAGGTGAAACACTTAGCACGGGTCTTGGCCCATGGAAAGCGCTGAACAGAAGACGGCAGTTACTGCTCTTGCAACACAGAGTCCCAGCCTCAAATGTCTCTCCCCTTGTCAGGCTGTTTGCCTCAGTTTGGGTTCAGAAAATATTCTCATCAGGCTGAACAGTGAACACCGTTGGTCAGTGCATGTAAGATCCCCGAAAACACTCATCTTTGCTTACTTCATTTTTTAACATGTGCAAGAATATCTGTTTCAGTGGGGGTTTTTTGAAATAACAAAACATAATTGGAAACAACCTAAATGTGTATCTCCAGAGAGTGGATGAATTATGATATATTTGTGGAATGCAATACTAAAGACTGAAAGTGATTGGACTGGAGCCGCGTGTATTGATATGGAGAGGTCCCAAAAGCATTTCACTGAATAAAACAGCAAATTGCAGAACAATGCACCCAGTATACCATAATATCTATAACATTTGAAAACATACAATTGATGATATGCCAATACCAATATGTAGGAACAGGATAGACATGAAGAGCCAACATCATTAGACATCAGGATGGTGGGACCCTCATAGGAGAGAGGGAGTAAGGTGGGCAAGGGCTTCAAGTGGCTTCAGCTGCACCTGCAAGCTTAACTTATGTTTGAGTTTCATGAATATGGTATAAGCCCTTCTGTTTCGATCTCCACAACCCTGAGCATAAAATATAATTAAGAAACTGAGGCTCAGGGGGGCAAGGTACAGTGCCCATGCTTAC
Organism: Phataginus tricuspis; assembly: GCA_029783875.1. Taxonomy (NCBI): domain Eukaryota; kingdom Metazoa; phylum Chordata; class Mammalia; order Pholidota; family Manidae; genus Phataginus; species Phataginus tricuspis. Next base: position 16,287,707 of record JAQQAC010002837.1, on the reverse strand, counting down.
CTAGGTCTGAGAGGCAGAGGTGGGGATTGAACCCCAGTCTCCTGAACCAGCTGCTCAGTGTGTACTGAATTGCTGGCAGTGGCCTCAGGGACAGAGAGGTGCCAAGGAGCTGGGGCAGAGCTGAGCTCTGCTGGGTGGGCAAGGAGGGCAGGCTCTGGCTCACTGGGCTTAGGGGTTGGCCATGCCCGGTAGGGATGCTGTCCTGCTGGGGCCAGAGGTCAGTGCTGGAGCCAGCCTTGGGAAGGGGCTCCCTAGCAGGAGGTACAGGCCCCCAAGCTTCCGAGATAGCCTTCGTCCTGCCCCTGTCACCTCCCTCCCCTCCCACCCCAGCACAAGCATCCCAGGGACACAGGCTGGAGGACAGACGCCAAGTGAGCTCCAGTCTGAGGAGACCCCAGGCTCCCCACCCAGGGACCTCAGCCACAGACTCCACACACTTCATGGGCAGGGGTGTTCCCACTGTTCCAGGACGTGGCCTGGCAGTCATTCATTCTGTCTTTCTTTCCTTCCTTCCAGAATCCAGGGCTTATGCTGGGCATTGGGGAGAGAGGAGTGAGAGATAGGCCCTAGCCCCCAGTGTCTGCTCAGGAGATTTAGATGTCTAAATAGATACGGTCTAATAGACATTCAGTACATTTGGACTGAAATAAATGAAAACTACCAAAAAAAAAAACCCACATCAGCTCTGGAAGGGCTACCAGAGACTGGCCCATGTGGCCCAGAGAAGGGCAGTGACTTGCTCAAGTCACAGAGTGGTTCAATGACATAAACGAAATTAGGACCCAGGATTCCAGACTTAGCCCCGGGGTGCATCCCACCCCTGCTTCGCCCCCTCCTGACCCTTTTAAAAGTTGATGACTGAAATATTTCGAGCATACAGAAAAGTTTAAGGAATAGTACCATGCCTTTTGGAGCCCACCCCAAGCATTGTCACATCTTCCCAGTGGCCGCTGGCACCTCCTCCCAGCCTGACCAAATGCTCCCCCTTGCTTCCTGGGACATGTTTTTTTGGGGCGCTCCATGTAACAGCTTCTTTAAGAAGAGGCTGTGAGATATTTTCTGACATCAACCAATTCTCTAATTTTCTGACACCCGCTAGGTATCCAATGAGTCAATTCATTTCTGGCACTACCTACCTGGTTTTAGTGCCAGATCCCGCAAGGAAAAGGATTTAGTTCCATTAGTCTGCCCCCATTTCAAACACTAGTCACAAGGCTCAGGGACACCTCCCGTATTTCTGGCCTACTGATAAGTTGGGGGTTCCCATGACCCCTTTTCTCAAGTTTGGTAATTTCCTAGAACAGCTTGAGGAACTCAGGAATTTACTTGTGTTTACCAGTTTATTATAAGGGATTCAAATAAAAACCAGGTGAAGAAAGACACAGGGCCGGGCCCAGATGAGCACACAGCATAAAGGCTCACAGATGCTGCTAATGAGAACGACAGGCCTGGAATGGGCGTGAGACACCATTTAGCTACCTTGTCCTTTTCCAGTTGGGAAAACTGAGAACTGAGGCCCAGGTCATTGAGCAACTATATATATATATATCTTAGTTTGTGTTTGTGTTTGGGCTGCTATACCATAAATACCATAGACTAGGTGACTTAACAACAAATATTTATTTCTCACATTCCAGGAGACTGGAAAGTCCCAGATAAAGGCACTGGTGGACTCAGTGTGCAGTGAGCTTGCTTCCTGGGTCACAGACAGCGCTTTTCCAGCTTTGTCCTCATGTGGTGGAAGGGCAGGGGAGCTCTCCGGGATCTCTTTTACAGGGTACTAATCCCATGAGGGCTCCACCCTCATGACCTCAGCACCTCCCAAAGGCACCCTCCAAATACCATCACACTGGGGGGTAGGTTTCAACATGTGAATTTTTGGGGGTCACAAACAGTCTATATATAGCCACACACACACGCACATATATATATGTATAATATATGTATTAGCTATTAATTATATTTATATATTACATATTATATTAATTATATACTATTATATTAATATATAAAATAGATTTGTTATTAGGTACTAACTAATATGATAATGGAGGCTGAAAAGTACGTGATCTGCCAAACGCAAGCTGGAGACCCAGGAATGCTGATGGTGTGATTACAAGTCCTGAGAACCAGGCAGCTGTTGGTGTAGATTCCAGGCCAGGTCTGAAGGTCTGAGAGACAAGAGCACCAGCCGCAGGAGAAGAATGATGTCCCAACTCAAGCGGTCAGGCAGAGAACAAATTCAACCTTTCTGTCCTGTGCAGGCCCTCAGCAGGCTGGATGTGCCCACCTACAATGGGGAGAGCCATCTGCCTTACTTGCCCAGTCTATCAGTTCACATGCCAGTTAACCTCTTCCGGAAGCACCTTCACAGACACCCACTAATAATGTTTAACCAGACATCTGGGCGTCCCTTAGCCCAGTCAGACTGATGCATAAAATACACATAGTGACAAACACAGCAGCTGGGACATAGCAAGCATTCAACATGTGTAGGCCATGATTGTTACGGTTTTATGGGTAAGGAAACAGAAGTTCAAAAAGGTTATGTCATTTGGCCATAATCACATAGCTTCAGTGGCATGCTGGTGACCCAGGTCTCAAAAGAGAAAAAAAAAACTAACAAAAAAACTCCTGATTTGTCAAGTTTGCCAATTCCTGTGGTGTAAGTATTCCCACCATGACTGATCTCAGGCTATCAATAGTTCAACGATCAGTTCACCAACTTCCAGAATATTGAACAACTGGTTCTTCTGAGCCAGTATGAACTGAGTCCAGCACACCCCCGCAGCTCCACCAGGCCTGCAACATGGGGGCATTTCACAAGCGTTAGCTATTATTGCGAGTCCATCGGTCAACAATATTCACTGGGCACCCTCCTTACCCCCATTTTACAGAATAGGAGATTAAGGTTTAGGGAAATTCAAGTACTTACCCAAGGTCACAGCACATGACTACTTCCCATGCTGTCCTGCTTCCCACGTCTTCTCTCAACAAGCCTATTATGACCATCATACCCTTGGAGGGGATTTCCCAGGACCCTGTCACCTCCCAGCTTGGCTGCTCTACCCCTAAAGGCCTGAGGTGAGTTGGCGAGAGAGAAATTCTTGCTGGCTGAGGCTCTTGCTAAGCCACACCCGCCCTGGTACTCCTAAGCTCAGACCTGTCCTGGCCTGTACCTGCCACACGTGGGCACTGTTTTGGCGCTTGGTGAGCAGAGGGCCCTGGTCCTTGAGGGTGTTAGGGGATGAGGGTGTGTGGCTCATTGGGCTTGGGGAGGGTGGAAGGCTGCAGCTGGGGGAAGGCCAGAACCCAGCCCAGGAGATTTTCAGCCCTGCAGGTAGCCCCATGCCAGATAAGGCTCAGGTGAGTCACACATGGCCAAGAGTTGTATGAGGCTGGGCATACATGCCCTCCAGGCAGGGTGGAACAGTCGAAAGTTTCATGGCTTTTGACACTAGCTGTCCCCTGGACTGACAGGGTGCCTCATGTATGTGGCTGCTGGGCTGGATGAGCTTATCTGTGATGCTTCCAAGAGCCATGTGGCTGAAAGGACAAGGGAGCATTCCTCCCACCATCTCAGGCCCCGGGGGCAGGGAGAAACTGCTGAGTGGCAGCTGGGGATTAATAAGCAGTGTATGTGCTAATGGAGTGGTTTCCTAAGGTTCCTGGAGAAGGTGGCTGCTCCCTTCATTCTGGGAGAGCCCAGGGGAATGAGATGCTCTTTGAACTACTCACCTGCGGTGGCGAAAGGGCCTCTGAGGGTCTTGCTGGAACACGGGAGGAAACAAGGATGTGGGCTGGACTGCAGGGAGGGGGAGTAAGGGGAGAAGGGCAAGAGCTGATGGAAAGCCCATGATTTGCAGCTGGTTTGCCAATGGAGCTAAAGAGCCAAGGCTGGAGGTGGCCCTGGTGAGGCAAGGGTCAGGGCTGCTGTGGCTGGGGACCGTGCAAGACGGGGCAGAGCGCCCCACTTACCCGGGATATTCTGGGACCCTGGCATCCATCCCTACAATGCTAGGGAGGGACAGGCTGCTGCGCTTGGCTGAATGGAGGAGGGGAGCTTGATGGGGGACGGGTCTATAGCTGCCCACCAGCCTGTGTCCCCAGGCTGGAGCCCTCCCAGTGTTCACAGGGTCACTTACTGGTCCTCACTGAGTGAGAGGGGCGGCTTCCTCTTCCTCCTCCTCACTTACTGCTTGAGCCTGTAGGCTCTGGAGCCCGAGTGCTGGGTTCTACTCTGACTGCTGGTTAAGCTTGGGTAAGTCTCTTGCCCTCTCTGAGTCCCAATTACCTCATCTGGAAAACAAAATACCTACTCTTAGGGGTGCTGTGAGGATTAAATGAAAGGGTGGATTGGAAGGGCCTGGCAACAGCGTCTGGTTCTCTGGCACGTAGTAGGTTCTCTGCTTATGTCAGTTTCTCAGGGCGGGGCCCAGGCAGGAGGTGGGGCAGGCAGCTTCCCCATACCCTCCTCCCCATGTGTCCCTGTGCTTGGAGTCAGCTGGACCCCAGCCGGCTGGCCTGACTCCAGGCTGGGCCCTGAGAGCCCAGGATCTGAAGATGGAACCACCCCCCTCCACCCTGGGGAAGGGGGCTTCTAGTCTTTTTGACCCCACTCCCAGCTCCCAGTCCCTTCCGGTTCTGAAGGCTGCTGTGGCCCCCAGAGGACTTAGAGATCCCCTGGAGTTGGGAAGTTCGGAGAAGGACATTCCCTATCTCACAGGACACAGCCTGGCTTTCTGGGAAGGTGAAGAAATAGCACATTCCTCCTGAAATAATTGTCCTGGAGTTATTTCCAGAGGTCCTAGTGCCCAGGCCAGAAATGGCCAGTGATCTCGATGCCTGGGTACCTTGAGGACAAACAGCACAGAGGCCCAGCCCTTTTGCTGGCCGCCTGCCTGCCTGCCCAGCCCCTGGCCCAGAGCAGAACCAGGTCTGGCTGAGGCCCCAGAGTGAACTGTTGACACAGCTTCCCTGGTCCACTGAGCTGCGCCATGCGCCTTTTCCTCCTTCCCTGGGTGGCGGGGCACTCTGGGGCCTCTTCTTGGTTCCCTGTTCCAGCAACTATAACCACCCCACCCCGGGGCGAAAGGCCCTTCACTTTTGGTGACTGTGGGCTGGAAAGGACCCACATAGAGCCTTCTGTGTTAAAGTGCTTTGTAATCCTGGATCTGATCGTTAAGAAACATCAGATAAACCCAAAGTGGAGAACATTCTCCAGAACAACTTGCCTGCCCTTTTCAAGAATGTTGCTGCCATAAAAGACAAAGGCTGAAGAACTGTTCCAAGTGGAAGGAATCCAAAGAAGTTCTGAAAACTAAAGATAGTGCCTGATCCTGGATTGGATACTGGACTGGAAAAGTCGTTGCCATGAAGAACAATGGAGGGACAGCTGGTGACATTTGAATAAGGACTGTATATTAGATAATAGTACTGTGTCAATGTTAAATCTCCTGTATTTGGAAATTGTAGTGCGGATATGTAAGAAAATGTCCTTATTCCCTCAGCATGAAGATGATACACACTGAAGTATCCATGGGGAAAGGATGCTGTTGTCTGCAACTTATTCTCAAAATAATAATAATGTATATGTATGTGTGTATGTGTGATCGATGAATGTAGCAAGGGTGTTAATAATTAATGGATTTGGATACAGACTATCCAGGAATTCATCACCTTGTGCATTTTCAGTATGTTTGAAAATTTTTTCAAAATGAAAAGTAAAACTGTATTTTCAATATTTGAGGGAAGGAAGTGATGGAGGGAGGCTTTTCTTGGCAAAAATGTGCTGGATGCCCCCTGTGGACCAGGCCCCGGTGTGGGGGTTGCGGGTTCTGAAAGATGCTCCAGAGATTTGCTCCCTGAAGAATCCTCAGATTCTAGACAGAGCACACCACGTGGTAGGTACTTGGCATGGGCTTGCTGACTGCAGGAGGAAGACGTGAGAAGGGAGGAGAGAAGGTGCTATTATGCCCAAGAGTGGGTCACTCCAAGCGACAGCGCTTCAGGGAGACTCAGTAGTGTTTGTTGACCCATGAGAAAAGAGGTGTGATTGGTGCTGCTTACGGCCAATGGGAGTTTTACTAGACCCAGCAAAGGACTTTCTGACTCTTAGCATAGTTAAACACTAGAAAAACAACAAGGAATAGTGGAAAATGCCCACCCCAGCCTCTTTTTAAAAATAGGGCCCATCTGTCCTGGAAGGCTTAAAGTAGTGCTGGCCCTGAGGCAGGGGCCTGACTGGGATGACCCCTGGAGGCCCCTCCCAGCTCTAGGATTCTATGATTTTATGACATGGCCAGCAGTCTAGAGTGGCAGCATGAGGGTATACCTGCTGGAGAGCAAGAGGAGGACTGTCATCTACGTTCTAAAAACAGAGTGAATGTGGGAGAGGCCCTTAGGGCAGATAGGGCCCAGCCTGCCGGGAAGGGAGGGTGGGGCCCTGTGTGGGTCAGCCCTCAGTCACCTCCCATATTTCTGGAGGAGGAGATGGGGTGAGGTTGGGCTAGGCAGGGAAGAACCAAGGGTCTGGACATTCCATGCGATTCAGACCCAAAAGACAAGGGCAGCTGAGGACTGTAGGCTGAAAGAGGGGCAGGCAGCTGTTTTCTGAGTGGGACAGGCTCAAATCCTCCTCTGTTCTCAGTAGCCAGAAGTGGAAAATTAGCATCAACCTGGCAGTACTGGGGGAGAGAAATCAGAGCATAATAATGCAGGACCCGGAGGCCTACAAGGGTCCATGGCTCTTAGAGGAGGTGGCCAACTGTGGCCCACCCCTATAGCGAAGCAGAGATGGCAGCAAGCCTGACCATCTGGACCATGAGGTTGCCCCGGTGGTTGTCCTGGGATAGGAGGAAGGAGGGGGCACCCATTCCCCACAGGGACCCATTCCCCAGGGGAACATTCACAGGAATACCGCTTGTTAGAATCCATCTGGCTCAGCTCAAGAGATAGTTCAAGAGAGTCCTGATCACCAAGACTTCCCTCTGGCCACTCAAAGCCACCCCCTCTTGCTCTAGGCCTATTTGCATAAGAGTTGTTCCTGACTCTCCTGGAGACACCCACCTCCAAAACTGTCCAATTTCCCCTCATCAGAGTGTAAGACCCTTGCTTAGGACACTGCTTTTGAGGTCTCCAGTCTCTAGCCCAGCTCTGGCTCACAACAGAGGCTCAATTATTATATCAATGTTGCTTATAGGGTCTGGTGCCCAATAGGTGTTCAGCAATGGTAATAACTATTACCTTAAGGGAAACTACAGTGTCTCACACACAATGGATATTGAATAACTATTAATATTCACAATGACCAATATTTATTAAGCTTTTAACTATACACCAGGTGTTTTTTTTTTAAGTGCTTTGTATACATCAACTCACTTAATCCTCATGTCAATCCTTTAAGGAAGGTACTTTTGTCCCTACTATACATATGAGGAAACTGAGGTACACAGTAGTCAGGTATTAATGATTGTGATAAAGTTGGTTACAGAGCATACTGTGTAGCAGCTCTTAAAAGAATGGATAGCAAGGTCATCATACAGTACTATGTGCAGAGTAGGCATTCAGTAATACTTATCTTCATGATTAAAACATCTTGCAAGCAGGTTGTGCTCCACAAATACACACAGTGGGTACCCAGTGAGTGGTAGATGTCATTATAGAGCCCAGTACCTCATCAGGGCTCAAATGAAGTTTGACCATTGGTTGGGGATTGGATTGTACCCTAAAGGGACAGGATCTCTGCACTGGCCCACCTGCTACTCAGGGCAGAATGCTCATGAATCCCTCTCACCAGACACTCAGCCCAAGTCAGAAAATAAGCCTCTTAGTTAGAGAAGGCCTTCTGCTCCCTGTGGCCATGCAGAGGCCACAGGAAGTCCCCCATGTCCACTGTTCAAGCCATGCATCTGCAGTGTCCGTGTTAACAGGAAACAGCATGCTGGCCACAGAACAATGCCACAGCCTTCTGTACTGTCCATCCCGAATACAGAAGAGGCCTAGGTCTCCCTGCAGCTGGGGGTGGCCAGAGAAAGTCCTTCACACCTGCAGAAGTATGTGTGCCAGACTTGGGGCCAAGGCCTGAAACATAGGCTCTCAGCTCCCTGTTCCCTGAGAAGCTAAGTTTTAGTACTCCATTTTGTAGAGAGGGAAACTGAGGTTCAGAGAGAGAGAGTGATTTGCCCAACCTCCTGCGGCTGGTCATGAGCAGACCTGGGAATCCCAACCCAGAGCTCTGACCTTCAGCCAGTGCCTTCCCGGAGAAAGTATAGGTCCTTTCTTAGTATTTATTAAATGGATACCAAGAGAAAGAGAGGTAAATCTTGGCCTCCAAAATATGCAGTAAATTAGATAAAGCAAGGATGGTGTTTAAACCTGGGGTTTTGGTTTGACCCTCAACACCTGTGTTCTGAACAGGGCAGTGTTAACCTGGAATATGCTCTTTCCAGGAAATAGTAAATGAAGGGAGAAATTTCTTCAAAGGCCACTGTGCTCTCAATTGCCCAATCCACTGGCCCCTGCATTAGTTGGTAACACTGGGAATAGGTACATGATATTAGAATTATTTTTGTATATTTTAAAAAATCTGGCATGGTTTTTTTCAAAGATAAATTGGAAGGATAGATGATGGAACCTTCTATGATTAGAAAGTAAACGCAGCCTTTTCTGTTACCAAGGTGCATATTCAAAACACACACACATCCTATTCCTGGCCCTCACTCCCCGTCTAACCTTTCCTCATCCCTGAACCTATCCCTCTTAGCCTTAGCCACCCTACTCTTCACCCTGTTCCTGAGGTCCACTTTCTCTCTGTCTTTTCTGTCTACACATGACTGGCCATACTTACTCTCGCACAGGAAACATAACACTAGGAGTGGGAGTCCCCCCATGCGCTCCCCCAGTTACATCCACACTGCCTTCTCTTAAGTTGAAATTGCAGGAGCTGTGCTGGGCCTGAGCTGGTACCACCATTTTTAGCAAACTCTTTCAACAGCCTCCTGGGCCCCTCCCAACAGGGCAGGAATTTATCATGAACAATTGAACAAAGCCGGGAACTCGGAGGGAGAAGGCCCAGGACATTCCAAAAGGATTTCTCTCAAGCTCCACAAGACATGTGGGAACACTGCAGAAGGCTCATAGCCTAGTAAGAAAAGCATGAAAGGGATGGAAAATCTGCCCAGTAGGAAGGGCAGTGCAGGCTGGAGGAAGGAACCAGGGGCCGGGGGTCAGGAGGCCCGCCTGTGCCACTCATAACCCTACAAGGGGCCTCGCCACCTCTCTGGCCTCAGATGTGTGATCCTTCGAAACTGAGGGAGCTGCAAACATAAACACATGGACACATACATATCCATTCATGGCAATGCTTTATTAATCATAACCATCTGGAAACAGCCCAAATATCCAACAATAGGATAGTTAATGAACTATGGTATGTTGATGAGACACACTACCAATTACGGGAAATAGTATGTGCAAAGTCACTCTGAGTGCTCTTCAAAGTAGCTGGCCCACGTATTACTAATGGTTACCATTTGCAATAAAGAGCTTTTACCAGAATGTAAATCTACCTGCTGCTTCCAATATGGAACAGGGATTGCAAGAAGAAAGATTGTCAGTTGAGCTCAACAGAGTGCTTACTGACATGCTTGATTTACCCTCTGAGCAAGCTTCTTATCTCATCTCCTACTGTAGTAAACAGTTTGGGGACTGGCATCGATCCACAGAGCCATTTTTAAGTAGCTCTGGTCTTTGCTGACACACTGAACTGTGTTTATAAAAAGAATGTTGAGTGAGAAAAGCAAGACATGAAATTGTACACATACACTGATCACATGAGGTAAAAGGCACAGGTGCACAGTGACAGAGGAAAGGGAACGAACATTTATGGAGCTCTAAGTATGGGCCCCGCCTAGAGGTCTTCTATAGCTGAAGCAGGGGTGCGTGGGCAGGAATGTGTGGGGGTATATGGAAACCATAAGCATTCCAGCCTTGCTGGAGGGGAACAGTGGGGGTGGGGAGAAACATGAGTGACAAATTCAAATTATAGAGACCATTCATGGTCAGCTCAGGAGCTAGGCTCCGGGGCAGTATCTGCAAAGTGTATTACAAAAACACCAGTCTGGTGAGATGTTAAAGGCTTTTTCCATAAAAACAAGTGGGCTTCCTCCTGGGATATGCTGAGGACTGCTGGACTAAACACAGTTCGACAGGTGACTTAATCAGAGGCCTGCTCAGAAACTTTCTTGTGTTGGTGTTCCTTGAAATGCCAAAGTGTGGGCAAGACTACAGAGTCTCCAAACTTCTTTACCAGGGTACCCCTTTTCCAGTGAGCATCTCAGAGGGCAGGTGACCCATGAGGTCCAGTTTGGATACTCTGCCCTGGATCTGGGACCAAAGGCAGGAGCTCAGCAAGACAGTGATTGCTAATGATGAGGGGTGGTAGAGAGACATCAGAGTGGGTAGAGGGGCCAAATCCAAGGCCATTTTCAGAAAAGTCATCATCCCTCTGACTTGTCTGAGTTGAGAATAACTGAGGGGAAAGCAGAATCGGGTATGGTTGAGAATGTGAGTTCCAGAGCAGACAGATAAGGACGTGAATCCTGACTCCACCATGTGTGATCTAGGTAAACCACATCATCCCCTGGGCCTCAGTTTCCTTGTCTGGAAAAGGGCCGCAATAAAATGCGCAACAAAGACTAGTAGTGCTCAAATGAGAGTCCATGTTCATCAAACAGGGAGGGAAGTTTATCTTTGGAGGGAAGTTTATCTTTGCTCTGAGTACAGGCCAGAAGGGGGACATTTATACCTTACACCATGCTTGAACCAACTTGTTTTCTTTCAAGAAAAATTATGCAAGTGCTAAGTCCATGCCAGGCACTGTGCTCTTCACAGGGGATGTAGTTGGAAACAAGACAGTTGAATTCTCTGCCTTTGTTATGCCTCATATTAATTAATGATCTTCCAAATCATTGCAATTGTCAAAAATGTTAGGAGAGAGGAGCATAGGGGACGGGGCATGTGGTGAAATAGAGCAGGGGACATGGTCTACCTTGGAAGGTCAGGGAAGGCGTCTATGGCGGCATGATGTTTGATCTGATTCCTAAAAGAGAGTAAGGTGAAGGGGGTAAGTGTTAAAGGGGAAAAGCACCTTAAGAGAAGGAAGAATATGTGCAAGACCATACTGGAGGAGGGATTGGCAGGAGAAATGGACAGGAGTGTCTCTTGCCAGGTCTTGCAGAGTCCTGTCTCTCCATGGTAACTTTTACTGCCTGTTTTGAACTGTGTCCTGTTCTTCCTCTTCACATCATCTCCTTTTTTCCTCTCCTCCTTCCCCACTTCCATTCAATACCAATTTCCGGTTCCACATTCTCACCCAAGGACGTATCTTTACCCTGCCAGCATCTGTTTTCCCACACAAGCATCGAAACCCTTGCGCAAAATAGGTGTTTACTTTCATTACGAAATGAATGCAGGACCACAGCTAGCCCTTACAGGGCCTTTGTTCATATTAGCACAGGGCATCCCCTCTAGGAAGACAGAGTGCCACCATAGGAACCACTGGGCTGCATATCCTTGTTCAGTGAACAGCCTGCCCAACCAACCACTGCAGCCCTAAATGAATGAATGAATGAATGTGAAACAAGGGAGAAGCTCTGAAGCAGGGAAAAGATTTGTAATGGGTGTGGAAGCCAGGAGAAACTGAGTCCTGTCAATTTTGGAAGGGCAGACAGGAGACCCACAAACTGGCTACTGGTTCCAGAAGACCCCCAACTTCTGTTTCTCAGAAGCCAGATTGTTCAGCTGCTTTTGCCTATCCAAACTATTGTAGTCTCTCCTTATCTGAGGAACCTTGTACAAGACTTGAGTGTGACAAGCACCCTGAGCTATGAATACATACAGTGTGATTACAGGCACCTCCCAGGCTCAGCAAAGTCCAGAAGGCCTCGCTTCTGCTCCTTTTCTAAGCCATATGAGGAGATAGCCAGGCCCGAGACAAAGCAACTTGAGAACATTTACTAAAGATATCAAGGACTGCAAAATAAAACAGAGGCGGCCAAATCCCTTAGTGGGAAAAAGAGGATGCAGAATAAATAGGTGGATGACCAATCCTCAGGGTGGGTGGGGTTACTCTGAAAGACTTTCTAGACAGGCCATATTTTCCTGCCTCCTTCCACTCTCCAAGCAGCTTTACCATCCTTTTCCCCACATCCACACTCTTTAGGAAGCAAGACTTAGAGCTTGGGTTTAGTCTTGACCAAACATCTACAAAGGGTTGCTTGTTCCCTTTTCCCTTTGCTCATGAGCAAATCATCTAAGAAGCCAAAGCTCTGGGATTTAAAGGGCCCGGGGTAGCTCACAAAATGCGATTTGTCATGGATGCTGACCCGCCACAGACAGGCAAGGCCTTGGAAAAATCCCGCCACCGAGGCTGGCCACCTGCCAGCTCTGAAGTCAGTGGAGTCAGTAAGCCTTCTCCATCACCAGGGAGTTCCCGAGTAGAGTACAAGGCCGTACGCCCCCATCGGACTGGAGATCCCAGGGGAGCGGGCTGCGTCTGGCCTTCAGACTGGGAGCAACACAGTGGGTGCAGATACTGCTCCTTCAGCAGACAGGCGCCCCCAAGGGCAGAGTTGTGTCTCCTTCTTCAGATTAGGATCTTACCCAGAAACAGGAGTAAGAGAAATGGCTACCACTGACTTAGTGCTTACCATGTGCCTGAAACTTCTCTTTTTAAGAGATAAGTCTATTAATTCATTTAAATTCTCTTAACAACACTAGGAGGGAAGTCTTAGCATTATTCTATTTTCTAGATGATGACACTGAGGCATTGGAAAGTTGAATGATTTGCTCATGACTGCACAGGGAGACGGTGGAGGCATTTTCCATCAGACTGAGAACAACATGAGGACGGGGACTGCATCCTTCCCCTTCCCTCCACCAGATTAGGGGTTCACCGAGGGCCGTATCCTTCCTCATTCCACCCCATCTCCCTGTCTAGAGCAGAAACAGACCTTATTCTGCGTTGTGCCCAGCATCTGGGTTGGGGCCAGGGAATTAACCGAATACTGTAGATGTACCTCTAACCCTTACAGCTCTGAGCTGGTCCCCCAGAAAGAAGTGAAGAACCCAGGCTTTTGGAGATGGGGCCTCTACCTGGGCTGGGAGTCAGGCTGTCAGGATTGTCTCAATCCCCCAGGGGCCCAGAGGGGAGGCCCCCAGAGTGCCTGGGAGCCTGCAGGCCCCTATCGCAGGGAACATGCCTTCCGGAGCCGGACCTGGTGCCGCCCAGTTAGCTGGGCATTTCCTTCTGTCCACAGCTCACCTCGCTCCTGGCTGCAAACCCAGCCATGAGTCTCTGGAACCTAGCAACTCTCACAGGAAACAATGGAAACTTCAGTTTTTATTCTCCTCCCTCTATCATTACTCAAAAAGTTTTCCTCTAAGCTACACACACACACACACACACACACACACACACACACACACATACACACACACACACACACACACACACACACACACACACACACACATTTTCTCTCTACCCATCAGCCTGGGTTGCCCTGGAAAATTTCAGGCTGAAGGGAGACCAGAGTGTGGGCGGTGGAGAGGCTGGTGGCACGGCCACGTGTCTGTGGTGTGTCACAGGGGCATCAGGGACTGTGATTTACCGCCCAAGCATCTGTGACTGGGGCTTTGGCAGGGTCGGCCTGTGTCTGGGCCGGAGAGTGTGAGTTGGTGTGTCTCTGGCACAGAGATTTATATGAATCAAAGCTGGTCTGTAGGCTATTTATGTGGAAAATGGCATGTGTGGGAAGGCAGTTCAGTTCACCATTGAGTGTCTGCTCTAAGGCACTGTGGTTAGTGTGTGAGAAAATGTAAAAACAGACCGATCTGTGTGTGAGAAAATTATGTTGGCCTGTGTGTGGACTGTGAGCATCTGTGAGGAATCGGCGTGAAAACGTGTCTTTATGTTTCCTGTCTGGGGATTCATGTGAGTCTGTGTGAAAATGTGAATATGGACGTGAGCGGCTGAGTGTGCGTGAAAGTTGTTTCCGCTGTGTCACGGGTGAAAATTTTGAAGGGCTAAAGTGGTCTTCGAGTGTGTGAAGGCTGTCGGTACACGAACGCTGGGGGCGAGGGTACGAGTGCGCCCAGCGGCCCCGGTAGTGGCCGAGCGCATGAGTGTCCGGCCGGTGTGAGTGTGAAAGCGCTCCGGTGAGCCCCAGGTGGCCGTGGACGTGCTCACGCGCGCGCGGGAAAGCGGCTTGTGAGTGCCGTGTGCGGGAAAGATGCATGCGGGAGCGCGGGGGTCCTGGGGCTCCTCGGGGCTGTCCGTGCGCGGAGTCCCGGTCGTGGAGTGTGAAGGGGTGGGACAGGGACCGAGGGGCCCGGGAGTCGGTGGGGGCGTGCGGGAGCCGCGCGGGAGGACGGCAGGGCCCGGCGCCCGTCCCATCCCACACTCCAGGCCGGGTTTGGTGGGGAGCCGGGCTGGGACGCGGCCCGCGGGGAGGGGGCTGGGGGCCCAGACAAAGGCCCAGTCAGCCGCGCGGCCCTCTCGGCTCCGGCAGGCGGCGCCGCGGCCTAGGGGCGGGGCCTGACGCCCCGGGGCGGGGCGGACGGGCGGGGTCTTGCCCGGGGGCGGGGCGGGCCGCCACGGGAGGGCAGGGGTGGGGGTGGCGAGCGGCCCGCGCCGTCCCGAAGACTCGGCGGGCTGGCGAGAGGGCGGCTCCGCGCGGTCGCCGGAGCGAGCGAGTGAGCTGAGCCGGCCGGGCCATGGGGCGGCGGGCGGCGGGCGCGCTGCTGCTGGCGTTGCTGCTGCACGGGCGGCTGCTCGTGGTGAGTGTGCGGGCGGAGGGGCGGGGGCGCCCGGGGTCGGCTCTCCGCGTCCGCCCTCTCGGCGGGGCCCCGAGGCTGCGGAGCTGGGACTCTGGCCCGGACGGCGGCGCACGCCGGGGACCCCAGGCCCGCTCGAGCGGCGCCGCCCTCAGGGGTGAGGCTGTCCCGAGGGGCGTCCAGGGAGCCCTCCGTGGGGCCAGGGGCGGGGCCGGCCGGCGTGGGAGCCTGTGGGGCGCCTGGCCACGTTGTCCAGACTCCGAGTCGCGATAGGCATGGCCCGGCCTTCCATTCCTGGGGACCAGGCAGAAAACTTCAAGCAGGGTGGGAACTTGGCAGAGCGAGGGCACCCCTTTGCCAACTTGGAAAAGGGGCACTCAGTGGTGATGGGGACCCTATCAATCCTCACTGGAACTTTACCACTCTGTGTGTTCCCTTGGGAGCTTAGTAACTTATACGGGCACAAGTAAAAAACCATTTAGAACCCAACTGAGGCTTGTGTGAGACACTCATGGGCCCTGGAGTGCTACAGCTCAGGACTTGAATCAATTCCTGCTCTTCTTTGAGTAACTGTGTGACCTTGGGCAGGCTACTTAACTTCTCTGAGACCAGTCCACATACCTAAAGGGAACTCAAAATGCATGGCTTCAAAGTGTATTGCCCAAAGGTGGAGGGTAAGACTGGATGCAGTGTGCAATAAAGTGCCTGGTGCTGGGCCTGTTATGTGGCACATAAGACACTCAGTGGACCTGTTTCCCCAACTTTCCTCTTAGCTCTTCAAGGGGCAAGGGAGGCAGACCCCTAGGGCCCAGTCCCCTGCTCTGAGTAGGATGGGCCCATGCATAGGAAAAGAGAATCTTTGGCCAGGAGAGGCTCTGAGGACCTGAGTGAACTCAGAAGGGCGGGGCTGGATCAGTGGGAAGGGAGCTGGTGGCAGATGTGGGTGGGGGCACATCTGGGGAGCTGGGCCTGCCTTGGTGAACCACAGAGCTGCCCCCACCCTCTTTGAGGTGGTCTAGGCAGTCCCTGTCCCCATTCCCCTGTTCTCGGAGCCAAGAGAGGGACTTTTCTAAGCTGGCCAGTGTTTATCCTGTGACTGAATCCCTGTCCTTGCCTTGCTGGTTCCCTCTCCCATCTGAGTCACTCTTCAACCCCCACTGCAGACTTGACCCCCTCACCTCTCTTGCCTCACCCACCCAGAACCTCTCCTACCTCACCCCCATATGGGCAGCTTCCTTAATCAATCTACCATCTCACCCTCTCACCCCAACACCCATCCAGTTGCTCCCCAGTCTTGATTTGAACTTGCAGGGCCCAAAACTGATCTTTTCTTTTCCAAAAAGTAGACACTAACCCTAGCACATGGGATGTCTTCCTTTTCTGCCCCTCTGCCAGCTCTGTCCCCTGATAAGGGGCTCTGGGATATGTGGGTTCTACAGCGGCAGGAGTGGGGACAGGCAGTGAGCTGCTTGCTGTGTGCTGTGTGCTGAAGGAGTTTCCACAGAAATTCCCAGGTTGCAGCCAATCATCTCATTCACTTGGTCATTCAACACATCTTCATTGAGCAGCATTCCACGACAGCAGGAGTTCAGAGGTTCATTCACTAAGCAGATATTTGCTAAGCACCTCCTAGTACTAGGTGCTGGGGCTTATGGGTGAGCAAGAACTGACCTTGTACTGAGACGGGTAAACAGGCAGCTCTGATCCTATGGGACTGTACTATTCAGCAACCACACCGAGGTCACTCTTCCATCCCAGTGGGAGAGGGCTGGAAAGAGCTGTCTTTGGAGTCTTATGGAACCTAGTTTGAATACCAGCTGTACCATCTTCTAGCTAAATGATCAGGGTGAGGTCTTCTCTGTGAGTCTCAGTTTCCACATCTGTAAAATGGGGGTAAGAAGCATTAAATGATGTCAGGTTCCTAGCCCAGTGCCCCAGCAAGCCTTGGGCACCTCCTTGTCCCCTGCCCTTCATCTCATCTGCCCTTCAGTTCATATGCACAAGCCAATGGTGAGTGGGTGAGGGTAGAATGGTCCTGAGGGAGCTCAAGACCTCACTGGGGGCAGGAGACAGAGGAAACAGTGATCTGTGATTAAGTGTGGGAGTAATTTCAGTTCAGAGGAGGTGGGGAGGCTTGCTGGGGAAGGGGCCAGGCTTGGGTGACTCAGGGCCTTGGCCTGCTGACCCTTTTTCTTCCTGCTGAGGCCTTAGCCCTTCCTTTCTTGGGGCCAGCCCTGCCAGGAGACAGGAGTCTTGAGGGGGCTGTGGTGATTACGGTATTTTCCAGGGCTGTGGAGGGAAGTCACTGAGATACCTGTTTCCTGCCTCAGCTGGGTTTCCTTGCTAGGGAGGCTGTGGGCAGGCGGAAATGGAGGAGCCTCCCCTTCCCTCAGGGGCAGCTGTACCTCAGCCCTTCCCTTGACATAACTGGCTTCCTCCCCCCTGCCACCCACAAGCCCCCTTGCTCCAGACCTGCTGCTGGGAGGGAGTTGTGAGGGTAATCTGGGGATTTCCAGAGGGAGGGCTGCAGGTCTGTCCACAGTGGCCAAGGGCTTTCCAGAGAGGTGGAGGCTGGAAGGGGTAGAGATAGACACCACCACCCCCATGCCTGAGGCTGAGCTCCCTGTGTCTGGAAAGCCGTGGCCCCCGCCTTGCTTGGCCCGGGCCTGTTCTCAGGCTGAGTACAGGCAAGTTGGGATCTGTGGGTCTGAGGCCCAGCTTGGAAGATGGGTGGAAGGAAGGTGGCAGAAGGTGACTGGGTTCAGTACTTGGAGTGGTTCTGGGGGTGCCAGGTCAGATGATAACAAAGTAATATGGGTAGTTCACATTTATCAAGTGCCCACTATCTGCTAGGTATGAAATTTCTCAACAAATCCTTACATATTCCCCTGCTCAGAACCTCCCTGCACTTCCCATGTTGCTCAGACCCAAGCCCCTGACTTAATATAGCCCATGAGGTCCTACGAAATCTGGCCTCCCCCACCCCGCTCCCTCTCGAATCTCTCTTCCTGCCAACTTTCCCCTTTCTCACTCCACACCACACTGGTCTTTGCTTCTTGAACATGCCAAACACATTTCCACCTTAGAGCCTTTGCATCTACTGTACCTTCTGCCTAGAATGCTTGTCCCCCAAATATCTGCCTGACCCTCTGCCTTACTTCTTTCAGGTCCCCGACTCTGCCCAGCATCCGCTGTACCCATACACTGCTTCATTTTTTTCTTATCACTGTCCGACATGCATGTGTTTATTTGTCCATCTGTCTCCTTCCCCCAACTTAAGTTCCATGAGAGCAGGACCTTATGTGGTTTTGCTCACTGCCTCTGTACCTTCAGCACTTGGTGGGTAGTAAGAGCTTAGGAAATAAATCTGTTGACTGCATTTGCATTAAGCTATATCTAGTACAGTCCCCATTCTCTAAGCAGAGGAAATTGAGGCACAGAGAGGTTATGCAACCTGCCCAATGACACACACACACACACACACACTTGGTGGTACCATGAGCCAGGCTTTGAAGCCAGGCGAAACTCTCCTCACCACTCTTCCACTTGCTTGTAGCACACAGGCAGATAAAACTGTTGTTACTGATGTTGGTAAAAGTAAGAACTCAGGTCGTAGGGAGTGCTACCTCAGGCAAGCATAGCGGAGTCTGGCTTCAGGGACACAGGCATTCAGGATGGTGTACCTCAGGGGCCTCCTGGGGACCCCTAGGTGGGAGTCTAGAAAGACTTCACTCTAGGCGGTCATTTGTGGCATGTTCATGTGTAGGTTTGTTAATTAATTTCCTCATTAAATATTCCCTGAGATACTATAGGCAGTTGAATTAATCCAGGGGCTTTAAGGCTCCAGTGGGCCAGGTTGGGCCCCACCTGTGTAGAAAACAAGGAAGAAGGCTAACTGTCCTGTGTGGAGCCCTCACTGGTTCCCCCAGGCTGTTCCCTGGGGGCTCAAGGTTTAGGGTGAGTCTGCAGACACTTCAAGGCTGCCTGGCCTTGATGTGAGAGTCTCAGCAGGGAGGGCAGGAGGAGCTGCCCAAGATGTGGAAAGATATGGAGCAATGATTTGGAGGCCAAACATGTAGGTTCTAGACCCTTTGACCACGTGGGGCATTTGGAAGGCCTCCTAGCCCTGGCCTGTGCCCTTCCCTAACCCGTTGCAGCTGCAGTGGTCAGGCTGGAGGAGGAGGGGGCAAGCCTGACCTTATTCTCCAGTGACTTCCCAAGGAGCTGCTGAGCTCACTGCTCCCTACTCCCAGAGCTCACCCTGCCTTACCCACATCTCGCTCCTGCCAGGAAGGGGGAATGTTGGGTTGAGGGTCCCAGCCCTACTGGAATGTTGCCCCAACCTGGGCCTTGGCTCTTTGGCCCTGCTGCCCTGTCCTGCTCCCAGGGCCTGGCTGGGGCCTGTTGGCCGCCCCAGCACCCAGAGCTGGCTGACTGAAACCCAGAAGAATGTGTGGAACTCGCTTCGTGGGGAGCCGCCAGCCTTAGTGCTGGCGTCAGGTCCGTGTCAATAGTGGCCTTGAGAGGGGTGTGGCTTGTGGCTGCTGGGGGTGGCTGGGCCAGGGACACCATCGTGAGAGCCCTGGGAACAAGGCAGCTCTTTGAGGCCTGGGAATGTGGGCCTTGAAGTCTCAGCTGCCCCCAGAACCCACCCTCCCTCCCTTCCCTGATGCCCGCCTGTGCCAGGGTTGCAGGGAACTCAGAGCATCCTTGTGGCATCCCTGAGACCTGCGATGTCCTTAGAAGCAGCTCCTGGCCAGAGCCTTTTCCCTGAAGCATGGAGGAGAGTGCCCTGTTTATCTGTTACTCGAGATTTTAGGGCACAAGGGCTTGCAGTGGGTGTTGAATGAATGAGTGGACCAGTGATGTATGTGATTAACTATTCTGTAAACGAAAGTCCCCTACAGCTGTGTGTTAGACTCACAATTCATTTAACAAATGTTTACGAACATCTTCTAAGTATCTGACCTTACTCAAGGTGCTGAGGTTATGGTAGAAAACAAAATAGTCAAATTCCCTCCTCTCATGTAACTTACATCATAGCTAGTGGAGGACAATAGATAATAAATATAATATATTAGGTGGTGATAAGTATAAGTGCTCAGAAGAAAAAATAAGCAGAGAAGGGGATAGAGGGTGAAGAGGTGGGATGGGTGGTCAGGGAAAGCCTCTGATAAGGTAGCCTTTGAACAGAAGGTATTTGAAGGAAGAGAGGGTTATGTAGGTATGTAGGGAACCTGCCGATAGGTAGGGAAGGAGCACTCCAAACAGAGGGAACAGCTAATGCAAAGGCCCAGAGGTGTTGCTTGGCATATTTGTGGAAAGCAGGGAGGCCTGTGTGGCTGGAGCAGCATGAGTAAGGGGGAGCGGGGTAGATGGGGCCAGAGAGCTGGCAAGGGGAGACCAGGCAGAGCTTGGCTGTGGGAAGGACTTTGGATTCGCTCCTGAGTGAGATGGGCAGTCACTCTTACCACTCTGTGAAGAGAACATGGAGGGTCAAGGGCAAAACTAAGGAGGCCATGACCCAGGCCAGAGACAACGGGAGGTCAGACTACAGCAAAGGAGGTGGGAAGAAATGGTTGAATCCTGAATATATTTTTGAAGGTAGGGCTGACAGGATTTGCTGATGGATTGGGATGGAAAGAGAACAGTCGCGGAAGTCTCTATAATCTTCGGCATGAGCATCCAGAAGGATGGAGCTGCCACTGACTGAGAAGGGAAAACCCCTGGAGTTGCTGGCTCGGGAGGAAGATGAATGGCAGACGATGGAGAGGAAGGCGTGGGGCTCGGGGCAGTGCAGGACTGACTCACCGAGAGGGCAGCCAGCAAGCCCCTCGCTCCCTGCCCAAGCTGGGGCCTCGGCATCAGCCCATGGGGTGTGTGGGAAGGGGCCTTGCTGAGTGTACATTTATGGAGATGCAGGCGCTGATCCCTTATTACCCCACGGCCTGTATCTGTGTGTATATTTAGAATTTACTGTCTTCCCTCATTTAGAATAGAAGCTCTGTGAAGGTGGGGACTCAGTTTTGTTCATTGCACTGTGCTCAGCACTAGGTGACAGTAGGTGAACATTTATAGAGGAAACAAATTAATATCCTTGGGGAAGCCAGCAGGCCAAGAAGGCCCAGGCTCCATTCAGAGGATTTGGAAGGGGCTGCTTCTGGCCATTCGATGCAGGGGAATTGTCCTTCACAGACATGGCTCTCTGCTGAGACCTGGAGCATGTGGGACAAGTCAGGAGGCCCATTCTGCCATCTTCCACTTGTCTGTGCCCTCTCTGGACTTGCAGCCCTTTCTCTGGGGACTGTAGTCGAGAAAAAGGTATAGGCTCAGAGGGCCCAGCCTTCAAGTCTTGGCTCAGCCCTTACTGGCTGTGTGACCCTGGGCAAGTTGCTTCATCTCTCTGAGCTCCTGGTCAGAAATAGGGGTCATGATGCCTGTTTCCCAGATTGAGACCAGGTGGATGCACCTCCCTCAGTGTCTGAGTGTCTCATAGTGTTTGACAATCGGTTGCTGCTCTGTTAGTCTTATTCCTGCTGAGGGCAAGGCCAGAGTGGTATTTGAGGGTTCCCAGGGCCCAGCATGGCATATATTCTTCTGATCAAAACTGCTCCCATCTGTTGACCCAGGCAGGCCCTGCTCTGGACTTGTTGAGTGAATGACCAAGTAAAGGGATCATCCCTGTTCCTTCTGCTCCTCTTTCACAGTCTGAGAGCCCAGGATATAACTGCATTTGATCTGTCCCGGCACCCCCACCCCACCCCCACCACTTCCCCCCTGCTTCCCCCACTGAGGCTGCAGCTGCAGGACAGAGTCCACCCTTCCACCCTGACTGCTCCTTCCTGGAGGGGGAGAAGGAGGGGGGGCACACCCCAGGGTGTGGCCTGGGAAAGGCTGGAGCCTGTGGACTCATTGTCCCCTTCCCAGATGTGTGCGGTTGGTGGGCTCTGAGCAACAAGAGGTGTGGCCAAGTGGCTCCCATGGGCGCAGAAAGGATGTTCATGCATCCTAGGGGGGATGGTGGAGGGGGCTTCCTGGGACCCCATCTCAGCCTCATCCTCCCTCAGGCCCAAACTGGAGGAGGCAGGACCTTGCCCAGGGAGCCCTGAGATAACCTGCAGCAGGCCAGAGTTAGTGGCGCTGTGTGGCTCTAAATATGACCCCCGTGAGCTCTCAGAGAAACAGGACTAAAAAGGAAGAGGCACACAAGTGCCTGGTGACCTCTCCCCAATCCTGTGCCTTGGGCTTGGGCTGCTGGGTGGGGGACCAGCACCATCCAGGTGTTTCATTTTTTAACATCTGGCATCTTTCCCCATCTTTTCCCCAGTCCCACTCTGGGGGGAGGAGCAGGCAGCCCATGGCTGGGCAGGGGGAGGACTTCAGAGGAAGCCTTGAGTGACCCAGCAGATGCTTCTCCTGGCGTGGGGCTGGGAATTCCCAGCTGCCTCCGGCCCCTTCCCAGCCCACCTCTGGTTTCTACCCCCACCTCCCCATGCTTGCCTCCAAGGAGCCAGCTCTGGCCCCCACTTCCCGGTCCTGGCCTCCTCTGCTCACCCCAGCTGACTCATCCCGCTCCTTGTTCGGAGGTTCCAGTTTTCAAATAGTTGGGAACTGGGATCATGCCTCTTCTTGGATCCCTCTCTGGGCTGGATGGATTGAAATTCTGGCCTCATGAATCCTAGCCCCAGTGGCCTCCTTCACTTAACAACTCTTTTCCTGCTGTTCCTGTGACCTTTGGGCCAGAGGAACAGAGACCAAGGAGTTACCTGAGAACAGATCAGTCTCTTCTCAGCCCTGGGACCTCCCGAGTCTCCCCCCTCGTGACAGCCACCCAGATCATGAGCCAGTAGTCAGTGAGCTCTCACATCTCCTCTTGATTAAAACTCCCACCTTCTCTTGAGTCAAGCTCCGAGGGGGCTCTCTCCAGGCATTATTGCATATAATCCCAACAATCTCTTGAGGTTGGCATTATTATCTCCATTTTGCAGGGGGGAAAACTGAAGCACAGAGCAGGGCATGGCTGGCCTAAGCTGTCCATCTAATATGTGGCACAGCTGGGAGTGGAACCCAGGTTGTCTGACTCCAAAGTTGCTGTCCCTTCCTAAATAGGTCCAGCCTGTAGGGTGGAGAGAGAGGACAATCTGGGGTGGTGGCATAGGACAGGCTGCACAGAGGAGGCAGACTAGGGCAGCTTTGGCAGAAAGTACAGCAAGCTGCATATCTGCCATATGGGCTTATCCAGCTCCTGCTTTGCAGACTTGGGTACCTTTTGCCCCTTGGCTTCCATCTCAACTTGATGATAACATTCCCCAGGGAGATGGATCAGGTTTTCCCCGGGAAGGAAACTCCCTGGGTCCTTCTCAGTCAGGTCCCATGCTCCCTGTGGAGCCTGTAGGTTTTGCAGCCTGGAGTCCAGGGACTTTTTGCTGAGTGGGGCCTGCTCTGGACCAGCCCTGTGCCTACCTCAGTACTGGGGCTTGCAGCCTTGTGCCCACCACAATATTGGAGGCTTGGGTGAAATACAAGACACAAAATCACCTGGCCCAGCTGAGAGGCAGAATCTGCAACCAAGCTCCAAACTGTCATTTGAACATGTGCAGTGTTTACACTCTTCCCTGTGCAGTGGAGAAGCTGGGAATTCATCTGCCCATTCATTTATTTATTCACTCATTGCCTGAGGACCTGCTGTCTGTCAGACATTGTGCTCAGTGTTTTATCTGCATTATCAACTTTTCTGAGTAGCTGGGATTTTACCTCTGTTTCCCAGATGAGACAGCTCAGAGGAGAGCAATGACTTGCCCAAGATCACACAGCCAGGTGCAGGGGAAGGTGGGAGATGAATCTAGCTTTGTCAGCCCTCTTGGGGGAAAGTAGAGACATGGTTTCTACTCTCCAGAAGCTTTAGGTCTTGGAGAGGCAGGGTCCAGGAACTGTTAAGTACCCATTGCAGCTTGAAATCCAGACAATAGCAGATTGGCAGGGAAGGAAAAGATCCATTTGGCATGAGTTTATTTGGAAAGACTTTCTGGAGGAAGTGGGGCTTGAAGAGCAAGGAGGATTTGGCTGGTGGAGGAGGAAGGCATCTGGAGCAGTGGTCCAGAAGTCATCCCCATTGTCCCTGGATTTGAATTGTGTCAGGTGTGTGAGCAGGAAGGTCCTGGCCTGCTGCTGGAGTCATTAACAGTGGGGAAGAATGAGAGGAAGTCGCCAAGATAACTCTGGTGACATCCATCCCGGCCCCTGCCCTGTACCTGGCCACACCAGGAAGCAAGAGGTCGAGGCCTGGGCCTCCACTTGGTTGCCGGCCAGCTTCTGACCCTCTACCCCAGGCCTTGATTTTCCAACTCACAATATGGACTCCTTTCTTGCTCTTTGGCCACACGCTCATTCAAAGGAAAGGGGCATTGAGTTCTTGGAGAAAACTGTTAGCTTCCCCTCAAGAATCAGTGGTATCCATTCTCTGGAGGCTGGGGAGGTAACCACTTTGCTGAGCCTACCATATTACCAATCCCATGTCTTCCTTCATTGATGCTACCAGCTCACAAGTGCCAGGGAAACAGATGGAGGAGATGGTTCCCTGCTTCTGTAGGCCTCCTTGAAGCCTAGCCCGGCTTCTCCATGGACCTGGGATCACTCCTTAAGTGGACACCTGTGTCTGTTCACTCCTGCGTCCCTTGGGCAACTGCTGCTGAGCTAACCTCCAGGGGCTTTGTGAGTGTTTGTTTAGCAAGTGAGCACTGGACTTGGGGTCACCAGATTCCTGTACTCTTTGTGGCCCTGCCTGTGTGATCCAGGGCAAGTCCTTCAACTTCTCTGAACTTGAGTTTCCCCAAATGCAAAATGGGGTCGTTCATTCAACAAAAACATTTATGGGGTGCCAGCTGCATGCCAGCCCCTATGTTAGGTATAAACACTAACCAGGGGCTGAAGGAGCTTATAGTCTGATAGGGGAGACAAGCTGGGTTGGTGGACCAGTCAATAAAGGGCGGGGTGCAGAGGAAAGAAGGTGGCATTCGAGAAAGGGG
This sequence comes from Phataginus tricuspis, assembly GCA_029783875.1. Lineage (NCBI taxonomy): Eukaryota > Metazoa > Chordata > Mammalia > Pholidota > Manidae > Phataginus > Phataginus tricuspis. The sequence goes on along the minus strand of JAQQAC010002837.1, from coordinate 16,262,844 downwards.
CTTCTAAGAACTTCGGAGCAGGGTTTCAGGGCCACCTGACCTCTGGGAGATATCCGGAGTCTGTGTAACTTTGTCTCAGCCCCCATTCGTTACTCTAGTAACAAATTCTACTTCCCTGGAAATTAGCTTGTGGAAAAAGGGATGCTGGTGAGATAGCTAGCTCCCCCTGGGCTAGGGTAAGGGAGAAGACCCACAGGGGTGAAGAGGAGAGCAGGCCAGTTTTGTTGAGTCTCAGGTGAGCTCATGAATGTGGAAAATAGCAGGGACTATTTATACTGAGTCTGGTTATTTTAATTTAGGAGAAGTGGAAGCAGCCTACAGAGTTCAGGTTTGGGGTTCTGCAGTATCAAATGAGTTAAAGGAGGGGTGTAGGCCTAAAGCCCCTGCTTTCCACGTCCCTTCCTCCTTTCTCTTTCCCCCTTTGATGGAGGAAGGAGAAGTCAGCTTAAGCCTGGATTTGATCTCAGGAAATGAGAGGAAAGGGTTAAATTGACCTGGTTTCCCACCTCCCAGGTTGGGGGAAATGGACTGGGATGGCTGGGGCTGGAATGTATGATAAGATCAAAGTTTTCAGCCAGCCAGGGCCTCACCTTGGTTTCACCTGAGCAACTGAAGGGAATTCCTAAGCAGAAGGATGGTGACCTCCTGCCTTGTAGGTCCCACCCATCTCCCTTCAATCCTCCACCTTATGCAGGCCTCAGGTGCCCCTGCCACCCTACCCCCCATCTCCCAGAAGGCCTAGCTCTTGCCTTGACAAGTGCTCTAAGTCCCAGGGGCCACCTTTACCGAATACATCCAGACTCGGGGGGCACCCTCCCTACCACTCCTACCCCCATAGCTCTCTCACCCTTGGGGGTTCTGACCAGGGCTCAGAGGACTCTTTTATGGGGCCTGTTAGCCCCCCATCAGTTAATTCTCCAGGTTGTACTTTGGGATAGTATCATGGGCAGGAAGCACAGCCTTGAATCCTGTCCTAGCTGTCATTTATTGCTATGTGACCCTGGGCTGGTGACTTAAACTCTTTGGGCCTTATCTGTTAACTGGGACTGATAGTACCTTCTTTGTAGGGTTTTGGTGAACATTTAGAGATCACGTAAATGTCCTATAGCCAAAAGAGACAGTTGATAAATAACAGGAACTATTATTTTGAGATTTTCTTTGTCCCACTTCAAACCTGGTACTTGATCCTGAGTAAACCTGGGGGTTTGGTTTTGTTCTGCCTATTCCTCCCCACTTTAAGAAGGCCCCAAGCCTCAGGGTCATCCATTCTCTGGAGTCATCCATTCTCAACACCCTTCACTTTTGGGTCTCCATAATGTTGGGAGGGAGCAGGGTAGGATGGATTATGAGGGAGGAGGGCCTAGAGCTCTTGTGAGTGCACTCCAGGCATCTGCAGGGCCACCTGCCCTAGTGACACCAGACTGGGACTTCCCAGCCAGGTGGTCCAAGCCACCCCCTCCCATACCAGGGCCTCAGCAGCCCAGCTGTGTGCCTGGGAAGGTGGCCCCAAATACCATAGCTGGGATGGGGCCTGGAGCTGGCCCTGGGGATGCCACAGCCTGGGCTCCTGCCATGGCTCTCAGCACTGCTCTGTTCCAGTTAATGATTATTCTAGGTGGCAGGGGAGGGGAAGGGCCGCCCTCCCAGCTCCTTAACCACTGGTTGCACCCAAGGTATGTCAGTGGCCTCGGTGTTCCCTGCTGTAATGTAGCAGCCCTGTTCTTGGGCCCAAGGGATGGGGTTTTAGTGAATAGGGCCTTAGGGTCACAGATTGAGAGACAGCCTGAACCCCTGGGGCCCTGGGGACAGACTTGGGGCCCATAGGACCTGGGTGAGATGTGAGCTAGGGTATAATAGCTCCCTGGATTTGGCACCAGCCATGGAAGCAGACCCTATAATAAACACCAGGTGACTAGCCCCTTCTATACAAACCCTTGAGTTCCTCCTCTCCCAAGTTCAGACCCTGCAGAAGAGCTCCAGCTAGAAGGTGGTATGATGGTTAGGACTTTCGGGCAGCTGGGTTTGGCTTCTAACACCAACTTTGCCACTTCTGAGCTATGTGACCATGGACAAGTCCCTTCACTTTTCTGAGCACCCATTTCCTCATCTGAAATAAGAGAATACTAAATACTAATCTCTACTTTGCAGGTGTTAGCGAGCCAAGGTGTAGGAGGTATTTCGTTCATAATTAGTACCTGGCGAATGGTAGCAATTATTACTATTGTAGTTTTTGTTATTAGGAGAAAATGAAAGTTGAATCCTAGTCTTGGGTAACCAGGGCAACAGTGGCCCATGGGATGATTTGGGGGAAGGTAGGGGTATGGGGAGATCCCAGGAACACGTATGAAGAGGGCATATATGAGAGGGTGGGAAGGGTGGAGAGAACAGGGCTTTGGCAGCATCTCTGGGTCTACCCCAGGCCCAACTCCATCCTCCCAGCCCTGGTTCCTCCCACACTGGGTCCTGAGGTTGGTCCAAACCAAGGGTTGGGGAGGCAGGAGAATTGCTTATTTTGATAACATTAGGGTATTTCCCCCACTGTAGCTGCTATTTTGAGAGCCCCGGAGAGCAGGGGCCATGGTTAAATTAGGTAATGTTGCTACAGAAGGAATGTGTGAAGCAGTGGGGCTGAGGCTGCAGAGGAGAGGATAGTTCACTCCATATAAAATTAAACTGCAACTTGGAAGCCAGCAGCTCAGGCTGCTTTATAAGGTGATGGAAGAGGAGGCAGCTGGAAGCTGCTGCTGCGGGAGATGGGGTGATGGCCCAAGGCCTCTTTTTTGGGGGGAGCCTGGGCTAGTGCCCAGAGGTCTGGCTGGCCCAGTAGGGGCTGGCAGTGCAGCTGAGGGGCAGGGCCCACGTGTCCTCAGCTTTGTGCCTCTGGCGCTGGGGGCGGGTGGGGCTTGGGGTGGTGTGATGCACGGAGAGGATGGATCTGCGGACTTGGCCTTGAATCCTGCCTTTGACTTTTTCTAGTCTGTGGTTGTGCAAGTCACTCAACCTCATTGGACCTCAGTATTATCAGTGGTGAAATAACGGCTCCAAACCCCTAGGGATGTTTCTTAAGGATTAAATCTCTAGAAGAAAAAGCATAACTGACTTCCATTGAGGACTACTGTGTTCTAGGCGCTGTTCTAACTCCAGGGGTGGTCCGGGCACCAGCAGCTTGTGAGGAATGAGGAGTCTCAGTTCCCACCCAGCCCTACAGAATTAGAATGTGCACTCTAACAAGATCCCCAGGAGATCCTGTGCCTGCTAAAGCTGGAGAAGCTCTGCTCTGTGGACGTTGTCTCATTTTATCTTGAAAACCACCCCTGTGATGTAGGAATTATCATTTGATGATTGTGAGAACGGAGGCCTGGGGAGATGGCCAGCATAGACAGCCCGTCCATGTTCATTCTCTTCCCAAATTCTGCCCCTTCTTCCTGTCTTTTGGTCTGGCTGAGGCTGGGGAGAGGAATGGAGTGTAGAAGCTCCTAGCAGGGCTAGCGAAGGTCAGGAGTGTCCCTGCCTTGAAGACTTTATCAGACTCTGTTCTCTCCATTCACCCATGGGATCAGCACAGCTGGATGGAGGTTGTCCCCCAAGTCATTCCATACTTCCTGTCGTTGGAGAAACATGAGGGCACCGTTCTCTATCGATGTGGCCTGTGGTGCAGACAGTGGCCCCTGCCCAGGCAGGTCAGAGTGGGGAGGGGGAGTCAGAGCAGGGACTACCCTGGGTTTAGTTAGAGTCACCTTGTTTATCGCTGGTTCCATTGGGACTGAGTCAGTCTATCAGCAAATATTTTGAGAGCACTTACTATATGCTCCGCCCTGGGGAAGCATCCTAAATTGCTTCCAATCCTGTTGACTCTTCATTATACAGAAAAAGAAATGTTACTACAATTTATTTAGCACTTACCATGTGCCACACACTGTGTTAAGCATTTGACTTGCATCGTCTCTTTTATCTATTTAATTTTACTGCCAGTTCCTCTTCTTTAAAATGGGGATTGTAATAATATCTATCTCATGGGGTTGTCATGAAGATAACATTTGTCAAGTGCCTGGCACATTGTCTTTGTTAAATATGTGTAGGAAGTATGAATAATCTCCCAACAAGGCAGGTACTATCACTGCCTCCATTTTACAGATGTACAAATTGAGGTCCAGAGCAGGGAAGGGATCTCTTGTCAGGATCAAAGGAGATTGAGGCAGAGCCATAAGAAATCGAGTCCCCAAACTTCTCAGCCACTATTATAATTCAGTTCAATTTAGTAAATATATGTTAATTATTCACTAGCTGCTACTCAGCATTTGGAAATGTCTGAAAGTTAAAAAATATATTTAAAAGATGGAAAAAACCCAACCTGGTGTTTGTCCCCAAGGAACTTTGGTTCAGCATGAGAGTAGAGACAATTACCCAAGTGGCTAAATTAAGACCAAATCTCTACTCTTCTAAGAGGTAGAAATTAAGTCCTATGGCTGTGTGGTGGAGAAAGATATCTTTGTGGGGTGTCCAAGAAGACTTCAGAGTGGAGGTGGTAACAGAGCTGTGCCTGGAAGGATGGATGGGTGGGTTAGATTGGGAGACATAGGAACAGAACAACATTCTAGGAGAAGGGAATAGTATGCATAAAGGCCTAGAGGCAGGAAAATGTGCCCTGTGGGAGTGAGTGTTGTCCAGTTATCAGGAGCCATGGGGGGCTGCGTGGGGTCTGGGGTGATGAGGTGGGGAAGGCCAAGCCCAGATTTTTTTTGTCACTGAGGAGTCCCAGTGTTTTCAAAGACTGAGCTCCTCAACCAGCTGGGATTATTTCATCGTCATTCTGCCTTTTCTTCATGTCAAGAAATCAAAGCCTTTTATAAATGGCCTGTCTGAGCTTCTGGGCAGCCTGTGATAACCGGTGTAGCTGACAGAATTCAGGCCAAAAGCAAGAGACTTGATGTCTTGATTAACTGGGCAGCCTTATCACCCACACATGTGCCATTTCCGTTAGTCTTTTCCAGCGTTGACAATAACCCTGGGTGGGGAGCACAGTGGAGGGGCAGGGCCCGGGTTCCGATTTGTCTCTGCAGTTTACTAGCTCTATGGCCTGGGGCAAGCCTCCCTTGCCTCCTTTGTGAAATGCGGATGGCTGTACCTCCAGTTTGGTTTAAGGATTGGGGATGGTGGGGTCTGCGCTGTCCATTATGATAGCCACTATAGCCAATGGGACTATTTAAATTTAAGATTTAGTTAAACACAATCTAATTTTAAAACTTCAGTTTCCCAGTTGCACTAGCCACATTTCAAATGCTTGGAGACACAGGTGGTTAGTGGCTACCTTATTGGACAAATAGATACAGAACCTTGCTATTACTGCGGAAAGGTCTGTTAGTTGGCATGGGTGCCCATGAAGTGCCGTGTGCACTCAGTAAGGAGTGACTATTGTCATTACTGGCTCTCTCTCCCAGTCTGGAACCCCCAGGCTGTGGAGGCCTGAGAGACCCCTGGGCCTCGATGGGGCGGACAGGGCTGCACCTCTTGCAGTACTGTGCCATCTGCTTTCTGCTCAGCAGCTGGAGAAGTCTCCCTCTCCCCTTGCCTGACTCCACCTGTAATGTTAAAAAGTCCATGACTTGGCTGCATCCAGCCCACACTTCCCCCATTCTTTTCCCATTCACTCCCCTCAACCTGTCTCTGCTTATCTCCCTGTTCAGCTGCTGGCATCTGGAATCTGAAATCTCCGTGTCCAGCCTCTGAGGTTCCCACTGCCCATCCCTGCGGCTGGTGGGGGTGGGGGGAGTGGGGGGAGGAGGCTCCCAGCAGGGGTGCTGGCTGCCTGGGCCCCTCTAGGCAGGGCTGAGGTGATGGTTTGTTGTGACGGGTGCAGTGGGCAGCCTGCCCGCTCTAACGCGCCTGTATCTGGGCGCCAAGCATGTCGTTTGCACTTGGCCTGGCCTCAGGGTTTGGCCGGGTGCCCGCAAGGGCTGGCCTGCTTTGGCACCTTTGGTTACAAAGGCCAGTCATGGGCCTCTGCCTTGTCAGGACACCAGGAGCTGTCCCTGGGTGCAGTCCTAGGGGTGAGGGGCACGTATGACACCTGGAACTGAGGTGCAGACAGATTCCCAGCTGTGGCCGGGCCCTGGGTGCTAGGTAGGGGCAAGGCCCAGACAGGTGTAGGCAGGGTGCCAAGTCGTGGGGCCGGGCAGGAGGTCACTGTGAGTGGTTCAGTTTGGCAGGTTCTGCGCGCGGCATTCACACCTGCCTGGGAAGGAGCCTTGGGTCCGAGGCGCCAGAGAAGCTCAAGGTCACCTCCAGCATCATACTCTGCCCTCCCCCTTCTTGTGTCCTCCCCCTCCCCAGCTGGCATCGCTGGTCCCTGAGTGCTGAGGATATTGAGGCCCAGCAAGGAAATCTAATGTCTGAGATCGCACAGCCAGTCTGGAGGAATCAGAACTGCGACTGGAACACCTTACAAGCTTTTCTCCCATTCTGTTCCTTCCCGTGGTAGCTCTGAGGACAGTAGCCTCTGGGTACTTTGCTGAGAAGGAGAGTTGGAATCTGGCCCTGCCACTTATTTCTTCCATGACCTTGGGGAAGCCTCCCTGAGGCTCATGCGCCTCATCTGGGGAATGGGGATAATTATACCTCTCTCCCAGGGCAGCTGCAGAAAGTTAGATAACTGGCCTCCTGGCTATTTCCAGAACATTCCAAGGATACTCCTGCCTTGGGGCCTTCACAGTTGCTGTTCCCTATGCTCAGAGTGCTCTTCCTCTGTGCAGCACCAGCTTCCTTCGGACCTGTCACCTTCCCTAATGACCAGTGTAAAATAGCAAGCCACACCCTGCCCGCCTCTATTTTTTTAGCTCTCTCACCATATGACAAATACTAGTTGATGGAGTAGCTGACAAGTAGAATGTTAGTTCCACAAAAGCGCCACAAAGAACACATGCATGGCTCGTAATTCCTGCTCATGTAATAATTATTGGTATATTCCCAATACTTCCCAACACCCTACAGCCACTGTTTGCTGGATCCTTGCTATGCACCAGGCCCTGTGCTTAAGCGACTCACCTCTCAGCCCGGCGAATTTCACAGAGTCCTGACTGCTTTGTCAGTTCCATGTCAGAGGTGAGGGGTGGGAGGTGCTACAGTGATTTGCCCAAAGCCACCCAACTGGGAAGTGGCAGAGCCGGGTTTCCAACAAGGTTAATCCTACTCCAGAGTTCACACTGTGCCACCTTCTTAGTTGGGTTACCGAGATCAGAGCCCTCACCCAGCTGGGGCTCAGAATCCACATTTAACAGAATTGAATGGATCACATTTAGGGTGACTCTCAATCTTTTTGGGGTACCCCAGGAGCCCTCTCTTTTCCTCCTATGACTGGTCAGTTACAACTGCTCCCACTGCCCCAGAATGACAGGTATCCTTTGGCTGGGGAGCTCCAGAGGCCGACCTGAGACCCCGAGGGTGGGGTGGGGAGCACAGGGGGGGCCCAGGTCCAGAGCTGTCCCTGGGCTGTCTGAAGCCAAGCGGACAGGATGTTCCCTCAGGCAGCAGGCATTCCTGGTCAGAGGTGGCAGGCAGCCGGCAGCGGGAGATTTACCATTTCCGGTAACCCAAGTCCCTGGGAGGTTGAGGCCTTCCTGCCAAGTACATGCACCCCTCACTTGCCAGACCTTCCTGCCATTTCCTCATCTGGGCCTGTCTGCTTGGAGCTTAGGACCAGTCAGAGGGACCAGCAATATGTCCCAGAGGTTGAGACTGGGGCCCCTGACAAAGACCCAGCCTAATGCCACCCTCCCAGAGTCCTCATCTGTGTGGCCCTGGGCCCAGCCTTGGGGAAGGAGGGAAAGAAGGTGACATCGTGGGAGGAAAAGGAAAAGGACACCAAGTTAGGAGCCAGGACACCTGGGTCCTGAGTCTGCTTCTGCCATCAGCTTGGGAGCCCTCCTCTTTTCTTAGAGCTGTCCTGTCCCGTCCGGTACCTGGCACTGTTCTAAGTGCTCTACATACACGATCCAGCTTCTCCTTATAGCAACACTTGGTGGGGAGTCACTAAAATGAAGCTCGAAGATGAAGTCTCCCAGTGGGCAGTGTCACAGATGGGATTTGAACTCAGGCTCTCCAACACTGGTTGGTCCACCTTGATATCCTTACTTTCTCTGGGCCTCGGTTTCCCTTTCTGTAAGTGAGGGTGTTGGGCTAGGTGACCCCTCCCAGCTTGACAGCCAGGAAGCCTTTGGAGCCTCTGTAGGCAGGTTTCTCTGCAACCTTGTGAGGTGGCCGTTTTTATTTCCATTTTACAGATGAGGAAACAGGCCTAGAGAGGTCAAGTGATTTGCCCAGGTCTACAGAGCTAGGAAGTTGCCAGGCTAGAGTGTGTCCAGTCAGCGCCAAGTGATGTGGGGTGGCACGTGGCTGCCACACCTGTCCTAGGATGGCTTTGATTTATTAATAAAATAAAAGTAGTGAACAAATCTATTAACATGCCCCAGAATTTGAATACTTGTGCATCTAAACATCTCCCAAGCTGCCTCTGATGCCCGGAAGTGGCCCGGGAATCCTTTGTTGAACTGTTCCTCTGTGTTTGCTTTAGAAAATATGGTCAGTCATAATTACGGGTATGCAAGAGTTCAGAGGCACGAGAGCTACGTGGGCTGGAGTGGACTGGAAGGATTGGCCCTCAGCTGGGAGTGGAGCTGAGGGGGCTGAGAAGGGGCTGGGGTGGGGCTGCAACCCCTGCCATTAGCCAGGAAAAACACAAGGCCTCTCCCAGGACCCTGTTCGCACTCAGCCCTGCCCATCTACTGCCCGACCTTGGGATCTTTGGGGCAGCCCAGGCTCCAGACAGCATGTTCGGGCTGCAGACCTTTGCTCCAGTCCCTCCACCCTCACCCCAGACTTTCCCAGGAACTGGGTAAATGGCTGCAGGGTGGGGCAGTGAGGTCTGTGTCTTGGCCAGGGGGCCCAGTGGAGTCAGGCACCCTGGATTTGAGCAGTTGGCAGCATGCAGACTGAGATGACCCCAGCCAGCCTGTTCCCAACCCCCTCCTGCTGTGGAGCCTTTGGCCCTGAGGCCCCAGCAGCTGTCAGCAGGGATGGGTGACAGAGGAGGGCCAGAGGTGACTTTTCAGCCTGCCTGTTCTCCCGCTGCTTGGGCCAGGCCCAGAACTCTTACCAGCTGTTGTCAGCAACTGCTGAGCTTTGTTCCAGAGCCAGCACTGGGTAGGCCCCTCCTCCCCAGGACATCTTCCCACTGTCCTTCATAGCTGCTTCCCCTGGGGAGGGGTTGGGGCTAATATGGGGACAGGGTCACATCCCTTAGTTCCTCTGACCCTACTAATGACATGAAGAAGTAAGAATTAATGTCCCTGTTCTTATGGAAGAGAAAACAGATCCAAAGAGGCCAAGTAACTTGTTTGAAGTCACAAAGCTACTGAGTGGCTGAATTCAGGCTCCCAGCTCCTGGCTCCCAGCTCAGTGTTCGCGCTGTAGCCTTTCTTTAGGGTGTGTTTGTGCAGGATGATAGAGGCTTCGGGGTCCATAGGTTCGACTCCCAGCTTGGCCACTTAGTAATTTTAGAACCCCAAGCAAACTCTCTAACCACTTGGAGTAGAACTCCCATTTTCTTGCTTGTAAAATAACAGCACCTACCTCTTAGAATTGTTGAGCAAATTAAATGAGATAATGAATGTATAGTGCTTAGCATAGTGCCTGGCATGTTCTCTGTGCCCCAAATGAGATCTGGCAATATTATCATCAGAGTATTAGCCACTTGTGTGCTCAGCACTGTGGGTGGTTCAATGGGGAGTTACAGACACATTCCACAGATATTTGTATCAATCAGATATTTATTTGGCACCTACTGTGTGCCAGGTGCTAGAAAAAGAGCAGTGACAGAACACAAAATATCCATCTTTGCTTACATTCTGTCCCACATGATGACTGGGGAGACAAGACTTCCTCTTAACCACAGAAGCCTCCAAGCACTTTTACACACTGGTATTATTATCCACATTTTGCAGATGAGAAAACGGGGGCTGTGCAGATCAGTGGCAGAGCAGGGGCCAGGACCCTGTTCTTCTGAGGGTCTTGGGCAGTGGCCCTGAGGGCTTTCTGGAGGAGGAGGCACTTCTGTTGCATCTCACAGGGCCTCCTGGCCTGGCAGGAGAGGTTGGTACACAGTCTGGGCAGCAACAGTATCAGGAAGGTTTTGCCGAGGTCAAGGCCTCTTGTTCCCCAGGGATGAGGCCCAGCCAGAGCTTTAAATACCACATGCAGCCCAGAATAGCCCCCATTGTCTTGGCTTGCAGCTGGGGATCCTGAGGGAGGCTGCTCCTAGAGGTGAGAAGCTGGAAGAGGTCTTTGGGCACTTCCCTATTTGGTATGTGTGGTGTTTCTGTGAAGACTTTTCCATTTGGCTCCTGCAGGAAGGCCCGCCTTCGTGGGAAGGGTGGAGCAGCTGCCGAGCTCTGCGTGAGCAACGTGCTGAGGGGGGAGCCTGGTGGGGGGGCCTCCCATGGAGCCGTGTGCCTGAGTGAAGGTGCTCCTGTGTGTGCCAGGGATGTGTGTGCAGTGACCCACGGGGCCTCCACTGTGGGCGGGCCTCACCAGGTCCCTGCTTAGGGCCTCCTGGCGCCCTGTCCTGCTCTGGCTATTTTGGGCATTGGCTGTGTTCAGGCTTGGGAATGCTGTCCAGACCAAGGATGCTGAGGGTGCTCCTGGATCATTGATCCCTGTAGCCTCTGCACCTGACTTCAGCCTCAAAGGGTCATGGTCATTGGGCTCCGAGGGGATGGGTGGCACCCCTGGCAAGGACCTTTACCCTTGGGACATTCCTCCTCTCAGCATCAGGAATAGTTGTGCTTCTTCTCAGCAACAGGTTTGTTTTTACCTCATAGGACACAGAATTCAAACACTGGTCAGGTTTCCTTCCTCCCCTTGGCCACTGGAAAGCTCAGAGCCAAATGAGTTGTTACTTTCCCAGACCTCCAGAAATTGGCACGTGCTTTCTGTCTAGTCGCCTCACTCCAGACTCTGTCTCTTGTCCTTACCTAAGGTTTTCTTACGTATGTTAGTTTCATTTCATTAGGTGTATATCTTTGTAAGTTGCTTTGAGCCTTTCTGGAACAAGGTGGCGGGGGAGGTCTAAACATAAATGACATGGTGGTGAAGTTGACCACCCTTTGCTGGGCAGTTCCCTGCGGTCTGCTCCTTATGGCTTGGTTCCAGTTTTGGAATTCTCTTGGGTGGCAGGAGTCAGAGCCTAGGATTTTAGAATCCTAACGTTTCAGGATTTCAATGTCCTAAAATGTCACAATCAGAAGGAGCCTTTGGGATCATCTAAGATGAGAGCTTTCAAACTTACTAAGCAGTGAAACCCTTACTTCAATCAAAATAATAGTATTTTGCTTAAAAACTATAATATTTTGATAAATAACAGCAAACAGAGCAGTCATCATATGCTAGTGCTATTTATAGTATTTTACATTTTTATTTAATCCTCACAACAACCCTATGAGGTAGATACTTTTAATATGAGTGATGGTGCCCATTTTACAGATGAGGAAACAGAGGCATAGAAAGGTAAAGTGACTTGCTCACAGCTAGCTAGGAGCTGAACCAGACATATGTAGGAGGTCATAATATAAAATAGGAAAAGGATTTGTTTTTACCGAATCAAGAATTTGGGGGAAGGGGCCCAAATTCTACTGTCCCTCCACCCCTACTTCCACTCCCTCACCCACTCTCTAAAGTGGCACTGAGGCTGCTGAGAACAGAGGGAAACCAGTGATTTAGGCCTACGTCATCATTTTACAGAGGGAGCCTGAGGCCCAGAGACGGGAAGGGACTTGCCCAAGAGAGCTGGGTGAGCTGGAAGCCCCTTCTCAGTCCGCCATGGCCCACTCTGCTGCCTGGAAGAGCACCAGCTCCTCCCTCCCTCCCTGCGCCCCCAGCAGCCCCCACTCCTCTCTGCACTAAGTGGCTAAACTCTCCCTTGAACACTCAACTTCCTCCCTTTCCTTCAGACCTTCTGCATGATCCTAGGGAACCAGGAGTGGCCAGGCCCCGGGCTACCTGCTCTGTCCCCACCAACAGGACTCTCCTCCTGAGACTACACTGTTGGGCAGGGAGGGAAAGGGCAGCTCCTGTCTGGGTTTTCTCAGACTGTGACAGGGTTTCACCCTGAGGAGAGAACATACCCCTCCTGCCACCAATTAGCCTGTCACCTGGCCTGTTTTCCTCCATCAGCTCTTTATTCCATGGGGCCTTGGGGCCTTTCTGTCTTCAAGAACCCCCTTCTAGAACCCCTGTGATGGCGGGTCATATCTTCCATCTAAAGCCTTGCTTAGGGAGAGCTAGTTGGCAGCTAGCTGAGGGAAAGGCATACATTTGAGGTGGGTGTGCCCAAAATGTGTTCTGGGGAACCCAGTCCCATGAGCTCTGCACGAACAAAGGGTTCCAAGTTAAGCAAGTTTGGGAAACACTAAATAGTTGCCCCCTTTCCTCATCATGGTATTGAAGACATTTAGGGTTTACGGAACCAGCTCAGCTTTGTGTGACCAGCCTTTCCCAGATGTGTTTGTCTACAGGACCCTCCCGCATACCTATTCCTGTCCAGAGTGACTGCAACCTGGAACGGACATTAGTCATGAGGAGAAGGGACAGGGGGCGCTTCAAGAGGAAGGGGCCCTTCCTCTTATTTCCAGCTCTGTGCCCACAGGCCTGTCTTCCACCAGGGGCTCAGCCCTGCCTGCCCCTTCTTCCCCTCCGGGAAGCAGACCAGGAAGGCCCTGGGAGGCAGGGGGAGCTGGCCTCCTTGGCTGCAGCTGTTGCCATTCCAGCCTGTTTTTTCCTGTTGCTGATGCCCACGGGAGCAAGCGGGAATGGAGTCGCCGAGGCCTGGTGGCCTGGCGGCCTTGCGCAAGGCCCTGGAGCTAGAACTACCGTCTTGCTTGCCTCTGAGACCCCTGCCCACTCCTGAGGCCGCAAGCAGGTCTCGCTGCTCGGTGCCAGGGCGGCTTCTCGCCCCCCTGAGGTGAGCCTCCTAGCTGGAAAGCCCCAGGCGTCAGAGATGGCAGGAGGAAGGCTAAGGGAGTACAGGGTTTGGAGCCAGGGGTCTGGCTTCAAGTCTTGGACCCTCCAACTCTGTGACTTTGGGCAAGTCACCTTTCTGAGACTCCATCTCTTCTTTTGTAAACCGCACCCATTAATGAGTTTGACCAATATTATTGAGCATCTATTGCCAGGTACTTTTAGATGCTGGGGTTACAGCAGTGAGCAAAGTGGACCCAGTCCCGGCCTTTGTGGTGCTGATGTTCCCGTGGGAGAAACAGATGATATACAGATAAACACGTAAATATAAGGTAGGATGTAGGTGGGGAGGTGCTATGAAGTAGGGTAAGGGAAGTGACAGAACTATGACTCTAACAGTTTCTGGGCTTGGGATGTGGTCAGGGTGGTTCTTTGTAAAAGTGACATTTGAACAGAATAGCATATCTTGGGACAGCATCTCAGGCAGGGGATGCAGCAAGTGAAAAGGCCCTGTGGTGGTTTGGTGTGTTTGAGAATTATTGAGATAAATGTGGCAGGAAGTGGGAGAGCACAGCAGGAGATGAGGTTGGAGAAGCATGTGTAGGCATGTGTGAGGTTGCTCACCCAGGACCTGGTTGGCCATGGTAAGGGCTTTTCTTCTAATCTTTTGGTGAATTGAGAACAATAGAAAGGCCTAACCTGGTAAGTTCAGGAAGCAGTCATTGTTATAAGTGGGATCTCATTTCATCAAAAATTTGTGAAACATTCCCCACATCCTCCCATACGCCTGGCAGCGTGCTAGGGGTTTCATTCATGAAATCTGTGGGCAGTGACCCCGCCAGGCATGGGCAGGCCTGAGGAGGTTGGTGTGGCCTGGAAGGCCACTGACATGCCAGCACTCCGCGGCAGCAGGGCCATTCGGGAGCCAGAGAATCTGAGAACCAGGTTGGGCTACAGGCAGGAGGCAGGCTTATGACCACTGCAGGCGCTGCTGGCACCAGCAGAGCTTGGTGGATAATGTTCACCCCCGGGGACCTTCTTACTGGGCAGCCAGCCCAGAAGCTGTCCAACTCACCACCGTCCACCACCTTGGCGGCACCTGGCACACGGTGGGGCGGGGGCGGGGGGGCGGAGGGGCATTTCCTGGTAGCCTCCTGCTTCCTCCCTATGAGCTGGCAGGCAGGCACTCAGCGCCAGGGGAGGCTCATTCTTGGGGTGTCTGTGGAGCAGGAGGAGAGTATGGGGACCCCACAGGGACTGGGAGAATTGGGCTCTGTGACTAGCACCATGATGAGCACAACCGACAGGCACTGCTCTTTAAGTGTAAAAGCCCCTTCAGGACTGGTCCACATTGATCCTTTGCCCCCCGCACACCATGTCCCACCCCACCAAACTTCTGCCTGTCTTGGCTGTGCTCTGTGCTCCCCCACCCCTGGGTCCCACCGCATGCCCTTCCATCTGCCTGGTGCACCCTCTCTCCCCCCTCTCCATCCCACGTAGGTGAAATCATCTCTCAGTCCCAGCTGAATTGTCATTTGTCCTGGGAAACCTTCTCCAAACTCCCACCCTGCCCACTGCGCGAGGGGGCCCTCTTCTGGGCTCTCCCAGCCCCCGTTCTCTGCAGAACTTCCCACACGCTGCTTGATCAGTCAGTTTAATGGTCTGTCTCCTCTAGGAACACAGAGCTCTGTGTCTGTCTACTTCCCAGTTTTATCCCCAGAGCCCAGCACATAGTAGGTACTCAACAAATAAAGGTCTGAGTGACTTGAATTGCAACTTTTGGGGCAGGTCTGATTTATTACCTTTTTTTTACAAATGAGGAAGCTAAGGCCACCCAGCTAGAAAGTGGCCAAGGCAGCCTGGAATCAGATTGTCTGAGCAGTCTGCCCCCTGCCCCACTGGCCGCATCTCTCAGAGACTTGGGGTAAAGCGCTTTTGCTTGGCCGTGGTGGGAACAGCCTAGTTTGGTGCACATCCCAGTGACATTATAGGTGCCATCAAGGCAGAGACTGTACCAGGCCCACCTGGGAGAGGGCCAGACAGATTCAGAGTTCTTCAGCCATGCTTCCCACTCATTCCACTTGTCTCTCCCGACAGCTCCAGGAAGGAGGCAGACACAGCACGGGTTTTGTACCCATTTTATCACTGAGGGACTGGGGCCTGGAGGGATCGTTATTCATGGGCAGAGTGTCTTAGGATGGATTTCAGGGATTGTGTGACACAGTCCCCTCCTTCCCTTGGGGTGAGGTATTGTGGCCTTGGTTTTATCAATGGAGAACTGAGACCCAGAGACTATTGTGGCACTTTCTAGCTGTGTGATCTTGGGCAAGTCCTTATTTTCTGAACTTTGCTTTCTTCTCCTATCAGAGGGGCTAATTCCTACATCAGGCTTGTTGGGCAAGTTCATTCAGTCTGTTAATTTATCAAAAGATATTAATTGAGTGCTTAGTATGTGTTTTCTGTTCCAAAGATGCAGCAATGATCAAAACAAGTGAAAATCACTGCCCTCCTTGTGCTTTCGTTCCTATCAGCAGAGATGGCTGGAATGGCAGCCTACCGCGTATAGGAGGGGCTCAGTACAGTTTGTTTAAAGGGAACCGTATCCAGGGGCTCATCCAAGGCCACATGGTGAGTTCTGGGCAGAGCTGGAACAATAAGCTCCAGACCCCAGCTTCCCACTTCCTTGGTCTCTGTTAAAGGCCCTGATCAGCCTTTAGTGCTCCTGCAGGGCCCTGGCTGGAATGCAGCCTTTCCAGGTCCCAGGCCTTGGGGTCAGAAGCAGGATCCTGCTGGCTGCTATGCCTCCAAGCCGACAGATACAGGAGAGGGGACCCTGCTTTCCAACTGGATTCCCAGTGCCTTAACTGTGTGACCTTGAGAAGGTGACTCACTTCTCTAAGCCTCTTTCCTCATCTGTAAAATGGGGGAGCCATCAGTATCTACCTTATGGGGCTGTGATAAGTCTTGTAAGGACCTTATCTGAGCACCTCCACGCAGTGAGCACTTGATGCACCGTGGCCAGTCTCCTTAGATCATTGTTCTTCCTGGCCAACTGGCTGGAGAAGGTCCTGCTGCCTTGGGAGTTGAACGTGGGAAGCTGGCAGACCTCCCAGGTGGCACGGGCAGTGCAGGCATGCCAGAGGAGGCTGTGGCCACCTCCTTTCCGGGCTGGCGCCCCTCTTAGCCTGCCAGGGGATTAAAGGCCTTTTGGCCTTTGTGTCAGGCTCACCCACCCCTGGCAGTTTGCACAACAAACTGCTGCCCCGACAGATTCCTTCCCCCTTGCTGTCTGATGCCCATGGACAAGGCCATGGGTGGCCTGGGGGTGGGGCAGGGCAAGTTGACCTTGTATCTGGGGCCTGGTTTGTAGCAGAGTGGGGAGCTCTTGTGTGGAGTGACCTGGAAGCCTGCATCATAGCAAAGTGAGAGGGAGAACTTGTCTGGGTTCATATCCCTCCCTGGAGATTTGCGGAGCGTGGATCACACCACCTGCTGGTTCCTCGGTTCCTCCACTGTGGACAGGGGAAGGGGCGCTGAAGCAAATGCTGGGAGGAGGCAGGTGGGCAGGCAGAGGCTCATTTGTCTCCTGTGTCTGGGCTGTCTCTGGATTTTGATGGGGTGAGCTCACTCCAGCCCAGATGCCTGGAGCCGTGCCCTGGGCAGCTGTAGCCACTGTGGGGACCAGACTGTGATGTTCAGACCTTCCTGCCCAGCTGTGGGGGCCGTGGTGGACTCAGCCCCAGGCCTGGGCCATGGTGGGGAGGAGGTGGGCGGGCTGCCCAACTCTTGTGAAGAATGTTTCTGGAGAAGCTCAAAGTCCCCTGGGCACCCTAGAGCCAAGCCTCGGAACAGGCAGACAACCTGAGTGTTGGAACTAAGCTTGTCGCCCCCATCCAGGGTCCCACCCAGCCCGCCAGCCCAGGGCCTGGGCAACAGAGCCAGACTCCTCCCTTTATCCCAGACCTGGAAGCTGACCCTAATCCTGACCCCATACCCCACACTCCCAGGCATCACTTCTGGGCCACACCCACCCCTCCACTCTACTCTGCACTGTCTGCATGATGCTAACGGTAGTGCTTATCGAGTGTGTACAGTATACAAGGCACCATGTTGAGCACCTTACATGCTCTTAATCCAGTTACACAGGTGACCCTCTCTGAGCCTCAGTTTCCTCACTTGCAAAAGGGAAGTAATAATACAGCTGAAACCCTTGGGGTCAGAGGTATTTTGAAGTCCAGAAGTTTTCAAATTTGAGAAACGGTACATAGACACCTGCCAGCAGTGATGTGACATCCTCAGTGGAGTCTGGGGCAACACCCCATAGTGAATCATGTTAATATTGCTGCAGCAAAATGTATGACTGCTCCCTCTAAGTGGGGTGAATAGGCTATTAATAAATACCTTCCTATCAGTTCAGGTCAGGGCTTGGCACCAAATGAGCTTGCTCTAAACTTAAAAAAAAAAATCTTATTTTTCAGAACTCTTTGGAGTTCCCTTATTGTGGATGAGTTGTGGTGACCATATAGTGCCACCCGTCCTTGGCTTGCTGAGGATTAATCGAGGAAGTCCATGCAGGGTTTAGGACAGGGGCTGGCATGGAGGAAGCTCTCCATGGGTTCTGACTGTTCTCACTGCTGTCTCTTCACTGTATCACCATCCTACAGGTTTGATTTTAACAGCATTAGAAACCTAGTTATCTGCACACATGAGTTTTTCAAAGCCCACAAGCCTTACTTAATAACTCCTTTTAAAACTCCAAACCCTATACCCTGTATCTATATCAGTGCCTCCCCTGTACCCCAAACCTTCTCTATCTTCTGTACCCCTCCCTGATGGTTTGACCTTTCACTTTCATGTTGAGTTCTTCCCAACCAGCCTTGGCTCCGTCTGCATCCTCACCCAGTCCAGGAAAGGAAGGGTCCAGGCTCTCTGTTCCTTGTCCCCAAGGGTCTCTGTGGGACTTGGACCTGGAGTTCATATGCACCTCGGTCCTCACCAGGAGGACCTGGATGCAGCCTGGCCTCAAGGAGTGGGTGTCTCCCAGAAGTGTCCCGCCTGTCTGCTACCCCGCTGCCTGGGTCACCCCCCACACCTGCTGCTGGTTGGGGGGCCACGCTGCCCACACCCCTGCCCTGAGCAATTGTTCCCAGCACAGTAGAACAGTCTCCTCTGGCCTTGGCCTGTATGAGTCAGCTGCCCTCCCTTCTCCGACCAGGAACCTGCAGCGTCTGGAAAATCCCCCTCTCTGCTTGGCTCCTTCCTCTCTGGCTCGGGTCTGCCGTCTGGACCCTTCCTCTTGGGCCCCCCCAGCTGGCTCCAGTGCCTGCATGAAGTACTGGGTTCCTCTGGGAGGAAGCCGGGCTCCCTCACAGCCAGAGATGGGCTGGATGTCAGGAAACTGGGTTCTATTTCTGCCTTTGACCTTGGAGCTGCCAGTGGCCCTCCTTGAGATGTTAGGCACACGCTGCACAGGCTCTGGCTACTGCCAGCTCAAGCATCCGGTGGGCCATCCTGGGAGCTGGTCAGACGGGATGGGGACAGACTGGCCCTGGGCTTCCTGACCATGCATAGGCCTCACAGCCAGCCTGGGGGCCAGCCCCAGCCTTACCTCCTTTCCTGGTCAGCAGGGGACTGGGGTGGGGAGCCTGGAAGTTTGGGGCTCACCTGTGATCTTGGGCAAGTTATTTCTCTTGGATACAGTTCCCTGCTCTGTGAAAGGGGGCCATTCACACCTGCTCGGCGGTCTCAGGGGTCCCGTGACACTGAGGTTAAGGAAATTCTCTGTAACCTCTGAAGTGCCATGTGGTTGAGAGGCTTTGTGAGGGTGACTCTCAGTGACCTCCGGCAGTTCTGGCTCATCCCACAGCCCTGGTTACAGAGGCGGTATGGCACAGCAGTAAGAGCTTAGACCTTGGGACCAGACCACCAGCATTCAAATCCCAGCTATGCCACCTGCTAGATCTTCACCCTGACTGCTCCATTTCCCCATCTTTATGGTGGGGCTGTTTAACACCTATAACCTAGGTCAACCTGTATAAAAATCCTTAAAGGAGTACTTGATGCATAATAAGTGCTCAATAAATGTTAGATCTTTTTATTCCCCAAGTACACTGGTCTAAATCCAGGTTCCCTTCTATGGTCGAGTCTCAGGCTCCTTTGGGCTCTTTCTGGGAGCCTTTTCCAGTTTGGCTCTGTCACCTCTCTCAGATATGAAATACATCTGCTAGAATCTTTTGATCTTCAGTTTTTCACAAGTGAAGTCTCTGCTCTTGACCCAACAGCCTCACGCCCTGGGGAGGGGCTGCAAGCAAAGCAGGCTGGCATGTGGACGGGCCCATTTCCCTGGAGTCCCTGGGGTGGAAGGGCATCTGTCCAGGCCCCAACATGCTCTGGATTCTTTCTTCCCTCTCACTGCAGATGTGTGTTCCTGGCATTTTTTCCAAGTTAGAGCTCACTTTGTTTTTCCTGTCCAGTCCTGAGCAGCCCCCATCACCCCACAGCTTCTCCCTCTCTGGACCTTGCTTACCACTAGGGTTCTTCTTTCCAGACTGCAGTGTTAGGGGGTGCCAGGAATCTCTGTACCCCATGCATGTCCCTCATGGTCTTGCTTGCATGAGGGGGGGAGGGTGTGGCAATGACACAGAGAGCCCTCTGCAGGTTGGGAGGATCTAAGCCTGCCTCACTAACTTCCTCTGCCCAGTGTCAGTGCCCCTGCACCGGCCCTAGCCTCACACTCCCCTTAGAACCCACCCCTGACCCAGAGGGAACTTTGCCCTCTGCCCATAGCTAGAGATGGAGGGAGAACCCCTGGTAGGGGGTTGGTCTTGTGGCTCTTAACCACTGAGTGTTGGAGTTCCCTGAGCATGTCATACTCCAGTCTTCTTGCCTGGGGTGGGGAGAGCCTAGCTCTGGGGCTCTGAGAAGGGGCCCAGGAATATGTATTTCTCACCAGGTCCTGGGGGTGCTAAAGCTTACTCCTGAATACAGACCCTGTGGGCATGGCCCAGAAGTCCACTGGCAACCCAGGACAGGGCTGAGCATTTGTCCAGAGGGAAAGGGTGGCAAGAGGAGAAGGAACAGCAGTGGGATTTGCCCAAGGATTGTGGGGGGAAGGGGCTTTAGGCCATAGCAAGATGTGGGCAGCACAGACCTCACACATGGCTTGGTAGCACTGCAAATGCTATGGCCAAACGACACCCAGCTTCTGCCTCCAGGGAGCTCCCAGCCTAGGAAGGGAGGTTGTGCATAGATTGTGTGGGGGTGGGTGGTACCTCCAAAGCAAGTCATCTTCAGGAAGCAGCTAGAATTAATAGGTGATGACATTTTTATCCATTCATTTATTCAATCAAATATTTATTGAACATAAATGTTGAAAAAATAGAGATGAATTAATCACAGCCGCTGCCTTCAAGGTGGATTCATTCCAATGAAGGTACAGATAATTACAGTGTGAGCCCAGGAGGGCCCAGAGCCCAGCCAGGGGGCAGAGGTGGCTGTGAAGGGCAAGGAGTCAGGACAGAGTCTTCCAGAGATATCTTTTTCAGTCATTCTCATTGATATATAATTACATACAATAAAATGTACCCATTTTAAGTGTACAGTTCAGTAATGAGAATGAGAAGTATGTACCCAGGGAACCGCCACTCCAAAAGGTTCCCTTTGCCCCTTCTCTGTCAGCTCACCCGACCCCTGGTGCCAGGTAACTAGTGACCTTTCTGTTACTGTAGATTAGACTTTCCCTCCCAGAGTTCCACATAAGTGGAGGCATATGGCGTGTAGTTGTCTTCTGCGTCTGGCTTCTTTCGCTCAGCATAGCGCATTTGAGGTTCATCCATGTTGCTGTGCATATCAGTATTGTTCCTTTTTACTACTGAGTAGTTAGAGGAGGTGACGTTTAGCTGAATTTTGGGGGATGGCTTGGAGTTAGCCGGATAAACAAAGGGAGGAAGGGCATTCCACCAGAGAGACCAGCGTGAGAAAAGGCCAGAGGCTCCGGAGATATGGACTGTGTGAGATTGGGGGATGGTGTGGGAGAGGGGCTGGCCATCTCTTCACTTTTTTCCCCCTCCACAGGCCTCTTTCCTGCTGCCACTACTTTGTCTAGCCAGTGAGGGCTGGGTCTGGTTTTCACAAGTGAGAACATTTCCTTCTGAGCAGTCTGGGCTCTGCAGAGAGGGCTGAGGCCAGGTCAGGGCCTGAGAGGCTCATGCCAGGCCAGCTGGGGCCGGACGTGAGTTATGCACCACAGCGGATCTGTGCACACTGCTTGGAGGCCCCTGGACTCCACTGGGCTTATTTTCTTCTGAATTATCTGGTAAAACTGCTTTGGAAGCATCTTATCTTGTCAAAGGGAAAGAGGCATTCATTGCTCAACCGAGCAAGGCAGGTGTTATGGCTGCTGGGCCCTTCTGCTCTGGCCCTTGGGGTACAGGGTCTCAGCAGCCTCTCTGGAATGGGAACCAGAGGTAGAGCTTGTGCTGGGCTTAGCATCAGCCTGAGGTCACAGAGTTGACACCATGCCTGTCCTGCCCCCATTCGCCCCAGATGCTGGGCTCCACCCACCACCTCTGGGTGCACAGAATGGCTTGTCAGTGTAACCACAAGTGCTGGAGCTAGTCCTCCCACATGGCTGGAATGTGTTCCCTGTGGCCTGAAGATTTAGAGGCCAGATTGATGCAGAAGGAGCTGGCCAAGATGACCTCGGGGGAGCTGCTATTGGAGACATCACCAGTTGACTCACCTTCGATTTCTGCCTCTGTCCCCCTTACGTGCTGACCCTGGCCACCTTTCTACCTGCCCACGTCCCCCATTTTTGCCGGCCCAAGTCACCTTTTACCTGCCTGTGTTCCTCTGGCACTAACTCATGTCCTGGATGTACTTTGCCTTCTCCAAAGAAGGAGAGTCATCACTTACCAAAGTGATTTTAATTTTATTGTCTGTTTATTTGAGGATTCATTCAGACCAGGTGAATTAGCAGAGTTGGGCTCTGAGACCTACAGGGGCTAATGGGATTTGGGGAAACTGAGTCAAAAACAGTGGTTCAGCCCCAGCCTGCCTCTTAGCCAAACCATGTCTGACTGAATCACTGGAGGGCTTTGGGTGGGACTCAGGGTCCCCTTTGAAGTGAGAGGAGGGGTCCTGAGCTTGGCGGGAGCTGGAGAAGGTGACGCAGTTGGCTCTGTGGTCTCTTACAGGTAACCCGTGGGCTGAGAGCATATGATAGCTTCTCTCTGCCTGAGGACGCAGAGACGGTTACAGTGGGCCGGGCTGGCTGGAGCTATTCAGATCTTTCTGATGACGAGGACTTTCTGGCTGATGATGCCTCTGGAGGTAAGCAGAGGGTTCCAGCGGCTCGGAGTCGAGGGGGTAAGGGGATCTTCCTACCAGTCCTTAAAGAGGCGCTAGGAAGCCGGCCTGAGGTGGGATGGGCCAAGAGCTGTGTGCATCCTGAGCCCTGGTCCCAGTGACCCTAGGATCCTCCACTTAAGACCGTGTGGCCCTGGGCTGGTGGTTGCTCCTCGGACACTGCACAGGGTGATCAGGACCAACAGGGATGGTGGTAGGCAGTGCACAGTAGAGGGCAGTTACTGCCCTCATTGCTGGAGGCCAGTCGGACCTGGCCACTCCCACGCTAGCCAGCAGCACACAGTCGAGTCCCAGGGTTGTGGGGCCTTGGCCTATACCCCCTGATGGAGGCTTCCAAGCTGACTTTTATAGACCAGCCCTCCCTAGGCCTGGGGAAGAGGTAACAGTTCTGTGTTCTCAAGACCTACCCCACTTTGTGCTAGGTGCCCAGAGCAGTGCCTGACATTCACTAGGTGCTTTGTTGTTCCTGCATAAGTCTGTCTTTTGCTTGCAGACAGCCTGGGCAGCGGGGACGTGGGCAGCGGGGACTACCAGATGGGTAAGTTGCTGAGAGCGTCCCGCAGGTCCCCACCTTGCCCCCTGGGGAAGCCCAGGTCTACCTGGCAACAGAGACCCCAGCTCTAGGGCTGAGGGCCCCAAGGGCTCCTTGGGCATCCCGTGAGGCTGGTCCCATACCTGCTGAGTGACTGTTATGTAGAGAGGTTGGCAGGGGATGGCCAGATTTTGGGGTTGCCAGTGCCATAGGGACAAGGCTCAGAGCTGTGGGCAGGAGGTGCCCAGTTCTGAAGGTACTAAAAATCATGTGCTTAGCATTCAAAGCAAAATTCTCATCGCCGCTGCAGCTCAGCCACAGAGTCCTTCCCTAGAGCCCTTCCTGGGATGACCCTGCAGAGCTGGAGACCCCAACAGGGGCAGGCAGACAGAGAGGCCTGTGGCACAGGACATTCAGACAGGCCCACAGAACTGGCAGGGGTAGGTCAGCCTCACCCCGGACCTGGGAGGGAGCCCTGTCTTAGGTCAGGTCACCTGCCGGGCAGACGAGGGTTTCTGGGTTGGGGAAGGAGGGCTGGGCTTACTGGAGGGAAAGGAGTCAAGTCTCCACCAGCTGCTCCCTCTGCCTTCACTCCAAGTGCACAGCTGGGGCCAGTTCAGTGCCGGAGTAGGCGCTCAGAGTCCCTGCTTCCCTCCACCTCCGGATTCGGGGTAGAGGAGGGACTGCCCAGTGAGAAGGCTTGGTGGCTCATAGTGTTCCTGCTCCCCTGTCTGAGAGCCAGCACTGAGCTCTCTGTGGTCAGGGCCAAGATGGAGCTTGGCTCAGGCTGACCGCTGGGTGACGCCGCTGCATCTAGGGCTGCCCACACTGGCAGGCCTGGGGCCAGTCTGGCCTGGCCTCTCCCAGCCCGGGGTCATCTCCCTTTGGCTGGCATATCAGGGGCATCAAATGCCAGACAGTGGTGCTCTACCTGGGCAAGTACAGACAGGAGGGATGGCCTCTGGGTGGCCTGGTCCTGACTGTGACCTCCCAGCACTTGAGATTCAGACACACACAGCCTGAAGCTCTTCCACGTGCAGGGCAATACAGGGTCCAGGATGCCTGGGAGCTGAGGGGGTGGGGGGCCGGGAGTGGGTGTCAGGTGCGCCCCATGTACACACCCCATACTCTAGAATAAATCCCTGGAAGCTGCCTCTTGCTAAGCCAGGCCTGCCTTCTGAGGCCCTGGTCCTGTCCATGTTGTCCATCTGGAAAATGAGGCTGCCCACCGCAGCAGCTCTGAGTAGTCCTTGCCAGCCCACCTCCCCACCCCCCTCCCCTGCCGCTGTGAGGGCAGGAGAGGCCAGAGGTGGGGGAAGGGTGGGGGGTGGGGCGCAACAGCCAGGGAAGGCCTGAGAGCAGGGTAGGAGCCTTTCCTTGTGAGTGAGGCCAATCTGTGGGAAGATGCAGGCCTTAGACCCTCCAGGCCCAAGCCCTGGCACAGGCCCACTGCCCCTGGGGCAGGACCGGTAGCTGGGCTGAATTTGAGCTATGGGGGCAGCAGGTGTGTCTCTGATTCCCAGGGTCTCCGTGTGCCCGCCGCAGCCTTGCCCAAGGGCAGTCCTGCACTGCTAAGCAAGGGCCCTCCTGACCACGATGGAGCCAGGCGTGGCTCTGCCCCTTGCCTGGGTGCTGGCCCAACCCCAGACCCGGAAACTAGCCCCAAAATGGCACCTCCCCTCCCCTCTTCCTTCAGGCAGGGCTGTGGCTCCCGCAGGCTCTGCCCCAGCCGCGCCCCTGTCTCTTGTGTGCCGGCCCCCTTCCCTGGCCCACAGCTCCTGGTTCTGCCTCCCCCTCCCTGGGACCCCTGTCCACCGCCCTCACCCAGTTTCTTCCCATCTTCTGACCTGTCTCTTTCTGTCTTTCCCACTCTTGTCTCTCCTGCTCCGACCCTGTCTCTCTGTCTGTCCTGCTCCCTTCCTCCCCTGCCTGGAACTGTCTCTTTCCTCTGTGTCTCTCTCATCTGGGCCTCATCCTTCTGTGCCCTTCTGTGTCTTTCTCCCTGTCCCTGGCTTGCCATCTCTGCCTCTGTATCTGCTTGTCTTTCCCTTTCTCCCTTCTGTCTGTCTTGTCTTTTCCCTCTTTCATTCTCCCCTGACTTTCTGTGTCTCTGTCTCCATCTCTATGTCTCTGTCTCTGTCTCCCTCTTGTCTGTCTTTCTCCCCGTGTCTCTATCTCTCCCCATGGTTCTCTCCCCAAACGTTGCTGTCTCTGTCCCTCCTCGCCTCCCTCTGCTGCTCCCCTGCAGGCCCTGCGCTGCCCCCAGGCCACCCTCCTGGGGCCGGCATGATGGTCTTGGGGCCTGATGAGGAGTCTCCTCTCAGTAAGTGACCCAGCATCCCTCCCATCCTCTCTCCCAGCTTGTCCTTCTCTCTCCTTTCTCCCTCCTCTCTTCCTCCTTAGCCTGCACTTTGTCACACAGGAGGCTCAGAGGTACCTCCCTGCAGGGTCTGGGCACCAGGCCTGCCACCGTCTGGCCCCAAATAGCCCCACCTTCTGCCTAGCCCCTGCCCAGGATGCAGCCAAGCCCCATATGGCCACAGTGGGTCTAAACAGAGTGGGGAGCCCTGGTGTTCTCCCCCATAGTGTGCTGGTTTGGCCGGGATGGGTGCAGTAGCCCTTGGGGAGCAAAGCTGTGGAGGTGATGTGTACCCATCCCATCTCAGAACTGGCTGATCTTGCACCCATCCCAGGGACCCAGCAGCACCCCGGGCTGGGGTGAGGGGCCTGGGTGTGTGTGGGAGGAGTTTGTTGAGGAGAAACTAGGCAGAGGGAGTTGGTGAGGTAGCCTGCTGCAAGGTGGGGAGGAGGTCAGGCGTGTATTCCAAACCCTTACCTGGGTGCAGGCAGCTCTGGGCCTCTGTCCTTTCGGCCTCTAGCTCCAAGTGAGCTATCCACACAGGGTCAGGATGAGGGCCAGAGGGAGAGAGCTGGCCAGGGAAAGCACCCAGAGAACACCTCCCTCCCAGGCAACACCACTCCCTGCCAGCACCCTCAGCTTGGGGAGCTGGTTCCTGAAACAGATTTGGCCTCATATTCTGCCCCAACCCTCAGGCACTGGCTGCAGGGCGGCAGCTCAGGGCAGAAGGGGGAGGTGCTCACCCTGACCTGGCCCTGGTCTGGCAGAAGGCAGAGGGTGGGGTCAGACTAAAAGTCTATGCCCTTCCCAGGCCCTAGTAGAAAAGGACTTTGTGGAGCCAGGTCCCCTCCCCCAGGAGCGGGCACATTCCTGGGCAGAGGCCCGGCCTCCTCACCCGCGCTGGGCTGTGTGTGGGGCTGAGCCCGGGGGCTGGAGTGGGGGGACTCTCAATGGGCCTCTGTGCCTGTTCACAAGAGGCTTCTGTGGCTGAGCTCACGGCCTGCAGAGCCCCGCCTGCCTGGCACCCAGGAGCCCAGCCCTCATGGTCCCTGTAGTTCAGAGCAGGCAGGGCTGCCTCACAAGCACCCTCTCTTGGTGTAGGAGTCCCCTCCTGCACCTTGCTCAGCACTCCCACCCTCACCCCGCAGTGCTTGCTTAGCTGGTGCCACCAAGGGAGAGGGTCCTGGCTCGGGGCACGTGCACCTGTGAGGCTGACAGAATGAAATGCAAGGAGGACGGGCTTTGTGGGCAGGCCCAGCTGATGCCACTCCCTGCTCTGCCACCTACACGCCAGTCATCTCTCACCTCTCTGAGCCCAGTTCTGCCCCAGGGACTCTGCAGCTGCTAGTCCTTCTGCCGGGAATGCTCTTCTCCCAGATATTTTCCCTGGGCTCCCTCTCTGACATGAAGCATCCCCACCAAGGAGGAGCCTTCACTGGCTACCCTGGGAAAGTAGCAGCCTGCCCCACCCCCACGTGCCCTCCCCCAGCCCTCATTTTTTCTTTGCTCATTTATCCATATATTGTTTGCTCATTTATTTCCTTTCTGTCCCACTAGAAAGTGATGGGGACAGGAACAGTCATTTGTGGAGTTGACTATTATTTCTCCTGCCCCTAGAACACTGCCTAGCATATAGTAGGCCTTCAATATAGATTTGTTAAAGGAATGAATGCCTTTCTCAGATGGAAGGGGGTACAGCCAAATACATAACTCGGGTTTGTCGTAAAGACCACAGATAATTAAAGCTAACCTATGCAGCCCCGAGGATGCACCAGACAGTTATAAGTGCTTCACGTTTGTTAACTTAATCCTCACAGCAGCCCTCTGAGGTAGGCATTACAATCCCCATTTTTCAGATGAGGAAGCTGAAGTACAGAGAGGTTAAGTAACTTGCTCAAGGTCACAGTGCTCTAAGTGGCAATTTTACTCCAGAGGCTAAGATTTTACTCACTAAGCCACACTGATCTCATGTAGTAATAGCTCATATTATATCATAACCTGTTCTAAGCACTTGGACATATTAAAACTCATTTATAACTCATTAACTTGGCACTTATAATTTACTCCTAAATTCATGAACATCATAAGATTTGACACATAAAAAAACCTTGTATATGACAGGTGCTCAAGAAGTGATGTGTGTGTGTGCACCAGTCTGTGTATACCACAGATGTATGATATAGATTGATTCTGTATCTATTATGTGTCATACTCAGTTCTGAGTACTGTGTGTGTGTGTGTACATATATATATATGATACTTTTACAACTCATATAACTCATATTCATAACTTCTATATGAACTCGTAGACACTGTGAGATTTAATGTATATAAAATGTCTTATATATAATAGGTACTGAAGAAACAGTAGTTTGTATGTGTGTGCTCACACTAATCTGATGTGAATTCATTCAGCCACCACTTACTAGGTACCTACTATGTGCTGAGCACTGCACAGCACTGGTGATACAGGGGTGACTGAGATCCAAGGTTCCTCCCTTCTCCAAGTTCAGAGTCTAGAAAGGTGACAACAGCTCAGATTGTCTTACACTTGCTCCATGCCAGATGCTGCATCTAGTGCTCTGGGAGATGATACCTGTAAGCATGGTGTCATTCATTCCCTACAGAAACCCAGTATGGTAAATGTAGTTAATATCCGCATTTGACAGAGGAGGAGACAGAAACTCAGAGAGGTGTGATCAGTGCCTGAGCTGAGACCTCAGAACCGTGATTTTTACTATAATGCTCTACAGTCCGTATGTAAGTAGGCAGTATCTGTGTAATGTGGGGTGGAAGGTGCTCTGATGAGGAAAGCAGAGGGTCTCAGGGAGACCAGAGGAAGGGTCTCTAACCCAGCCAGGGTCGGGGAGAAAGGCAGTTCAGGCAGTCTTCTTGGAGGAAGACTGAGCAGAGCCCTGGGCTGAGAAGGAACTGGTCAAGAAGAGTGGGTCCAGTCATTCGTGAGTAATCCCTGTGCCAGTCCAGCCTGCTCTGGAAGCCGCTTCTTGTTCAGCCTTCCTCTGAGCTGCTGGGGGTCTCCTCTTTTGCACCATCTCTTGGTTTCTGGATCGGAGTACTTTCCCTGTTAGTCAAAGCCCTCACTCAAGGGTAGGCCTCAGCTCTGACCTTGGGCAGGTCTGCCGTAACATGTGCTCATATGGGCAGTGCTGGGCATAGCTGTGAGCACATAGGTGTCTGCCTGGGCTAGAGGCTTCTGGGGACTGTGCTGCCATGTCTACCTGGCCAGTTTCCTGAGGCCACCACATGCCAGGCTGGGCCCCTCACAGTGACAGTCCCCTCCTTTCTGCAGTTTATTTCCGGGCCCTGGTAAATTTCACTCACTCCATCGACTACAGCCTTCAGCTGGAGGATGCAAGCTCTGAGGCGTTCCGAGAGGTGTCTGAGGCTGTGGTAGACACGGTGAGGTGAAGGGGCTTTGGGGACGCCCGAGTGTGGCAGGGCAGGACTGTGGATGGGGTGAAGGTGTCTGGAGGCTGATGGGTGCTTGTCCCTCCCCAGCTGGAGTCAGAGTACTTGAAGATTCCAGGAGATCAGGTTGTCAATGTGGTGTTCATCAAGTGAGAAGGGTTCCCTGGGGGCTGGTGAGGGGCTGGGGGGAACCTGGGGGACCTACAAGGATGGGGAGAAGCCTGGGTACCAGGAGAGGAGGCAGGAGAGGCCTGATGGGAGAATCTCTATTGGTGGGGGAGAATTTGGACCTTCAGTTTCTCTGCTTGGGGCCTAGGGGCCAGGAAAGAGGCTGGAGATTAGGCCTGAACATCAGGCAGGGGCTAAGGGAGAAGCTGAGAGCATGGGCATCTTCCTCACCCTGTCTCCCCGCCCATCCTCATCCCTAGGGAGCTGGATGGCTGGGTCTTCGTGGAGCTGGATGTGGGCTCTGAAGGGAATGCGAACGGGGCTCAGATTCAGGAGGTGCTGCACACCGTCATCTCCAGCGGCTCCATTGCCTCCTATATCACCTCTCCCCAGGGATTTCAGTTCCGACGCCTGGGCACAGGTGAGGCCATCCTGAGGCCTGGGGGCATGTCCTCCAGTTTCTCAGGCTCATGTAGGTCCCCTTTCAATGTCCACACAATGGGATCGCCTACCTTGGGGCTTGTATCCCACTGAGGACAGGGAGCTCACTATCTCATGAGTCTTCCCTATGCAATCTGGGCTGTGTTAAGCATAATCTGTTTTCTTTAACACGTCCTCATTAGACCTAATTTATGCTATCTCTCTAGACCTCTATACATTGACAGTAGGTAATAATTCCTTTCTTCATGGTACTTTCGGATGCAAAACACTTTAATGTTTAACAAAACTCAACAAATGTTTACTGAGCACAGACTATATGCTAGGCTCTCAGTATCTCCTCTATTCTGCCTTTGCAGCAATTCCTGGGCTCTTGTAGAGATAGGGGTCCTGAGGCCCAGAAAGGAAAGTGGCTTGTCCATATTCATATAGGCAGATAATGGAAAAACCAGAATTTACACCAAACGCTGTGTCTGTGCCAGTCTTGCCAGAGCCTATGATAAGATGAGAAATAGGTTCAGAGAGAATAGGAAGCAGGTCCAAAGTCAAATAGTTGTTAGAGACGAAGGCCTGGCCTTCATACTCTCTGTGGGCCTGGGTTCCTTTTTGCTGCACTCCCTAAGTCTTGTCTTCTCCAGGCCAGACAGTCCTAGGTTGTTCCTCACAGGCTTCAGTTCTCAGCTCCATCTCTATCTCAGTCCCTCTCCCTGGGAAGGCTCCAATATGTCCCCATCCTGGCTCAGTGGAATCCAGAACTGAGCAAACTCTTTCCCTGTCATGGTGTAGGGAATCACCTCCCTCGTTCTGCACATAAAACCTCAGTTAATGCACCCAAGATCAGGTTTCTCTTTGGGCATCCCCAGGCCCAGGTCTGAAGATTGCTAGGGATCCAGTCCTTTCTTCCCCATTTTTCAGTGAGTCTTCCCAGCCAGGGATGGTGGGATGGGCTTGGCTGAGTCCTGCAGTCCACAGCAGCCAGGTCCCAGATGGGTTGGTCGCTGATCACACCTTCCTTTACAGCACAGACACCCCCGTCCCCTCTGGGCACTGTGGTGGCCACAGTGACACCAGGTGAGAGTTTAAGCCAGACCCAGACCCAGCCAGGTACCTGGAGAAGCTAAAGG
This sequence comes from Phataginus tricuspis, assembly GCA_029783875.1. NCBI lineage: Eukaryota > Metazoa > Chordata > Mammalia > Pholidota > Manidae > Phataginus > Phataginus tricuspis. The sequence continues at coordinate 16,232,423 of JAQQAC010002837.1, read as the reverse complement.
ATAGAGGGGAAGGAAGAATGAGGACCAGATGGCTGGGCATGGCCCATAAGCCACCCCTCCTCTCCTTCCTCTTCATCCTACCTGGGCCAGGTTGCGGCCTGCATGCATGTGATGTGGTTGCATGCATATAGCATGTTAACTTGCATAGGGTCTGTGTAAGGGATGGGTGAAGCTCCTGCCGCATGGCCTATGGCCCATGCCCCGTGTGTGCAGTGATGTGTCCACCACATGCCCCTTTCCCCCACTGACGTCTGCCAGATGCCACGTAGCTTCCACAGGGCACCAAAGCCTACTCCCAGCCACGCAGAGCTTGTGCTGTCCACAGCACCTTCCACCAACCTCCCGCTGCCCCTCTGACTCCCTCCAATCCCGCAGTGCCCCAGTTCTCAAGGGTCTGCACCGAGGCTGAGTTTGCCTGCCACAGTCACAACGAGTGTGTGGCCCTGGAGTATCGCTGTGACCGGAGGCCTGACTGCAGGGACATGTCTGATGAGCTCAATTGTGGTAAGGGACTGTCCAGAGGCAGAAGTGGTCTGCAGATGCCAGGCCAGGGCCAGGGCACACATGGGCCCCCAAGTCAGTCCGCAGCTGTGAGGGTTTGGCACAGGCAGAGGGGTCTGAGGGAGGTGGTCAGGGACACAGGGAAGGTGAGAATTGGGTCAGGGCTGGCAGCACCAGGTGTGGCGGGAGGTGCGGGGAGGGCCTGGGGTGTGGGGGCGGGGTGAGGAGCCACCTGCCCTTGCCAATGCCAGGTGGGTTCTGTCCACAGAGGAGCCAGTCCTGGAGCTCAGCTCCATGCCACCCCTGCTGGTGGAGACACCACCTGTACCGCCCCGGCTGGAGACAACCACCACGCAGCAGTCTGCAGTCACTCTCGCTCCCCAGCCTCTGCTCCCCGGCCCCGGCAGGCCTGTGCCCTGTGGGCCTCACGAGGCTGCATGCCACAGTGGGCACTGCATTCCCAGAGACTATGTTTGTGATGGGCGGGACGACTGCAAGGACGGCAGTGATGAGCTGGATTGTGGTGAGGAGCAGGCGGGGTGCAGTGGGCTCAAGGGCAGGGGGAGCGGCCAGGGCAGGGCCACAGCTGAACCCTGCCTAGTCCACCCAGGCCCCACTCCGCCCTGTGAGCCCAATGAGTTCCCCTGTGGGAATGGACACTGCGCCCTCAAGCTGTGGCACTGCGATGGCGACTTTGACTGTGAGGACCGCACAGATGAGGCCGACTGCCGTGAGTCTCCCGGGTCCATGTGGCCCCTGCCCACCCCTTCTCAGGCAGGGATGTCTGCTCTCCCTGGCCGAGTGTGAAGGCCCTGGGGGCCAGCTTTAGTAGTCAGGGGTCTTAGCTGAAAACCTCTTCTCAGAGGCCTTTCCCAGGGAAAAGTCAAAGCAAGACCGAGTCCTTGTCGCTCGCAGAGCACTGGGACAGACACCTCTGGGGTGGTGTCAGTAGACGGCTGCCTCCTGACCTCCTCTTGGTTCTGTGGCCTCCACTCCCACCCAGCTCTGCCCTCTCCATCCCTGTGTGTCTGTCTCAAGCTCAGTCTCCCCAGGGAAGACCAGTAACATCTGCTAGAGATGCCTAGCTGGGGCCCGGCCCTGGCATCAGGCCAACTCCAGGCCTCCGCATAGGTTCTTGCCCCAGGTCAGGTGCCAGCCCTGGGCCAGTTAGAGGGGGGCAGACCTGCAAGGCCCAGGCTCTGGCAGGCCCCTTGCAAGGCCTTTCCAGTAGAGAGCCACACCAGGTATTACCTGGCATCTAGACACACCAGCCGCTTTGCCTGTGCCTTTGACAAAGGTCTTATGCTTCTGAGGTTGGCTGAGTGTGAGAGGAATGGAGTCACTGTGACATGCCTGATATAACTCCGGGGGAGCACAGGAGTGAGTGCTGGGGGGCACAGTAATGTGATGAGCCTTTGAGGGCTGACTGGTGACCATGACATTGTGGCTAGTCTTGTGGCAGCAGTCTCTGGGCCTGGTCAAGGCAGCTGGGTGTCATGTGGTGAGATGGGAGAGTGACCCTGGGGACACCTGGGGAGGGTGGAGAGGGTGGGATGTTTGGGGGTAGGTAGGAAATGGGCGTGGTGCTCTCTGAGGACAGTGCCCCCTGCTCACACCACCTGGCTGTGTCCCCTAGCTGCCAAGCGCCCCGAGGACGTATGTGGGCCCACACAGTTCCGCTGCGTCTCCACGAACACTTGCATCCCAGCCAGCTTCCACTGTGACGAGGAGAGCGACTGTCCTGACCGCAGTGATGAGTTTGGCTGCAGTGAGCAGGGAGCTGGGGGAGAGCTGGGACCCCTCTCCCATCTCAGCCCCTCCTTTCCTCCCACCTGGCTCCTTTGAGCCATCCCCCACTCTTCCTTCCTTTGCCCCTCACAGCCCTTACCCCTGCTCTGGTCTCCCCAGTGCCCCCCCAGGTTGTGACCCCACCCCAAGAGGTGATCCAGGCTTCCCAGGGCCAGACAGTGACCTTCACCTGTGTGGCCATTGGCGTCCCCACCCCCATCATCAACTGGAGGCTCAATTGGGGCCACATCCCCTCTCATCCCAGGTGCGGCTCTGGGCCTGGGCAGGACTGGGAAAGTAGAGGTGGCTGGGTCAGTGGCCCAGGCCTGACCCCGCCTGGGTCTCGGGGCCCTGCAGGGTGACAGTGACCAGTGAGGGAGGCCGTGGCACGCTGACCATTCGTGACGTGAAGGAAGCAGACCAGGGTGCTTACACCTGTGAGGCCATGAATGCCCGAGGCATGGTGTTCGGCATTCCTGATGGTGTCCTGGAGCTTATTCCACAGCGAGGTACGGCTGGCGGGTGGTGGGCTGGTGGGCACCAGGCGGGGGGGTGGAGCTGCGCTGCCTGCTGGTTGGTGACCAGCTACAGCCCACTCCCATGCTGCCCAGCAGGGCCCTGTCCCGATGGCCATTTCTACCTGGAGCACAGCGCCGCCTGCCTGCCCTGCTTCTGCTTTGGCGTCACCAGCGTGTGCCAGAGCAGCCGCCGCTTCCGGGAGCAGATCCGGCTGCACTTTGACCAGCCCAATGACTTCAAGGGTACGTTGGTGGGTGGGAGGCAGTGGGGAGGAGGTGGGCACCAGGTTCCAGTGGGCTTACAGAGAAGGCATTTTCAGGAGAGCAGCATGCCCTGAATAGATGGGACCACATTCACGGAAGGACACAAGAATGCTGAAGGAGTGCTGTGAAGAAAATCATTTCAGGGGAAAACAAACATTTTTAGGAAAATCCATACTTGATATTTGCCCACTTGAGGGTATGAAGAGGAGGGGTCAGATTCCTGGGTCAAATCCTGACCCACCTTTATGCTTGTGTGCCCTTAGTCAGGGGCTGTCTCAGTTTCCTCATCTACACAATGGGGTAAAATGACAACTACTTCCCAGGTTGTTGTAAGGACTTAACAGGTTAATATACGCAAATCACTTAGAACAGGGCTCAGTCCCTGGTAAATGCCCAGTAAGTATTGCCTATGGTCACCATTATCATCGTCCTCGTCCTGAGACACTGAGAGATGCCAGCGTCCCCAGAGCACAAGAGCCAGGCTTTGGCATCTTCTTAGTCCCAGGCTGACCTTCCGCTGCACCAGTTACTGCCTGTGTGACTTTGGGCAAGTCTCTTGGCTTCTCTGGGCCTGTGTCCCCAAACATAAAGGCAAGCAGTTGGACTCCATTCTCGCTGGCTTAGAGAGGCAGAATGGTGTGGGCTCAGACATCAGCTTGACCTAGATTCAAGTCCCAGCTCTGTCGTTTACAGCCTGACATCAGGCAGCCCCCCATCTCATTTCCTCCATCACAGAGGATTAAATGCAAGGAGAGGGTGTAGCTCCCTACACACTCAGTTGGCATTGTGGCTTGACACACAGTCATGGGACAGCCAACAGTCCTTGCAAAGTCAGGACCATTTTTACTGTTTTAAGATGAGGATTCTGAGGTCCTCTGAGAGACTGTGGGGCTTCCCTGGGGTCACATAGCTATTGAGAGGAGAGCTGGAACCTAGGCCTGTCTGATTGGAATCCAGATGGTCAGGGTTGGGGGATTCAGGCTAGGCAGGTGGCATGTGTATAGATAGTGACCAGGATGGAGGGGGCCTGAAAACGTCCCAGGAAGGGAAAGAGGAAGGCAGGCCTGGGACAGTGTAGCCTATTCTAGAGGGCTGTGCATGGTATTCTGCAGATGAGACACTGGACTCCATGGTTACAGGGGTTACATTTAGGATCAAGGCGAGAAGGTATTGAAAGATAGAACTAGACTTAGCATAAGGAAGAACTTGCTAAGAGTCAAACTGTCCAGAGTTGGGAGGACTGCCTTTGGAGGTAATAAGCTCCCCATCCCTTAGTGCTATCCCACATGGTAGTTACTAGCCATGTGTGGTTATTTAAATTAAAATTAATTAATTCAGTTCCTCAACCACATTAGCCACATTTTGAGAACACAGTGGCCTGTGGCTAGTGGCCACCATATTGGAGAGTGCAGACACAGAACATTTCCATTATCAGAAAAATTTCTCTTGCATGGTTTAGTGCTGCCCTAGAGATCTGGGAGTATGCTTTAGAAAGAATTCCTGTGTATGTGTGTGTGTCTGTGTGTACATGTGTGTGTGAGACTGTGTGTATGTGTATGTGTGTGTGTGTGTGAGAGAGAGAGAGAGAGAGAGAGAGAGACTGTGTGTACGTGTGTGTGCATGTGTGCACGCGTGTAGGAGACGGTTGGACTAAATGACCTGTAACCAGCCAACAGCAATCCTAACTGCTAACCATTTTTTCAGCACTTCCTTTGTGCTGCACTGTGTTAAGCGTTTTATATTAATTTGCTCATTTTATCTTCGCAATACCCTTATGAGGCAAGCCACTATTACATTTTTATGGGAAGGGAAACTGAAGCCTTTGCCCCGACTCACACATCTGTGGGGTGGTGGGACGACGACTTGGGCATCCATTCTTCAACCCCATGGGACTCTCAAGGTGGCCCGCTGAGGGCTGTTCCACCGTGACAATCCATGGGCCTTAGCAAGCAAAAGGTTCTGGTGCAAAGAATCCCCTCACCCTTTTTTGACCCTTTGCTTCCCAAATGGGTCCCAGCTATCATTCTACAGCATAGGATTTCCCCAGGGCATGTTTTGGGAAATGCTGCTTCCAAAACTTAAGGGGGAAAAAGGCTTTTATTTTATTTTTTTTACTGAGGGAGAGAGACTAAAGTTCTAAATCAAATTTCTCCCAGAACTTACCCACCTTTCTGGGTAACCATCCCTCAAGGTGGGCATCTGGGGCAGGCAGGTGCTGTGGCCTTCACCCTTCCCCATGCAACCCATAGGTGTCAATGTGACGATGCCTGCGCAGCCAGGCATGCCACCTCTGTCCTCCACCCAGCTGCAGATCGACACTACGCTGCAGGAGTTTCAGCTGGTTGACCTGTCCCGACGCTTCCTGGTCCATGACTCTTTCTGGGCTCTGCCCGAGCAGTTCCTGGGCAACAAGGTGAGGGGCCAGGCTGCCACCCTGGATGGGGAAAGGGCCAAGCCCCTCCTCATATGCCCAGATACCTGGGCTCCACTCCTTCTGAAGTGGTAGACAGCAGGGCAGACTCGGCTCTGGGCCAAAGGTACTCAGCACAGCCCCCTGTGGGCAGTGGCTCATTCATTCAGGGCAGGGTCTCTGCCTGCCATGCTCAGAGGAATGCGGACTCAGCCTTTGGAAAGGGCTCCGGAACCACTCCCCCACATGGGGGCTGGAGTGAGTACTCCTCCTTTGGCCTCTCTGGGCACTGTTTATACAGCATTATCCTGCCCCCACACACACACCAGACTGAGCACCCCAAAGGCAGAGCCCATGTCCCACCCATGTCTGCTTCCCTAACCCAGCTCCATGCTAGGCACACAGCACCAGATACTCAGAGTGAGGGAGGAGGGGGATGTCTGGACACACAGTGGGCATCAAGTTTGCCCCCAGTGCCCTGCCCTAAGCTGCCATGTCTCGGCCAGGTGGATTCCTACGGTGGGTCTCTGCGCTACAAGGTGCGCTATGAGCTGACACGGGGCACACTGGAGCCAGTGCAGCGGCCAGATGTGATCCTTGTGGGTGCCGGATATCGCCTACTCTCCCGGGGCCACATGCCCACCCAGCCCGGCACTGTGAACCAGCGCCAGGTCCAGTTCTCTGAGGTGTGTGGTGCCCGAGCCTTCAGGGCTGGGAGTGAAGGGGGTGCAGGCTGGGCAGGTGCTGACAAGTGATCCCCCACCACCTTGGTCCACACCCAGGAGCACTGGGTCCACGAGTCTGGCCAGCCAGTGCAGCGGGCAGACATGCTACAGGTGCTGCAGAGCCTGGAGGCCGTGCTCATCCAGACGATGTACAATGCCAAGATGGCCAACGTGGGGCTCAGTGACATCGCCATGGATACCACCGTCACCTATGCCACCAGCCACGGCCGTGCTCACAGTGTGGAAGAGTGCAGGTGCCTGAGCTGGCAGGGCCCGGGACTACAGAGACCCCAGCAAAGACGGGAGGAACAGCAGGGCCTCACAGTTCCTGTAGCCACTCTCTTGGGTCCTGCCCCACAGGTGCCCCATCGGCTATTCTGGTTTGTCCTGCGAGAGCTGTGATGCCCACTTCACCCGGGTGCCTGGTGGGCCTTACCTGGGCACCTGCTCTGGCTGCAACTGCAATGGCCACGCCAGCTCTTGTGACCCTGTGTATGGCCACTGCCTGGTAAGTAGTGCCAGCTGGCACTTGGATACTGGCTAGGGGCAGGGGCAAAGGCAGGGTGGGAAGTCCAGGATGAGGTCTCCTTGTGCCCACAAGCTTAGCATGAGCCTCCAGAATGACCGCCATGTCTTCCAGACAAGCGATCGTGACTTCTGGGTGCATTAATAGACATATTACTGTCCAGGTAAGGGAGGTGACTACCCTTCTCTCTTCCATCCTGGTCAGAACAGCCCTGGAGGGTACCATGTAATGGATGACTCTTAGCAGGGCAGTCCAAAGGGGAAGGAGCCTAGAAATCATATGCATTTCTTTGGGATAGTGGAGATAGCTGGGATTGTGGAGCTGACAGAAGGCTCAAGCAGGGAAAACTATTATCTTCAAATCCCTGAAGAGATGTTGGGGTAGAAGGAATGGGTTTCAGAGGGCAGAACTGACTGGCCAGTGGGTGCAGATTGGAAAGGAGAGGCGGGTTCTGGTCAGTGTAAAGCAGGCATTTGGAACCTTCTTTGGGGCAGGCTGCCATGTGAAGTGATGGGTGCCCCATCAGGATGCAGCTGGATGCTCCCCTGTCTGCAAAGCGGGGCAGTCAGTCCAACATGATGGGGGAGGCTGAACCAGACAGCCTCAAAGGCCTACCCTCAAAGAGCCCAGCTGGTCCGGTGTGGCGCCGTGCCGGGAGCAGGGGCACCACTCTGTAGAGCCTGAGCCACTTGCTTTCCTCCCTCCCAGAATTGCCAGCATAACACGGAGGGGCCACAGTGCAACAAATGCAAGTCTGGCTTCTTTGGGGATGCCACAAAGGCCACAGCCACTGCCTGCCGGCCCTGCCCGTGCCCATACATCGATGCCTCCCGCAGGTCAGACCCAGCTCAGGGTGAGGCGGAAATGCTGGGGGAACAAACGGGCAGTGCAGCAGGCTAGGGGCATACTCTGGGCAGGGAGGTGGGGAATCTGGGCTCAAATCATAACTTGGTCACTAAATTCTTCTATGCCCCTTGACCTATCTGAGCCTCTTTCCTTTTCCATGTAATAATCATATGAAGACCACCTGTCTTCCTAGTGTTGCTCTGAGGCTGCTGATCCCCAAACAGGTAGACAGAGAGACATCATGCCTCATAGCCTACTGTGTCCATGTGGACGACAGTCGTTTCCCAGGGTGGGAGAGTAAGTAAGGCCGGGCCTGGCCCATCATTTCAGCTTTGCCTCATGTCCTGTCACTTGATGCCCATAGATTCTCAGATACCTGCTTCCTGGACACAGATGGCCAAGCCACATGTGATGCATGTGCCCCAGGCTACACGGGCCGCCGCTGTGAGAGGTGAGGGAGAGCTCTCAGGGGCTGGGAGAAGCAGGCTGGGTGGGGTGGGGCACAGAAGTGCGATTGACGACCCTCTCTCTCCACCAGCTGTGCCCCCGGCTATGAGGGCAACCCCATCCAGCCAGGGGGGAAGTGCAGACCCACCAGTGAGTATCGCAGCCACCATTCCCGGCACCTTCCTTGGCTGCCCACCAGGCCCCAAACCCCATGATCCTTGGGGAGCTGCCCTACTCTGTCCCTGTCTGCTCAGACTGTGTCTAGCCCATTCCCAACACCACTTTGTGCCTCCAGACCAGGAGATTGTGCGCTGTGATGAGCGAGGCAGCACAGGGAGCCCTGGGGAGGTCTGCAACTGTAAGGTATGCACACCCTCCCTACTCAACCTGGGCTGCCTCGGGCCCTGGCACACAGCCGTGGGAGGGAGGAAGGAGGTTCCATTCTCTCCTCAGCTCCTTGGCTGGTGGTTGGTGGCCTAGCTGGATGCTGATGGGCCTGGCTGGCTAGTCTTCCCCACCATGAGCGGTGGCCTGGTATTGGGAAGGAGCCCTGCCCAGGGAGTCAGGTGACCTAGGTTCAAGTCCCAGATCCTCTGCCAGTCATTCTTTATGTGACCATTGAGTCTGTGTTGTAACTTCACTTGTACCACACTTGAACTCTCATGTGGACACAGTGAGGTCAGTATTAGCATCCCCAAGCTGCAGGTGAGGACATGGAGGCTCAGGGGTGTGGGAAACCATATGCATTCAGAGTGGAAGAATCCAATGTCACTGGACAGATTCTTGGGTCAGGTGCTCTTCCTCTTAAATCCCAGAGGTATTAGCAAGCTGGGTGACGTGGGGCCTCAGTTTCCCTCAGGTAAAGCATGGAGATACCACATACCTCCCAAGGTACTCAGAGAGTTACATGAGATGATGGTTGAACACAAACTAGCACAATGCATGAAACACTGCATATGTAGGAGAAGTAACTATTTTAACCAAGTTGCTATATTTCAAATCTAAGTTCCTTTGTGAGCCCTCTAGCAACCAAAGCGAAAAGGGGACAATGATTGGTTGCATTAGCTCCCATTAATTAATTAGCCCCATTACTGTTCACTGTGCTCTTCCTGGGGCTCCCCCTGGCCATGGGTATCGCTCTCTAGAACGTGGGCAGATTAGGCCGGAAGCTCCAGGCAGCCCCTGCTGTGGGCCACCCTGCAGCTCCCAGCTCTGTGCCCGCAGAACAACGTGGTAGGGCGCTTGTGCAATGAGTGTGTCGCCGGCTCTTTCCACCTGAGCGCCCGCAACCCCGACGGCTGCCTCAAGTGCTTCTGCATGGGTGTCAGTCGCCAGTGTACCAGCTCCTCCTGGAGCCGCGCCCAGGTACCTGCTTGAGGCGGGAACACAGCCTGGGGCTGGGGGGGACCATGTGCTGGTCCCAGGCCGCAGCCCCATCCTGGCCTTATCACCCACTACCAGGTGCTCGGGGCCTCCGAGGAGCCCACTCAGTTCAGCCTGACCAACGCCGCAGGCACCCACACCACCAGCCAGGGCATCTCCTCACCTGCGCCTGGGGAACTGGTCTTCTCCGCCTTCCACAGCCTTCTGCCTGGAGCCTACTTCTGGAGCCTCCCTTCACGCTTCCGGGGGGACAAGGCAGGTGGGGTGTGGGAGGAGAAAGGGCACAGCACAGGCAGAGGCTTGGAAACAGAAGTGTCCTGGTGCCTTTGGAGAAGAGGTGGAAAAGGTGAGGGCAGTGGCAGGGCCCGCCTATGGGGGCCTCAGCTGAGCACCTGTCCACCCTGTGTCCCAGGTGACCTCCTATGGAGGAGAGCTGCGCTTCACGGTGACCCAGCGGCCCCAGTCTGGCTCCACGCCCCTGCACGGGCAGCCGTTGGTGGTCCTGCAGGGCAATGGCATCGTCTTGGAACATCACACTTCCCAGGAACCCAGCCCCAGCCAACCCAGCACCTTCACTGTGCCCTTCCGGGAGGTGAGCAGCACCCCAAGGAGCTTCCTCTCCCCCAGGGGTGTCAATATACCAGGAAATCAGCGGTTGCAGCACATGCATCCTTTCCTTGGCAGCAAGCCTGGCAGCGGCCTGATGGGCAGCCAGCCACTCGGGAGCATCTGCTGATGGCACTGGCGGACATCGACACCGTCCTGATCCAGGCAACCTACACCCAGCAGCCAGCCGAGAGCAGGTGTCTGGGGCAGGGCAGGACGACGGAGGGGCTTGGGTTGGCAGGCAGTCTGTGGGGTGGGATGCAGTACAGCCAGACGCCAGCCCTACCACTTACAGGCTTTGTGGCCTTTTTGTGCCTCATTTCCCCATCTGTAAAATGAAGATTATAACAGTGCCTCCATCACAGGACTTGTCTTGGGTTCCCTAGAAGCAAAGCCTAAGATGGGGGTTGTGGTGCACACGGCTTACAAGGAGAACCTGAATGGGGAGGAGGGATGCAGGAGGGGGACATGGCCAGGCAAGGAAGCAGTTTAGGTAAAGACTACCCTCAGCTCCACCCCACAGGGAGCTCTGCAGAGTCATCCTTCTTTGAGGCAAAGGTGCTCTTGTACCCTAGGTGATTCTGTCATTGGTCCCCTGGGGGAGTGGGGTGATGTGACCTCTCTGGGTAAGGAAGGTTCATGCTCTGGAGAAAGTTGCAGGTATAAGCCATTCACCATAGCCCTCTCAACAACTGGCAGGGCAGACGCCCAGCCGGGGAGCTGGATGGGACCCCAGAGCATTACGACAGGGCTGTTGGGAGGATTAATGAAATAATCGTGTCTAGGACTCCAGGGATGCCTGGCACAGAATGAGTGCTCATTCATAGTGAGTCTTGGCTCTCCCAGGGTGTCTGGCATCAGCATGGACGTGGCTGTGCCTGAAGACACTGGCCAGGACCCTGCACTGGAAGTGGAACAGTGTACCTGCCCACCCGGGTACCGTGGCCCATCCTGCCAGGTGAGCCCTGAGCCCAGCCCACCTCTCCAGCCAGCCCCCTGCGTGGTGCTCCCTGGCTCTTCCTCCTTTAGCTCTCCCCTCCTCCCCAGGCCCACCCCAGCCCTTCCACCCAGTGGTCCCTGCCCAGAATGGGCTCTGCCAAGGAAGACTCTCCCACTGCCATCTTCCTATCCCCAGGACTGTGACACAGGCTACACACGCATGCCCAGTGGCCTCTACCTGGGCACCTGTGAACGCTGCAGCTGCCATGGCCATACAGTGGCCTGTGAACCCGAAACAGGTGCCTGCCAGGTAAGTCCCACCCTCCTTCCTTCCTAACCCAGGAATCTGCGGCCTCCAGGGGCCCAGCCTCAACTCACACTCTGCCCCTCCAGGGCTGCCAGCACCACACAGAGGGCCCTCGGTGTGAGCAGTGTCAGCCGGGATACTACGGGGACGCCCAGAGGGGAACGCCTCAGGACTGCCAGCCATGCCCGTGCTATGGAGCCCCTACCACTGGCCAGTGCGTCCAGTCCCTTCCTGTACTTTCCCTTTCCTGTAATGTCCATTGCCGCCTCCCAGGCCCTTCTCAGAAGCAGTGGTTAAATCCTGGCCTTACCACGTCCTCAGTATGTCACTTTGTATAAGATACACTTCCCTCTCTGGGCCTCAACTTCCCCATCTGTGAAGTTGGGATAATGATATACCCCACCTTGGCTCCTCTTGTGAGATGTGAATGAGAGGATGCTACATCTGAACTCTTGGTGCGTAGCTGGCACTTAGAGCGCGTTAGTTCACGTGGCCGCCCTTCCCTGCCCTTCTCTCCTGCTCCTAAGGGAAGAGCTGTTGACCTTCTAATTGGAAATTTGCCCCCCACACTCCCAGGGTCGTCCACACTTGCTTCCTGGACACAGATGGCCACGCCACCTGTGATGCATGCTCCCCAGGCCACAGCGGGCGTCACTGTGAGAGGTGAGGTGGGTGGTGGTCAGGGTGGGAGTGTGCAGGAGGGGCTTCCCCTGGGCTCAGGCTGGGCCCAACTCCCCTGCCCAGGAGGGGCCGGAAGCCACCCACTCTCACACAGGCCTCCTGAAGACAATCAGCTCCCCTCCCTGAGAGCCTAACTCTTTAGCTTGGCATTCAAAGCCCTCAGAGATCTAGGCCTGCACTTCATCATCCCCAGCCCCTGGCACCCCCTGCCCCAACCAAGCCAGGCTCTTCCCAGAAAAGCCCTCACTCTTGCTGAAGGTCCTGAGGTTGAGGCCTGAGGATGCTCACTCACTGGCTCTATGGCCTAAGGCAGGTCCCTGCTCTTCTCCCATTTCCCCATCTGTAAAATGGGTGAGGTATGTGGATTCGTTCCTTCCAGTACTGTGAGGTCATTAAGCCCAACACAGGAGCCCCCAGCAAGTCCTGGGCTCACAGCAGACTCTCCAGGAGTCTGTGATTCTGCCCTCCCTTCACCCACTGCTTTCTCTCCTGTAGGTGTGCCCCAGGTTACTATGGCAACCCCAGCCAGGGCCAGCCATGCCGAAGTGAGTAGTTGGGGAGGGCTTTGGGGTCCGGCTACCCAGTCTCCCCCGGGGGAGGACCTAGGACAGAGCCTTTGTTCTCCTTCGAGAACTGTGGGGCAAGTGACTTTACATTTCTGAGTCTCAGCTTCATTTATCTGTAAAATGAGGATAGAAAAAGGCCCACCCACCCCAGAGGGCTGCTGTGAATGTGTATAATGTCTGCACGTGGTAGGTGTTCAGACATAAACGCTCCCTCTCAGTGGTGAGTTAGATGCCCAGAGGGTGGTGGAAATGGGTGTGCTTGGAGGCGGGTTTGGGGTTCCAGCTGTGGCTTCCCTCCACCTCAGGAGATGGCCAATTGCCAGAGCCGATCGGCTGTGGCTGCGACCCCCAGGGCAGCGTCAGCAGCCAGTGTGACACAGCTGGTCAATGTCAGTGCAAGGTAAGTCCAAACCCCCTGCCTTCGGCAAGGCCCTGACCCGAAGCCACAGTTGTTGCCAGGCCTTCCCTCTTACCATACCCTTGGGGCTAACCCTGTGCCCCATCTCCCTTCCCCAGCGATCCCATCTCTGCCCCACAGCTTGGAGACTGGTGGGAAAGCAGGCAGCATCTGACAGGAGCTGGGGACCTAGGCTTGGGGGTAGCAGGTACTCCCTAGAACTGCTGGAAGTGGCCAGGAAGGCTGGCTTCAAAGGTTGCTGAGGTGCAAGAGACCCACTGAGCTCCCCACACCCACCCTTCCATCCATCCTCACAGGCCCAGGTAGAAGGCCTCACCTGCAGCAACTGCCGGCCCCACCACTTCCACCTGAGCGCCAGCAACCCCGATGGCTGCCTGCCCTGCTTCTGCATGGGTATCACCCAGCAGTGCACCAGCTCCTCCTACACCCGCCACCTGGTAAGAGCCTGTACACTGACCCAGCCCCGGGGCCCGGCGCCTGCCTCAGCCTCGGTCATCCCTGGGGCAAGTCAGAAGCCTGGCCAAGCAGGGCCACCACTGCCTACAAGGACAAGCATTCCCCCATCCCATTATTGCCCATGTAAGCACAGATCCCAGCCACCGTCACTCCTACCCTAATGCCCTCCCCATGCCCCCAGTGTTGCTTATGTCAGCCCTGAGCCCAACCCCCCTTCCCCCAAATGTCCCCAAGGTGCCAGCCCTAGTGCCCTGGCGGACACCCCATCCTCCTTCTATTGCCAGATATCCACCCACTTTGCCCCTGGGGACTTCCAAGGCTTTGTCCTGGTGAACCCACAGCGGAACAGCCACCTGACGGGAGGCTTCACCGTGGAACCCGTGCCCCAGGGTGCCCAGCTCTCTTTTGGCAACTTCGCCCACCTTGGCCATGAGTCCTTCTACTGGCAGCTGCCGGAAACTTACCAAGGAGACAAGGTGTGATGCTCGGTGGGGGCTGGCAGGCCCTCCTCAATCCAGCTCTGAGCCAGGCCCCTGCCAAGCCCTGGGGCCACTGGGGCCTCAGACACACATTGACCTCAGAGCACTCCGGGCCAACAGGAAGGCGTTGACCACATCGTGGTTATGTGCGTGCCTTTAGGGTCAGATAGGCCTTGGTCTAAACCCAGCTTTGCCACTTACCAGCTGGCTGCTTTTTGATAAACCTCAGCTCCAGGGTGGCTGGGAGGATTAGAGATCATGCCTGTCACAGAATAAGTGCTTACCTATTAATGATTATTAGCTTTCATGCAGCTAGTCAACAAACAGGTCCCATGGCAAGGCCCTGGGCACACAAGGACATATGCAAGGTAGTTTCAGTTTCATTCATTTGCTCACTCAAAATTTTCTCTCATCTCTGCTGTTGCCTCTGTGCTTGGTGTTGGACATAATACTAGTTCTTATCATAGGTCAAGTTCATTGAGCTCTTACCCCGTGCTCGGCACTGTTCCAAGCCCTTGTACATGTCATAAATCACAAGTGCCTGGGCGGGGTCCTCCTATAGCCCTGATGCATGAGGGAGGACTCTAAGGCTGGAGAGGTCAGGTTAGCCTGAGCTCCCACAGCCAGGTGGCACTGGGGGGATTCAAACCAGGTCAGAGGCCATCCTTCAATACCACATGTGCCAGAGATGAATGTTTCTTTGCTCCTCCAGTCACAGTCTTACAGGCACAGGGTTTTAGAGGTAGACTCCAGGGCAGCCTGCCGAAATGTGTTCCTTGTATAGTCAAGGCCACCCAGTTAACACCCAGGAAAAGTGGTTCTTGGTACAGGAGTCCCCTGCTGGCTGAGACCTGTGCTTAAGTAGATGGGTCCCCATGTCCTGGGTCCCAGGGAGGTAAGGGACACTTAGGAGGGGTGGTTCTGAGGCTGCTCTGTCCCTGTTTCTTGGACAGAACCAAGTATCCTAGTCTTCTCCCAGGTCTGACTGCCTTCTAGTCCCTCCTCCCTTCTTGAGTTCCTCCTCTTCTGGCCTCCCTACTGCCCTGTCCTGTGGCTCTCAAACCTCTCTCTGACTCCTTTCCCTGGCGTTTCCCTGCACCCTACAGAGGGAGGCCTATTTTACACGGATGCGCCGGGCTCACCAGGTAGGCCCATGATCTTAGTGGTGTGAAGCTGTGACATGGCATGGTGTGTTCTTGGAGGCCCCAGCCCTACCTGGAGAGATGCCCAGTGCCCAAAGCAATGTGGGTCTGCATGAACCCAGGTGGCACCCAATGGCCCCATAGTCAAGGCGCTGTTGTGCCCAAGCCTTGGATGCCAGGAGTTAGAGCCAGGAGGGCTATGTGCCTCCAACCTCATGTTAACCCTGTGTGTGTACGTCCCCCCAGTAGCCTGGAATTAACCCCCATGTGCCACCCTAGATTGGGGAGTTTGCATCTTTCTTCCCCATTCAGTGTGGGCCTTTCTGGCCACCATATCCATGGGGAGAAAACACTCCTCAGGGCTCCAGCTCTGGGGCCCTGGGTGGTCTGAGCTGGCCTGTGCCCTCCACCCGTCAGAACCGCACGTCCCTCTCAGAGGAGCAGTTGCGGACAGCTGTGACAGCTGGAAGGATCCTGGGGCCCCCAGAGAGCAGGGGCCGGGCACAGTGGCTATCACAGGTAACCCAGGGCCTGGCCAGGATAGGCTGTGCCTGGGGCTCTGGGAAGGAGACCTGAGAGTATAATCCAAGCAGGAGCCTTGAGCCGAGGCCCTGGCCTTCCTGGGCCATTTCCCCCCATGCCAGGCCAGGCCCCAGCTTGATGCCCAGTCCACTCCAGTGTTGCCCTTGGGAGACAGTCCAGAGCTATGAATGGCTTGGCCTGGCACCGTGGGCACTCATGGAGCGTAAGCCCCAAAGAGCAGCCTCCCTCACCACATATGCCTTTGGGCCTCCCTCTGGCCCCTCTAGCCTGAGCTGGACAGAGCTGTCTGCCCCTTTCTTCCCAGGGGTCAGCTCCTGTATGGGCTTCTCCCTATAGTCAGCTGAGCCCACCCAAGGATAGCCTCAGTAGGCTCATGAAGAAGGTGGCAAGAGGGCAGTGGAGACAAGGGTCAGAGCCTTGGGCATTGGCACTTGTGAACAGATAGCCCAGAAGGAGGTGGCTGGCTGAGTCTGGTGTGGCCTGGGGAATGGCAAAGCCTCATGGAGTCCTTTCTGTCCTTCTCTGTCCCTTTCCTGTCCTCCCCCTCCCGGTCCGCCAGGTGGATGAGGCCCAGAGGCGGATAGATGCTGAGATCTGGCAGCTCCTTTCCAGCTTTACTGCCCACTCCCACCCCTCTCCCCAGGGGCTGTTGCCCCATCCCCAGCCTGCAGCTGCTCTGACAGCAGATCCCCATTCCTCCTCCTCCTCCCCCTTCTCCTCCTCCTCTGCACACTCCCAGGTATGTGTCAAGCTACTCACCAAGGGATCCCCACCCATGTTTTCTAGACTTCAGTTGTTTCTGAACCAACTTCACAAATTCTACCATTTCTGCACACTTCCTGAACTATTATTTACTTTAACTTTTTCTTTAAATCAGTCATACACCAGCTCAGTTATGCCAGTGGTACATTTTTAAATGCACATTAAAATCGCCACTGAATTTTTAAATATTTTCTGGTGTGCCATGTGAGTCATTGTGGGGCCCACAAAAGGCACGCGCCAGATATGAGGAGACCCCAACCCAAAGCATGCCCAGCAAGAGTTGTCGGGGGGTCCGAGTCCACACAAGGGGAACAGGTTGTCCAAAGACCAGGGCCAGGACCCAAGCTGTGGGGGTGGGACTTCCATCCCTCTGCCCTCCCAGGTACCCCTCAGGGTCTGGGTCCGCCCCATCAGGACCACTCTGCCCTCTGGCCCCCAACCTGCTCCCTCCCTCAACTCTCACTCACCTCCTGTCCTTCTGTCCTAGTTCTCTCTCTCCTATGAAGGCTTCTCTTTGCTTCCTGAAAGCCTCTATTATTGGCAGCTGCCCCCAGCCTTCCTGGGGAACAAGGTAACAAGGAGTCGGGGGTGGCCAATGGGTGTCATTGAATCCTAAAATATCAGAGGGTCCTTTATCAAAGCCCTTTGTGACACATATGAGTAAACCAAGGCCCAAAGAGGGAAAGGGCCTTGCCTGGGGTCCCATGTTCAGGTCAAAGCAGGGCTGAGATTAAACCCAGCTTAGCTCTTACCCTGCAGCAGGTCACAGGCCCCCGGCAGAGGGGCTCTTACCTGGGAGATAAGACATCCCTTCTTTGGGCTCCTTCTACCCCCTCTCTAGGTCACTGACCTGCTCTTAGCACTGTATTCATTCATTCATCCATTGATTCATTCAAGAAGCACTCATTAAGTATTTACTGTGGGTTGTATTGTGTAGAGGTAGAAGACCCTGACTCGCAGAGCTCACTGTTAGTCTGATCATTATTCCTATCATCACTGGCAGCTGCGTCCTTATTATTAACATTGCCATTAGTATTAGCATTGGCTTTGCCTCCATCCTGTTCCAAAACAACAGAGAGTGCCTCTTAAGAATATACACAATGTGCAAGAAAATAATACTCAGAGAAGCAGGCAAGTCTAGGCCAGGGGGAAGTGAGGATAGGAAAGATGTGCTGAAGCCAAGGGTGGAGCTGGCTGTAATTAGGTGTTGGCCAGCCTCGAGGCTGTGAGCTCAGCAGGCACCGTGCTGAGTGCAGTATTTTACACTGTGTTAATCCCCGTGCTACCCTTCAAGGTAGATACTGTTTTTACTCCCATATCCACATGGAGAAAGTAGGTCTCAGAGAAGTTAAGTGACTTGTCCAAGGCTGTCCAGCCAATAAAGCTAGATTTGAACTCTGGTCTTAGATTGCAGAGCCTTCTCCCTTAGCCACCCTGCTGCACACCACTGCAGCTTGGTCCTAGAGAGGGCAATGAACTTGCTAGTATCCAAAGCAAATAGGAAGCCAGTGGTTTCATGGTTATCTGGTTGTGCCCCTAAATTCCTTACCTCACCCTGAGCTTGTGGAGGTCATCCTCGGAACATGTGTAGCACAGGACTTGGCATGTTATCAGTAGGTGTTTAATAAATGCTTACCAACTGAATGAACACACAAATGAACAAATGGGCTGACCCAGGGTGATATTGATCTGAACATGGCAAAGGAAAGTTGTAAAGCCCTGTGAGGCCAAGCTGTGGCCTTGGCTGCCCATGTGA
This sequence comes from Phataginus tricuspis, assembly GCA_029783875.1. Classification (NCBI taxonomy): domain Eukaryota; kingdom Metazoa; phylum Chordata; class Mammalia; order Pholidota; family Manidae; genus Phataginus; species Phataginus tricuspis. The sequence continues at coordinate 16,214,360 of JAQQAC010002837.1, read as the reverse complement.
AAGCCCCTGTGGCGGCAAACAGAAGGGCTCTTCCAGTTGTGAGCAATAGGAAACCCAGTCAAGCTGATGTGGCTGCAACGAAGAGTCCCCAAGGATTGCTGCTATCAGGCATGGCTGGATCCAGGGGCTCACTAGGACTTTATGTCAGTTGGCGTCATTCTCCAGCTTCCAGTCTGACTAGTAAAGGGTGTTTCTCTGTTCTGGTAGAAAGAACAGAAATGCCAGGTCCATGCTTCCATCCCTGGTGGAGTGGAGAGGGAGATGGGTGGGTTGGGCAGATTGGCCACACCTGGCTCATGTCTCCAGTAAAGAGTAGAGGTGGGCCCCTCAGACCACATGGCCTGCATGTAGGACATAGTTTCCTTTCATGGAAACCAGGGCAGCTGTTTGCATAAGGGGGGATTCTGAGCAAACAAGACCCACCTGCCTGGGATGTGAGGCCTCTGAGGGGGCACCTTCAACTCCACCCCCATGGCCAAGAACTTTTGAACCTTCTGCAACCTTCCCAGCATAGTCACTGTCATTACCCCATGTTTTATGGGAAGTTCCTTCAAATGGAAAGGGAATCCGAGCTTGCTTGCTGGATTGTCAGGCAGTGGGAAATGGGGAACGCCGTAACACAGAAAAGAGGCTACTCTGGTCACCGCCAACAGGTCTGAGACCTTGAAGGAGCCGAGAGATGTCCTGTCTCCTTGGCAGCTACAGGCCATGCATACCAGCTTCTGGTTGGGTAGAGGGGACAGCACAGGTACAAAATGTCCTCGAGAGGCTCTGCCCCCTCTCCTGGAGGGTCACTCACACCCCAGAGGAAGGCAGAGTCAGGCTGTGACCACAGGACTTGCCTCTTTGCAGGTTGCGGCTTATGGTGGGAAGCTGCGATACACCCTCTCCTACACGGCAGGGGTGCAGAGCAGCCCACTCTCCGACCCTGACGTCCAGATCACGGTGTGTGCGGGGTGCCATGCCAGGCGGGCAGAAGGGGAAGGTGGAAGTCAGGGGACGCCTTCAGTGTTTGCAATACTTTAGTTCAGTGCTCAGCTGACGTGGTGTGGGCTGGGGGGTTTAGGCCCGTGCCTCCACCCTGCCATCTGATTGGGCACTACCCAGGCAGAGGCTCAGATGATGGGAGAAGGACGTAGTGGACATGTACCCGATTCCTTTAGGCACATGGGCTTGGGAGATTGGCGAGATGGGAGGCTGGGACTGGTGGGGGACCCCACTGTCCCCAAGAGCCCCTCAGTGCCCCTCCCAATCCCTCTGGTGTCTCCCCAGGGCAACAACATCATGCTAGTGGCCTCCCAGCCCGTGCTTCAGGGCCCCGAGAGGAAGAGCTATGAGATTGTTTTCCAAGAGGTGAGCTGTACCTGGCTGCCACATCTGACCCTCTCCAACCCTCCACCCTGCTTTGGAGCCTGGCTTTGACACTGACTACCCCTGCCTCTCACTCCCCTGTGCTCACCTCACATCCTTGGCCAGTGCCTGGAAGCAGGAGCTGGGGGCGGGGGGAGGGGGGCTGCTGCTGCAGGAGCAGCACATGAAGCCCAGCGCCCCTCACTGCGTTTGCTGTTGTTCCCACACCCAGGAATTCTGGCGCCGGCCTGATGGGCAGCCGGCTACGCGTGAGCACCTCCTGATGGCACTGGCTGACCTGGATGAGCTCCTGGTCCGGGCCACATTCTCCTCAATGCCGCTGGCAGCCAGCATCAGTGCGGTCAGCCTGGAGGTTGCCCAGCCAGGGCCCTCAGAGGGACCACGGGCCCTCGAGGTGGAGGAATGCCGCTGCCCTCCAGGCTATGTCGGCTTGTCCTGCCAGGTGAGTGTGGCTGGCCTAGACCCCTCTGTCCTAGCACAGCTGGGTCAGCAGCTGGTCAACTGGCATTTCCATGGCCTGGGATTGCTGTCATCATTTTAAGGTATCCCGCAATATCTCATTTATTTTTCTCAATGGCCCTGAGAGATGTGTGATTATCCACACTTAACAGATTTTTTAAAAACAGACCCTGAAAGGTGAGTGACTTACCCAAGGGCGCACAGCTACACTCTCCAAAGGTTCAGACCCAGCTCGTGCTCTCAGGGCATCCACCAGAGACAGGTGACAATACAGAGACACAAATTACTCTGGCCCAAAGCAGGGCATGGAAATGTCTTAGGGAAGTGAGCAACACGGAGCAGGGTATGATCATAGGCGAGAGGGCAGAAGCAGAAGCTCGGAAGGAGGACCGTGCGGGAAATAGCGTGCGATGAAAAGGGTCGGCCCAGGAAAGCCAGAGCAGGGCACTCCTCCTCAGGCTTGGAACAAGGCTCTGCTCAGTGGGGGATGGCAGTGCTTCCCTCAGAGCCAGGCCCCAGGGAAATTCCTCTGTCTGTGGTGACTGAGATGGGCGGGGCAAGGGGAGAGACAGGGAGTCTATTTGGAGGGAAGCACAGTAGGGGTGGAACAGAGGACTGTCAGTTGCAGAGAATCCAGAAGCATCTGCAGGGTTCAGCTGGGGGCCGTGAACTCTAGGAGGGCTCCACCAAATCCCCAGGCCCATAGCAGGCCGCCAGTAACATTTGATGAGTGAATGTGGAGCTGGAGAGGGAGGGATCACAGGCGCAGCGGGGACAGGGCTGCAATGCCAGTGGGCGGCAGGGAGGTCGAGTATGGAGCAGCAGCCCCCAGCCGCAGAAACTCCCAATGGGAAGCCCACCTCTCTGCAGTTTTATATCCGTGCACCTTTGCTGTGGCCACAAGAACTTTCAAATCCAAATATAAGAATTTAACATCCCTTGGTTATCAAATTTAACACATTTTGAAGGAGGACCCCTGGGGGAAACTGCATCATAGGTGCACATTTTTTGCAGTGAAGGAAAACAGATTTACAAACATCCCTTTGAAATGGCCAGGAAAGGAGGGCCTGGAGAGATTTAAAAGAAGGGGTAGCGAATAGAAATTCATTGTTTCCAGAACTCATGATTCCTCACTTAGAATGTGTAAAAACACCCTTGGTTGTATGCATGCTGCCTCCTTCACTTAGGGAATGCAGACATGGTTGTAAAGATTTTCACGAGTTCCTTCCAAATTGTGGTCCCCCGAACTCTCTTTCTCCAACTAGGGATTAAGTTTTTCAATAAAGACTCTGCCAGAAGAATTTTCAGGAACAAATCCCTGGGGATGAGGAAGGGTTCTCCATTTAGGAAGAACTATTATTTCAGTAAATTCCAAGTGCTGCAGGTGCCAGGCATGATGGGAGCAGATTCCACCCCAGCTCTGGAGTGTCGAGAAAGAAAAGATGAAGACAGGGAGGAAGGCTCCTGAGGAGGATGCTGGCGAGGAGGGCTGGATGTGGGATTACCCCTCCAGAGCCTACAGGGGTCTAAGTGCTGGAGCAGGGATGGAGGGACTGGGGTCTGGGTCTGCTGGCTCCAGATGGGACTGAATTGCAGATGAAGAACAACCCTCCTCCCCCTGGCAGGACTGTGCCCCCGGCTATACGCGCACTGGGAGTGGGCTCTACCTGGGCCACTGTGAGCTGTGTGAATGCAACGGCCACTCAGACCTGTGCCACCCAGAGACCGGAGCCTGCTCAGTAAGATGCATGCAGGCCTGGATGGTGTACCATCCAGGCTGGCTGTGAGATGGGGAGGGGTGGGCTCGGTAAGATGGGCCTATGTCCAGGGCAAGGCTGTGGGGTCACGGCCTCTGGGACAAAACTCCAGGACCAGCAGGTCTGGTCACTGAGGGGCTGCAGGCATAGTGGGGTGGCCAGAGCTTTGGAATAACAGCCTTCTTTATTTTTATTTATTTATTTAAATTTTTTATTAAGGTATTATTGATATACACTCTTATGAAGGTTTCACATGAAAAAACAATGTGGTTATTACATTTACCCATATTATCAAGTCCATATCCATACCCCAATGCAGTCACTGTCCGTCAGTGTAGTAAGATGCCACAGATTCACTGTTTGCCTTCTCTGTGCTACACTGTTTTCCCTGTGATCCCCCCCACACCATGTGTACTAAACATAATACCCCTCAATCCCCTTCTCTCTCCCTCCCCACCCGCGTTCCCACATTCTCCCCTTTGGTAACCACTAGTCCCTTCTTGGAGTCAATACAGCATTCTTTATTTTTTATTATTATTTTTTTTTTTACAATTTATTTTGGTATCATTAACCTAGTTACATGTGCAATATTATGGTGATTAAACTACCCCCTTCATCAGGTCCCCCCCACCAACCCCATTACAGTCACTGTCCATCAGCGTAGTGAGATGCTATAGAGTCACTACTTGTCTTCTCTGAGTTGTACAGCCCTCCCCGGGCCCCTGCTACCTTACGTCTGCTAATCGCAATACCCCTTTTACCCTCTTATCCCTCCCTTCCCACCCATCTTCCCCAGTCCCTTTCCCTTTGGTAACTATTAGTCCGTTCTTGGGTTCTGTGAGTCTGCTGCATAACAGCCTTCTTTATAAAGAAGACTTCAGTTACTGCTATTTTCTTTTATCACCAAAGTGACACATGTTCCTTGTAGAAAAATCAAACTACAGAGGTAACCCAAAAAGAAAGTAAAAATTCCCTGTAATCCTATCACCTGTAGGCCATCACTGTCAACATTAGAGTATGGGGCTCCTCTGCTCTTTTTCTAGGCAAATATTTACACACACTAATGTGCCTTTTGTTTTGCAAAGAACCATCGCATAGTTGAGTTTGGTACTCAACTTTTTTTACTCCCAAGTTCATGAACAACTTTCCATATTGTTAAATACTTTTTCATACCTGACCTTTTCGGAGTGGCGTGTGTATAGCTGCAGTGTGGCCAAGGGATGGTTGACAGACCCACACACTAACCATGGAGCAAGGAACAGGCTGTGTTAATAAAACAAACATGGACCTCTCTGGGAGAGAATATAAAACTCACATATTTTCATGAGGAAGCATGTATTTTCAAAGCTCCACCCCCACATACCAAGGTGTATAGCTCCACTCTCCTCTGGTGTTATAGGTGTTTAGATGGGAAAATGTAAGAAATGCAGTCAACACCACCCTTTTTGCTAGCCGTTTGCATGGATATTCTTTTTAATTTATCTAGTTCCCTGTTCGTGGTTTGTTCCCAGCATTTAGCTTTTAGAAACACTACTGAGAAGAACATCCTGCAGTGAAATCTTTGTGCTCCTTCCCGATTATATCGTTAAGATAAGCTCACACTGGAATTTCCAGATCAAGGGAGTACAAAATTATAAAAGTTTTGGTAGATTTTGCCAAATTGCGAGGGACTGATGTCCTTGTGCCTCACAGCAATGCCAACACAACGCCACTGGGGAGTTCTGTGAGCTGTGTGCACCTGGCTACTATGGAGATGCCACAGCCGGGACACCTGAGGACTGCCAGCCTTGTGCCTGCCCACTGACCAACCCTGAGAACATGTGGGTGCCCTTGCTCAAGGCCTGTTGAGGAAGTCCCACTGGGGAGGGGAGGGCACTGCACTGGCTTGGGGGGCAGAAGCCGGGGGAGGAGGGTGGTAAGTGGGTGTCCCATGGCCTGACCTTTGCCTCCCCTATCCCAGGTTCTCCCGCACCTGCGAGAGCCTGGGAGCTGGCGGGTACCGCTGCACAGCCTGCGAACCCGGCTACACGGGCCAGTACTGTGAGCAGTAAGTATGCAAATAGGAGGGGGAAAGGCAGGGGGCATATGAGGCAGCTAAATGAGAGTCCTGGCTGGTGTTGCTCAGAAAAGTCTCTACCAGGAGCCTGTCCCTCCCCTGTGCAAAAGCTTTCCAAGACTCCCTGCTGCCCTGGGGCCAGCCCAAGCCCCTTAAGTAGTTGCATATTGTATATACTTAGTATATGCTTGTATATATATGTACGTATATATAATATACTATAGTATATATATGTATATACTTCGGTATATACTTATTACTCTTTGGTCTCATCCCACTTCTGACTCCCAGCGCAATACTCTAGCTGGCTTTAACTTCTTAATGTTCAGGTCTGTGATGTGTTGTTCCCTCTGAATGGAACATTCGTCACCCTCAAACCTTCCTAGCTAACTCCTATTTAGCCTTCAAGGCTCAGCTTCACTCACTCGTTTCGCACACTGTTGTTGAACATCTGCTGTCTGCCCTGCAGTGGGCCAAGGTGTTGTTGATAAAGTGGCAAACAAAGGAGATTCGGGCCCAGCCCTTAGGAAATGCACCTCCTAAAAGGGAGACAAGGCAGCGAGGAGTCACACACGTGGATCGTTACCAACAGTGATAAGTTCTCTGGAGAGTACAGCCTGCTCCCAGGGAATGTAACAGCTCCGAGTCCCCTCTGGGAAGCCTGCCGATGCCCAGAGCTGGATTAGTGCCTCCCCCCGCCCCCATGCCCTCACAGCCCCCACACACGTCCCTCATTCTCATTTGCATAGTTCCCATGTCACTTTCCCAAAAAGTGAGTTCCATAAGGGTGGGGATTTCATCATGCTCACTGTGTACTTCCATAACCTACCATCATAGTTTCTTAAACATTTGTTGAATGAATGTTTCCCTGGAGAGAAAAGGCCTACCACCCCCGTTATGTGACCTGCTATGTTCCCTTACACTCCCCTTTGTCAGAGCACTGAGGCCCTCTGTTGGGGCTTTTCTTTGGCCTCTGAAGTCCCTCCTTCAGAGCCAGAGACTCAGAGCCTCCTCACCCCCTACCGGGCAGCCCGCTGGGCTTCTGGCTCCCCAAGTCCACCATGACGCATGGGTCCTCTAGGGCCTGACAGAGCTGGTCTCTGTTCCTCCTTACAGATGTGCCCCCGGTTACGTGGGAAACCCCAATGTGCAGAGGGGACGGTGCCTGCCACAGGGTAAGTGGAACCCCGGCCTCAGGTCAGGGTAATGGGTGAGGCAGGGAGCCTAGGGAGTTTGGGAGATGCACGGCCTGGGGGGCAGGGCCCAGGTTGGGGCACGCCAGTCTTTGGGAGGGCAGAGATATCTGAGACAATGCGCATGCTGGGGACCTCCCTGCTGAGTGGCCTCTGCTGTCACTCCCCCAGCAGCCGAAGCCCCACTGGTGGTCCAGGTGCAACCAGCTCGGAGCATAGTACCCCAGGGTGGCCCCCACTCCCTGCGGTGCCAGGTCAGTGGGAGCCCACCCCACTACTTCTACTGGTCTCGTGAGGATGGGCGGCCTGTGCCCAGCAGCACCCATCAGCGACATCAAGGTACCCATGGCCTCAGGCCCCTCAGCCCCATGAGCAAACCCAGGGAAGGGGAGGCATAGGTCTGTCCCTGCCCTACTGGGATCCAGTCCTCACACACAGGCTGGGGGGCAAGGGGGCGCATGTGCAGTGATGAACTGCCGTCTGCTCCCCATCAGGATCCGAGCTGCACTTCCCCAGTGTCCAGCCCTCGGATGCGGGAGTCTACATTTGCACCTGTCGTAATCTCCATCATGCCAATTCCAGCCGGGCAGAGCTGCTGGTCACTGGTGAGTCCTTCTGCCCCCGTCCTCAAGATGGCCTGTGCTGGGCTGGACTGCAGACTGTGGACACAGGCAGCTGGCACCTTCACCTACTGGAGGGGATGGTGGTTGTCTGGATGAGGGCACCAGCCATGGAACTGGAGAGAGCTGATGGAGTTGAGACTGGTTTTAGAGGCAGAACTAGTGGGACTTGATTGTGGTCATTAAGGGAGAGAGAAATGTCTAGGATCATGCCCAGAGGTCTAGACTCCAGCAGCTGGGCAAATGGGGTGTTATTTCCTGAGATTAGAGGGGCTCAATGGGAGGGAATCTTCAGAATGGGCTGCCCGAGCAGAGTGAGAGACAAGGATTTGCATGCAAGTGGTTTCTTTGGGAGGTGAAGTGAGACAGGGAAGAGAAGGCATATTACTGGGCACATTACTGAGCAAGTTACCACAGTGAGCAGTTGTTTAATGTTGCTTAAGGAAACTGACAAATTTGAGTAAATCATTCACTTGGAGTCACCCTGTCCCAGGGCCAAGGGAACTGGGGTATATTTACACCAGCCCCGACCACAGTCATGATGGAGGCCTGTTCCAGGAGCATCATTCCATCCCACCTCATGGCCAGGCCCAGTGGTCTCCAATGGCCTAAGAAAGCTTCATGCAAAGAGATGCAGCAGCTGTTAAGAGTCAGGCAGGCGGGCTCTAATGTGACATGGCGAGGGGACGTGGGTGGGGCACCATCAGCACCACTACAAACAGATCAGAGGGAATCACAAGTTGGTTTTGGACTTGTTAAAGTTTGAGATGTTTGCGGAAACACCTACACAGACACATCAGGCAGGCATTTAGGTATGTGAGTCTGGAACCCAAGAAAGAAGCCCTGGCCAGGAAATGCGTTGGGAGCTGTTGGCCTAAGGAAGGTGTTCAAAGACACGGGGCAGGATGAAATTGCCCAGGGGGAGTGTGGCTTGAAGACAGAGCCCAGGGCAGAGCCCCAAGGAGCTCCAACTTGAACATAGCAAGTTGAAGAGTGAGGACAGTAAATGAGACTGAGTGAATGCAGCCAGTGAGCTAGGAGAGGGCAGGGGAGGTGGGCCATTGGAAGTCAAAAGGGAAAGGGCTTCCAGAAGAGAGTGGTTGGCCTCACCAGGTGCCCTGTGGAAGAGAAATAACCCTTGGAGGTTATGCTTTGATAAGAGTAGTTTTCAATGGAGAGAAAGAATAGAAACCAGATGGGAGGGAGGCAAAAAATCGATGGAAGGCAGTAAGTGTAGACAGCAAGTGTAGACAGCCCTTTCAAGAGTCTGGGCTCTCAAGTGAGGCCTCTGAATGGAGCAGTAGCCAGAAGGAGTATGGAGTCAAGGGAGTGCTTTCAGAGATGGGAAATTCTAGAACACATTTGTCTGTGGAGGGGATGATCCTGTGCTAAGAGGTGAGACTGATGTAGCAAGAGAGTGCACAGCCCAGAGAGGAAGCCCTTAGGAGGGAGTGTGGGAAGGTGTCCTGGTAGGGCTGGGGGCAGTGAGCAAAAGAGTCTCATCCTTTGGGGACTAGGAAGGAGGAAAGTAAGTGGATTTGAGAAAATGGGGAAATTCCTGACTAGTAGTTTCAATTTTCTCAAGAAGTGTGAGGTGAAGCCATCAGCTATGAACATGGAAGCAGGGTTTGGGAGGGTGGAGAAGTTGGCAGGAGGTGTGAAATTGTTTGGGAGGATAGAAACTGGAACCAGACGGAGAAACCCAGTTGGAGTGGAATGTGAAATGTTAAGAGCTTATTTGCAGTCTGTGATCATGCACTGGGGCCAAGTACACTCAGGGTGTGATGTTCTCCCGATTGCTGGGAGAAGGTGGATGGTGGGTTTGGCCAGGATGAGGGGGGCAGGCATCCGAGAGTGGAATGGAATCAAAGCTAGCCTGGGAAAGAAGTGACACCCAGATGGGGTGATGGACAGAGAGAGAAAGGATAGGGGTCTGGCCAGCACCCAACCTACTGGGAGGCCTTCCGTCCCCCACAGAGGCTCCAAGCAAGCCCATCACAGTGACAGTGGAGGAACAGCGAAGCCAGAGCGTGCGCCCTGGGGCCGACGTCACCTTCATCTGCACAGCCAAGAGCAAGGTGGGCAGAGCAGGGAGTGGGCATTGGGAAGATCTGTCTTCTGGGTTCTCTGAGCCCCACCCCTGACCTCCACCCCATCCCTCTTGCCCCACCTGCAGTCTCCTGCCTATACTCTGGTGTGGACCCGCCTGCACAATGGGAAACTGCCAGCCAGCGCCATGGACTTCAATGGCATCCTGACCATTCGCAATGTACAGCCAAGTGATGCAGGCACCTATGTGTGCACCGGCTCCAACATGTTCGCCATGGACCAGGGCACAGCCACGCTGCATGTGCAAGGTGCACCCTTCGGTCCCTGACCACCCAGCCTTGGCCTCCCCCCATGCCCACCAGGATGACAGCTGATAATTTCTGGACATCTGCCATGTGCCAGGTCCTAGTCTAAACTCTGAAGAAACGGGAGAGAGGGACAAACAGGAGCTCTGCTCCCCTGCACTGCATGTTCTCATAAGGAGACAGTAGGCATTGGAACAAGTGAACAGACAACCTAATTACACATGGTGAGGGGGGCTGGGATAGGAATAGAATGAAGGGAAAACAAGAAAAGAGGAAGGAGGAGGGACAGCTACTATCCATAGGGTAGTCAGGGAGGGCCTCTCAGAGGAGGTGACATCTGAGCAGAGCCCTGAAGAAAGAGGTGTTTAGCCACTTACAGAGCCAGCAGAGTGTTCTTGGCAGAGGAAGCAGCATATGCAAAGACCCTGAAGCAGGAGCATGTTGATGTGTTTGAGGAATGGCAAGGCCAGCATGCCTGGAGCTGTGGGAGAGAGGGTGGGTGAGGAACTTGAAGGTGTGGGGGAAGTGGCAAGATCTCACTGACGGTTTAAAAGCCCTCTTTGGCTGCTCTGTGGACAAATGGCCATCAGGGCTAGAGCGGCTGCAAAAAGAGCAGCAAGGAGGCCATTGCCGTGGGTCAGAGGACACACCCCACCCTGACCTTGTATTCTTTCTCCTCCCCCATCAGCCTCTGCTGCACCGGCCGCCCCCATGGTCTCCATCCACCCGCCACAGCTCACAGTGCAGCCTGGGCAGTTGGCCGAGTTTCGCTGCAGTGCCACGGGGAACCCCCCACCCACCCTCGAGTGGACAGGTGAAGCTACAGCAGGAATGGCATTCAGGGCCGGGCTGTCCCACATGTGGGAGGCCAGGGGCAGAACTCAAGGCTGTGGGGTCCACAGCCTCTGGGAAGCCCAGCAATCTCAGTCCCACTGGGTGCTGAGCTCACTTCTCCCTGTCAGGGGGCCCTGGTGGCCAGCTCCCTCAGAAGGCACAAGTCCACGGTGGCATCCTGCGCCTGCCCACTGTCGAGCTCTCGGATCAAGCCCAGTACCTGTGCCGTGCCCACAGCAGCGCCGGGCAGCATGTCGCCAGGGCTGTGCTCCATGTGCATGGTGAGAGGACAGGCCTGCAGGTGGGCCCAGGAGCTCATGGCATCCCCGAGGGGTGTCTCACAGGGCTCTGTCCATAGGGGGCAGCGGGCCCAGGGTCCAGGTGAGTCCAGAGAGGACCCAGGTGCATGAAGGCCGAACGGTCAGGCTGTACTGCAGGGCTGCAGGTGTGCCCAGTGCCACTATCAGCTGGAGGAAGGAAGGGGGCAGCCTCCCTCCGCAGGTGAGGAGATGGATCGGAGGCAGGCCCACAGGCTCAGCCGTCCCAGCGCTTGCCACCTGCCCCTCCCACCTTCACTTCCTACCCATCTCCTCTGGTTCCTTCACTTCCAAGATGGTGGCCTGCTCAGACATCGTGTCTGCTGCATCCTGGCCTCTTGCTTTGCTACCTGGCCCCGCCCTCCCGGGTGCCCCACCGGACCCTAACTTGGCTGTGTGCTTGCCTCTACCTCTTGTGCCCCCTTGCTGGCTGGCCTCGCTCCCTCAGTGGCTGACCCTTCTCACTGTGTGGCAGGCTCGGTCTGAGCGCACAGACATCGCCACACTGCTCATCCCGGCCATCACGACTGCTGACGCCGGCTTCTACCTCTGCGTGGCCACCAGCCCTGCAGGCACTGCCCAGGCCCGGATCCAAGTGGTCGTCCTTCCAGGTGCGGGGCCTCTGGGGGCTGAAGGAATGGGGAGGGCAAGCCAGGGCTCCTGGAGGAGGCCCACTCACTTCTCCTCTGTCCCAGCCTCAGGTGCCAGCTCCCCACCAGTCAGGATTGAGTCCTCATCACCTTCTGTGGCTGAAGGGCAGACACTGGATCTCAACTGTGTGGTGGCCGGGTCGGCTCAGGCCCAGGTCACGTGGTATAAGCGAGGGGGAAGCCTGCCTCCTCACTCCCAGGTATGAGGGTCTCTGAGCCTGTGGCAGTGGGTCTGGGGGTGGTCCTGTGCACACAGCCCCCTCCCAGAGCAGGGCCAGCCCTTATTTCCCTCCCTCTTCAGCTTCGGGCATGGAGGGCTCAGAGGGAGAGCTTGGCGAATGAGTTGCTGAGGCTCAGAGGGAGTGGGGATTACAGCCCCCCCTCCCCATGCTCCCATACTTCTGTCCCCTCCTGGCCCAGGTGCATGGCTCCCGGCTGCGGCTCCCCCAGGTCTCACCAGCTGATTCTGGAGAATACGTGTGCCGAGTGCAGAATGAGTCTGGCCCTAAGGAGGCCTCCATCATCATCTCTGTCCTTCACAGCTCCGATTCAGGCCCCAGCTACACCCCAGGTAGGAGCCAGGTGGGGCTGAGCAGAGGCCAAACCCCAGGATCCCCTCATCCCCAGGGAAGTGCCTGTGCGTCTGTGGTGACATCAGGACAAAAGGGGGTACTGGAGACAGGCTTTGACCGTCCACTGTCTGCTTGTGGAGATGAGGGGACTAAAGGTGGGGATAAGGTTGATCTGGCTTACCTGGGGCTCCGGGATGAGTGTGCTGTTTTCAGAATTCATTAGGAAGCAGCAGAGGCAGGATCGAACACTGAGTTGGGAGTCATACTGGGTTCAAATCTTGGCTCTACCCCATATTAGCCTGAACTGGTCATTTGACTTTTTGGAGCCTCCGTTTCCATGCCTGTGAAATGGGGATAATACCACCATCATGGTGCGAGCGCATGGCAAACTCTCTGTAGGAGGCGTTGTAGCATTATTGTCTGCACCCTTTCACCTAGCCTGGGCACTAAAAGCCTCTGGTTCCCCGTAGGCCGAGCAGCTCATCAGAGATTAGAAGTCATGGTGTGACAGACGGGCCTCAAGCTCCCAGTCGGAGGTGGGGGAGGGACGAAGGGGTCTGGCTGGCCATTACTGAGGCAGAAGAACATAGTCCCAGCCCCAGAAGGCCTGCCGTCTGTCCTCCCAAGCTAGGTCCTGCTCATCTCCCAGAGCCCTCTGCCCCAGGGCTACAGGACTAGGGCGCAGGAGCCCAGGCCTCTGACCAGCCCCTGTGTGCCCCAGCTCCTGGTGGAGCCCCCGCTCCAGGCAGCTCCCAGCGTATCCGCATTGAGTCTTCGTCCTCCCATGTGGCTGAAGGGCAGACCCTGGATCTGAACTGCGTGGTGCCTGGGCAGGCCCACGCCCAGGTCATGTGGCACAGGCGTGGGGGCAGCCTCCCTGCCCGGCACCAGGTACAGCAGCCCCCCAACCGGGCAACCTGCTGAAGGGGTTGAGTAGGGGGGGCTCCGGGCCCCTCCCAACCCTCCCTGTTTGCACTCAGACCCATGGCTCACTGCTGCGGCTGCACCAAGTATCCCCAGCCGACTCAGGCGAGTACGTGTGCCGTGTGGTCCTTGGCTCCGGGCCGCTGGAGACCTCAGTCCTGGTCACCATCAAGGCCTCTGGCTCCAGTGCTGACTCCATCCCTGGTGAGTAAGCGCCAATGACAGGGCGAGCTGTAGGAGGCTGAGAGCAGTCCCAGGCGCTGATCCTAGTGACTCTGTTACCTCCAGGGGCTGGGCAGGAGGCCCACACTGGAACTGGCCTCTGCTTCTGCCTCCTCCTCTCTCCCAGCCTCAACTACCCTCCCCTCTACCACTTGCTTACTTCCTGCAAGGTTCAGCCCTGGCCCAGCCACCCCCTCAGGGTCCCTCAGCTGAGGACATCAAATCCAGGCCACCTGATGCCCAACATACGGGCCTGGCCTGAGAACAAGGCTGAACCGGCCCCAAGGGGACAACCACTGACCTCTCCTCTGGGAACATCTACTACCCTCACTCCTTTCTCCGCAGCCCCAGGGCCCATCCCGCCTGTCAGGATCGAGACCGCATCCCCCACAGTGGCTGAGGGGCAGACCCTGGATCTGAGCTGTGTGGTGGCAGGGCAGGCCCACGCCCAGGTCACGTGGTACAAGCGTGGGGGCAGCCTTCCCGCCCGGCACCAGGTACACGGTGGCAGAAAGGTGGGAGGAGGCCCGCCAGGCCAAGCTATGGGCAGTGGGTTGAGGGGCTGGCGGTTCCTTGGTCAGAGGAGCTGGGTAAGGGGTACCTGTGGGCTCTGGGAAGCCCCCCTCTCATACCCCTCCCTGCCCATGGCTGCCCAGGTCCGTGGATCCCGCCTGTACATCTTCCAGGCCTCACCAGCTGACGCAGGCGAGTATGTTTGCCGGGCCAGCAATGGTGTGGAGGCCTCCATCACAGTCAAAGTAACCAGGACCCAGGGAGCCAACTTCGCCTACCGTGAGTGGGACCACCAGGCTGGGCTGGGACGGAGAAAGGGGATAGGCACGGCCAGCTACAGAGAACTGGAGTGATGGGTGACCGTCTTCTCCCCTAGCTCCTGGTGGCACCCAGCCCATCCGCATTGAGTCCTCCTCCTCCCACGTGGCCGAAGGGCAGACCCTGGATCTGAACTGCGTGGTGCCTGGGCAGGCCCATGCCCAGGTCACATGGCATAAGCGCGGGGGCAGCCTCCCCGCCCGGCACCAGGTACAGGACAGGAGGATGGATTAGCCAAGAAGGAGGTGGGAGGGAGGCCCCTGGGTGGTGGAAGTCAGGGGTGAGGAGGGCTGGGAGCCTCCTTGAGACAGGGGAAGCCTGGAACCCTATCACACGGCTGTAGAGTGTCATGGTTTAGAACCCAGAGTCAAGGACCAGCCAGCCAAGGTGTGAATGCCACCTCCAGCACTGAGCTTGTGACCTTGGACCAGTTATTTAACCTCTCTGTGCCTCAGCTGCAGCATCTATAGAATGGTAATAATGGTACCTACCTTAAAGAATTGTCTTAAGGATGAAGTGAATTAATACATGTGCAAAGTGCTCAGAGCTCTTGCTCATAGAAAGTGCTGTGAGCTGTTATACCACTATATGTTATCTATTATTACTGTATTTTATAGAATTTAGGATGTTGCTGATTGCAAGATGCACCATTATTTTATGTACCTCTGAGAGGAAAAAAAGCTGCAATTTGTAATTGTAAGATTTATTACTGAAAGGAAAATTTCAGATTCAGAGAGGTTGAAGAATGTGTCTTAGAACGGCTGGACCACGGCATTAGTGTTTGTCCGGTTCTCCATGGCTCCTCCCGGCCACTCCCCAGCCCTAAGCAAGACGGAGCTGATGGCCAGGCCTTGGGGGTCAGGGGGCCAGGCCGGGATGCAGGTCATACGGGCAAGGGTCCTGGGGAGGGCCCCATCTGACGTCACCTCCATTCCACCAGACCCATGGCTCACTGCTGAGACTACACCAGGTGTCCCCAGTCGACTCAGGTGAATATGTGTGCCGCATGGCGGGCGGCTCGGTACCCCTGGAAGCCTCTGTCATGGTCACCATTGAGCCTGCGGGTTCTGTGCCTGGTGAGTGGTGCCGTGGGGAAAGCATGGCTAGGGACCCAGTAAGGGGGGGGCTCCCCATCCAGCAGTAGCAGGATCCCACGAGAGCAGCTCTCCTCCCCTCCCATCTGGGGATTGACCCTCTGCCTTTCTTCCCCAGCACTGGGTGTCACACCCCCAGTCCGGATCGAGTCATCGTCCTCCCATGTGGCTGAGGGGCAGACCCTGGATCTGAACTGCCTGGTTGCTGGGCAGGCCCACGCTCAGATCACATGGCACAGGCGTGGGGGCAGCCTCCCGGCTCAGCACCAGGTAGGAGGTGGGGAGCCGGGGGGGCCTGAAGGACCCCCGTGACAGTGGAATAAGGAGCACAGCCTTTCATCCAGGCATATTTGAGCTAACATGCTGCTCTGCCACGTGACTTTATGCCAAGCATTTGACCTCCTTGGTCCTCATGTCTATCAAATGAGCTCACACTGCCTACTTCACCTGCCCCAAGCATGTCAGTAAATGCTGGTCCCCATTTCTTCCCCCTGGACTCAGTCCTGATGCTGAGGCAGGGGAATTGAAGGGTCGTGAATGGTGCTCCCCCACAGAAGAGCCTCCCTTGAGTTCCAGCTTGCTGGGCCAGGCTGGGAGGGGCCCAAGGAAGGGAGCAGGGGCCTGGCAGTGGTCCCGGCGCCTGGCTCTGAGCTTGCCTCTCTGCTGCCCCTCCCAGGTGCACGGCTCGAGGCTGCGGTTGCCCCAGATGACTCCCGCGGACTCTGGGGAGTATGTGTGCCGTGTGACCAGTAGCTCGGGCACCCAGGAAGCCTCAGTCCTCATCACGATCCAGCAGCGCCACGGTCCTCACAGTGCGTGTCTCAGGAGTAATAGCAAGTGGTGGGGGACTGCTAGGGCCCCTTCACCCTCCATAGCTCCAGCACCTTGCCTCCCGTCTCACCCTCCCAGCCCAGGGCGTGGTGTACCCTGTCCGCATCGAGTCCTCCTCAGCCTCCCTGGCCAATGGACACACTTTGGATCTCAACTGCCTAGTGGCCAGCCAAACCCCCCACACCATCACCTGGTATAAGCGGGGAGGCAGCCTACCCAGCCGACACCAGGTATGGGGCCAGCAGGGAGAGAAGTAAAAGCTAAGTGCACCATAAGGAAGGGCCCTCAGCACCTCCTCTGTGCTCATTCAGTCATTCAACAACCATTGAGCACTCTTGCTGGAAGGGCCTTAGACCAGTGCTGAGGATATGGAGATAAATCCCACTGACCTCAGGTGGATACTGTATTCTAACAGAACATTCTATGATTCTCTCACTCATTAATCTCCCTGAGAACCTGCTCCACACCTAGCCCTAAGAACTCCCAATGAAATGAGACAGGTGCCTGGCCTCAGGGACCTCACCAGCTAGAGGGCAAGGCAGACACGCCATATGACAGCAGGGCCTTGTGGCGTCGCCAGGAGGGCCTCCATGGGCTTTCTGCAGGGGTGGCAGGTGCAAAGCTAGAGGACTGTCTGACCCAGCCCAGAGCCTCAGGAAGGCCGCGGGGGGAGTTCCGAAGGAGGCTGGGGGTGGGGAGGGGGGCCCGCCCAGGCAAGGCAGGGAGGCTCCCGGAGTGGGGAGCGGAGCGGGGGACAGCAGCAGTGCCTGAGGTGTGGGGGCGCTTCCCCCGCCCACGGACCCCTGTCCACCCTAGATCGTGGGCTCCCGACTGCGGATCCCCCAGGTGACACCAGCAGACTCTGGCGAGTACGTGTGTCATGTCAGTAACGGTGCTGGCTCCCAGGAGACCTCGCTCATCGTCACCATCCAGGGCAGCAGCTCCTCCCATGGTGAGCACACAGGGCGGGGGTTCCAGGCCGGCGGGTGCCGAGAGGCAGACACGTCCCCAGGCCCATCACTGTTGTCTGACTCTGGCTATGTGGCCTGTTTCTCCCTGTCCCCAGTGTCCAGTGTGTCTCCAATCAGGATTGAGTCCTCGTCACCTGCAGTGGTCGAAGGGCAGACCTTGGATCTGAACTGCGTAGTCGCTGGGCAGCCCCAGGCCACCATCACGTGGTACAAGCGTGGGGGCAGCCTTCCCACCCGACACCAGGTACAGAGTGGATCCGTGGCCATGGGGGTGGAAGCCCTGCCTCCTGGGGTGGGCTGTGCAGGGATAGCCCCGCAGGCAAGGACCCTGAAGCACGAGCTGGCAGGCCTGGGGGGAGGCTCGAGCCAACCAGTGACCCCTCGGCCCCTTGCTTCCCCTCCACCTCCTTGCCTACGTGCCCCACAGGCCCACGGCTCCCGCCTGCGGCTGCACCAGATGTCCGTGGCGGACTCAGGAGAGTATGTTTGCCGGGCCAACAATAACATTGACGCCCAGGAGGCCTCCATCATGGTCTCGGTCTCCCCCCCGTGCTGGCAGCCCTTCTGGTGAGTCTGATGAAGGCCCGGGATGGGACTGGGAGACACAGATAACAGTGCTCTCTGGGGGGGAGGGAGCTCTGCAGTCAGAGCCCTCGGATGGGGTGGCTGCCCAGGGCAAAGGCTCTGCAGAGGGATGCCTGGGTTCGAGTCCTGCCCGCACCAGTAAGAAACTTGAGTAACTCTCCTCCCTCAGCTTTATTTCTACATCAGATGGGGATGTCGATCATTCCCACCTCAGATTGCTGTCCAATGTGGTGGCTACTAGCTGCGTGTGGCTATTGAGCACTTGAAATGTTGGATGTGAATTTTAAATGTTAATTAATTTTAATTGCCACACATAGCTAGCGGCCACCGTATGGGACAGTGCAGATGATAGAACATTTCCATCGTCACAGAAAGTTTATGAATTTTGTGAGGGTTAATGAGTTCATGCACAAAGTGCTCAGAACACTTGCCTGGCACACTAAGTGCTTAGTGCGTGTTAACTATTACTACTACCTTAGGGATAGGGGTTTCTATGACTGAGGCTCCCACCAGCCCAGCTGTTCCCAAATCTGACAATGGCCCAAGCCCCGACTTGCTGTTTCTGTGCCCTCCCCCCCCCAGTGCCTGGCGGTGCTGTGCCCATCAGAATTGAATCATCGTCTTCACATGTGGCTGAAGGGCAGACGCTGGATCTGAACTGTGTGGTCCCGGCACAGGCCCATGCCAAGGTCACATGGCATAAGCGTGGGGGCAGCCTGCCCACTCACCACCAGGTATGGGAACTGGGGAGAGGAAATAGCGGGAGGGCTGCTGGATGACCCAGGCTGCTGACCCTCAAGCTCTGCCCAGAAAGGAGGCCTGGGAGCCCCCGTGGGCTGCAGTGCCTGCCTGGGTCAGGAGTCAGACCCTGGCCCCAGGCCTTCAAGGATCCCGGTTGGCATTTCACTCTGCTCCTCTGTCCCCCAATCCCATCGCTGCACAGGCCCACGGCTCAAGGCTGCGGCTGCACCAGGTGTCCCCAGCTGACTCAGGCGAGTACGTGTGCCGCATAGTGAGCAGCTCTGGCCCCCTGGAGGCCTCAGTCCTGGTCACCATCGAGGCCTCTGGCTCCAGTGCTGTTCCTGTCCCAGGTGAGGGTCCCTCCAGTGGGGTTGGGGGGCTGGAGGAGGGAGGAAGGGAAGAGAGGCAGGCAGGCAGAGGTCAGGAGCCAGGTGAAGTGGGGTTCACCTCTGGGGCCCACATGGGCTTTGGAGTCCGGCCTATATGGGCTTCGGTCCCAGCCCCTCTGTGTATACTCTGAGATGCTGTGTGGGGATTTCTCCTCTCTGTGGTCCACTTTCCCCATCTGTAATGCAGGGAGAGTGGAGCTCTTGCAACCATTATATGAGTTCACTACAGGCTGGAATTACCCCTCTGGGGGTACATGAAGGTGCTTTGTGGTGGTGCCCCGATAAACAGTTGTATGTTAATAGTGGCATATTAGGGAAAAAGCATTGACCTGGCAAACCTGTCATGATTTCATGGAAATAATTGCCTATAGTGGGGCTAAGTATTTAAGGGTTTTTGTAGGTGAGTCAATTGAAAGGGAAAGTAATTAATAACATAGCGAGCACACGCTCCAGCCGACATCATGATAGTAGTTCATGAATGCTAATAAATGTGATAGAGCACTTGGTGCTGGGCCCTGGTAGAGTTACATTTATTTTCACAATAATCCTTTGAGGTGAGGGTGATTGCTGTCTCTCCATTTTACAGTTGGGGAGACCGAGACACAGAGAAGTGACATAGCTTTCCAAAGGTCACAGAACGAATAAGTGGCAGAGCTGGGTTTTGCACCTGGGCAAATAAGATCTGGAGTCTTGGTTCTTAGCCACACACGGCTCAAGTTTGAGAAACGTTAGTGATCAGTGTGGGGTTGCCTGGCCGCCGGTGGTGCTGGGAGCACAGGAGGAGCTGGTGGGGCTGTTGTCTGGGGCGGGGCTGGGAGAATGAAGCCCCTCCGCCCCTCACAGCCTAGCCCAGCTGCTGCAGGCCTCAGAGGTGGGAAGTAGGGGGATCGAGGAGGTGGGAGCTGAAGGCGCAGGAGTCGCAGTCCAAGCTCACTGACGCCTTCCTGTGCCCCAGCCCTACCCATCCACATTGAGACCTCTTCCTCCCACGTGGCCGAAGGGCAGACCCTGGATCTGAACTGCGTGGTGCCCGGGCAGGCCCATGCCCAGGTCACGTGGCACAGGCGCGGGGGCAGCCTCCCCGCACGGCACCAGGTATGGAGGCTAGACAAAGTAGAATGTGGGCACTCCCCACCCCACCCCGTATAGGCAGTCCTGCCTAAATCAGCCTGCAAGGGAAGGTGGCCCCACTGTCTGGAACTTTGGGAAAATTGCAGCATGAGATCACTGGGAATCAGAAGGTCAAGAACAGGCTGGGCGTGGCAGGGCCAACACTGACTCCCCTAGCACCTTGGTACATATGAGAAAAGGACACCTCTTACTCACGACACTGGACTTCCACTTACCAGAAAAAAAAAGTCATAATAAACATATCCCAATGTCTAATGTCAAAGGAGGTCACCTTTGACAGGATGCAGCCTACATAACTGTACATGACAGGCCTGGGCTACAGGTACCAGAGGGCTTGGGCATCGGAAGGCTTTGGCCACTGGGTGCCAGCTCCTTCTCCCCACTCTCACCCTGACCCTCTCCAGCTGCACGGTCCCCTGCTGAGGCTGAACCAGGTGTCCCCGGCTGACTCTGGCGAGTACTCATGCCACGTGACCGGCAGCACAGGCACCCTGGAGGCTTCTGTCATGGTCACAGTCGAGGCCTCCAGCCCAGGCCCCATTCCTGGTGAGTGACAACAGTGGGTGATTCTGGAGCACAGTTTGGGGAACCCCTTCCTGGCCTTATTCCTCCCTGCTCTCCTAGCAGGGTTCTGGCTGTCAGCTCCATGAAGGTCTGTCAACCCCTCCCTGCAACCACTGGGTCTCATCACAGCCTCTCGGCCCCTAGGGAACAGAGACCCTTCTTAGGTCAATGGTGCTCAGCCATGTCAGTCACTCCCAAGCCACTGCACCTCTCGGAAGACCAGTTGGCATTCACTGTCCCCCTTTGGCCCCTGTCTTCACCCCCAGGGAGCCTTGCCTTTCTTACCCTCTCATTGTGCCCACAGCCCCGGGACTGGCGCAGCCCATCTACATCGAGGCCTCCTCCTCTCATGTGGCTGAAGGACAGACCCTGGATCTGAACTGCGTGGTACCTGGGCAGGCCCACGCCCAGGTCATGTGGTACAAGCGTGGGGGCAGCCTCCCCACCCGGCACCAGGTACAGGGCCCAGGATGGGGAGGGCTCAGGGCAGGCAGGTGTCAAACTGCATTTGCCTTCTGCATGCCAAACCTTATGCAAACCCTGGCCAGCTTGCAGTCCCCAGAGCATAAAATGCTTCTGAGAGGAGAGTTCACCAGCCAGGGGGTTGAGAGACCTGGGTTTGTCTCTCGGCTGCTGAATCAATTCCCTGAGCCACTTTCCTCCTCTGTAAAGTGGGTAGATAAGACTTGGAGGATTCTCTGAGTGGAACTCCCTCATCCCCAACAGCTAGAACCCTGAGCTCCTGAGACCCAAGGGAGAACTCTTGGGCACAGCCGGGCGTGTGGGCTTACCCTGTGCCCAGGGCCCTGGCCTGATGGCAGCTCTGTCCTCCAACAGACCCATGGCTCCCGGCTGCGGCTGCACCAGGTGTCCCCTGCCGACTCGGGCGAGTATGTGTGCCGTGTGGTTGGCGGCTCAGGTCCTGAGCAGGAGGCCTCCTTCACGGTCACTGTCCCACCCAGTGCAGGGTCCTCCTACCGTGAGTGTGACGGATGCTGTGGACAGGGAGGAGGGGAGACCCTGGAGCTGAGTCACGGGGTCGAGCCAAACCGGCCCTGCTGAGCCCAGCCCTCTACCCACCTTGTCCCCCAGGCCTTAGGAGCCCTGTCATCTCCATCGACCCTCCCAGCAGCACTGTGCAGCAGGGCCAAGATGCCAGCTTCAAGTGCCTCATCCACGATGGGGCAGCCCCCATCAGCCTTGAGTGGAAGACTCGGCACCAAGAGCTGGAGGGTGAGCCGGGCAGGGTGGGTGGGACTGGAGGCAGGTGGGAACGTGTGGGGATTATGCCTGTGGGTGGGGCAGAGACCAAGGATGGCACCGAACTCACTGTGGGACTCGGGTAAGGCCCTGCCCTCTTGGGGCCTCAGTGTCCCCATCTGGATGGACCCAGGAGTCTCCAAGGACTCTTTCCTCTGCCATCTGTGACCCTGTGAGCTGGAGCAGGGTCGTCCAGGCTAACAGGGTCAGGAGCCTGGGACAGAAGCCACCTGCTGGCAGCACCAAGGCAGGAGGACGGGCCTCGCTGACCGAACCCTTCCCAACGCCAACCCCACAGACAACATCCGCATCAGTCCCAACGGCTCCATCATCACCATCGTGGGCACCCGGCCCAGCAGTCACGGTGCCTACCGCTGCGTGGCCTCCAATGCCTACGGTGTGGCCCAGAGTGTCGTGAACCTCAGTGTGCACGGTGAGGGGCTCAGCCCCCTGGGCTCTGCCTTCCCGTTTCCAGCCCTGATTCTGAGCTCAATCTCCAGGCTTAAATCCTGCCTCTGCTACTGCCTCCCTCTTGGGCATTCTCCCTCTCTGAGCCTTGATTTCAACGTCAGTGCAGACTAGTGTCCACCTGGCAGTTACTGAGGAGGGGGCCGTGACAGTGCATGGGGCCAGCAGAGCCCTGCATGTGTATCAGTGGTGTATTCCTCTGGGCAGGGCCCCCTGTGGTGTCTGTGCTCCCCGAGGGCCCTGTGAGAGTGCCGGTGGGAAAGGCCATCACCCTGGAGTGTGTCAGTGCTGGGGAGCCCCGCTCCTCTGCTCGCTGGACCCGGGTCGGCCCTCCCACCAACTTGGAACAGCAGATGTTTGGGCTTGTGGACAGCCACACGGTGCTGCAGGTGAGGTGTGGCTCCCCCTGTCCAGAGGCCAGTGCCGCTCCATTCAGTGCCCATCCTTGCGAAAATGCTTTGAGGGAAGAGTGGTGGATAGGCAGATGGGTAACGAATGGGTGGAAAGGGAAAAGGAGGGACGGGATGAGTAGATGGTGGGTAGATTGAAAGATGTGCAGGAAGAAAGATGGAGGGTGGGAGAAGGGGGAAGGAAGAAAGAATGAATGAAAAGATGACCAGATGGGTGGATGGGTGGGTAGATGGGTGCATGTATAGGTGGATGGATGCATGGATGGATGCATGGAGGGGTGGGTGGGTGGGTGAGTGGATACATAGGTGGATGGATGGGTGGGTGATAAATGGATGGACACGTAGGTTGGTAGGGAGGGGGTGGGTGAGTAAGTGAACGAATGGGTGGGTAAGTTGATGGACTAGTGGACGGGTAGATTAATGAGATGTCTTGAGTATGAGCCCTCAAGAAGCCATTCAAACAGGGAGCTAAAAACAAAGTACGGGTAAAGGAGAGATGTGAAA
Source organism: Phataginus tricuspis (assembly GCA_029783875.1). NCBI lineage: Eukaryota > Metazoa > Chordata > Mammalia > Pholidota > Manidae > Phataginus > Phataginus tricuspis. The sequence continues at coordinate 16,191,252 of JAQQAC010002837.1, read as the reverse complement.
CCAAACCAGAGCTAGGACCTAGTGGCCAGGCACCCCGTCAATGCCACCTAACCCACCTCCTCTCTCCCTTCCAGATTTCATCAGCGAAACCATCAGATGCAGGCACCTATGTATGCCTGGCTCAGAATGCTCTTGGCACAGCACAGAAGCGGGTGGAGGTGATTGTGGACACAGGCATCGTAGCCCCAGGGTTCCCCCAAGTCCAGGTTGAAGAAGTCGAGCTGACTGTGGAAGCTGGACACACGGCCACCCTGCGCTGCTCAGCCACAGGTGTGGACGGGGCTGGCACTCAGGGCAGGGAGAACACTAGTGCCCTGGGGCCTGAATTGTAGACACAAGAGATCTAAAGGTGGTGTCCTACCTGGGGAGGGGGTCTTGTTGCAGGCATGTCCCAGTGATGGCTGAGGTGCCCACTTCATGAGCCCCATGAAGGGGCAAGGTCACCCAGGCCCCTTCCTCACCAGCCCCACCCTCTGGGGGCAGCCCAGTGACCCTGCTCTCTTCCACTCCACTTCACAGGCAGCCCCACGCCCGTCATCCACTGGTCCAAGCTGCGCTCCCCGCTGCCCTGGCAGCACCGGCTGGAAGGTGACACACTGATCATCCCCCGGGTAGCCCAGCAGGACTCAGGCCAGTACATCTGCAACGCTACTAGCCCCGTCGGGCATGCCGAGGCCACCATCACCCTGCATGTAGAGAGTAAGGAGCTCGCCTGTTTTCCGTGGGCTCCCCTCTCTGCCACGTGGAGGTCTGAGCCCCCCGCCAGGCTGCACACTGGACAGAACCCCCGGACCCCATCCAGAGGGCCAGGACCTCAGGCCCCCAGAGCCCGCCCTAGCCTGAGCCCCACATCCCCTCCCTGGAACGTTGCTTTCCTCTCCCCCCATCCTCTGGGCTCGCCATTCAGCTTCCCGGGCCTTTGGCCGGTTGTCTGGACCCGGCTCCTGCCCCCATCCTGGCCTCCACTCTTCCCCACCCTGACCTCTGTGTCTCCCCACCCCAGGCCCACCATATGCCACCACAGTCCCAGAGCACGCGACAGCGCAGGCAGGGGAGACCGTGCAGCTCCAGTGCCTGGCCCATGGGACACCCCCGCTCACCTACCAGTGGAGCCGCGTGGGTGGCAGCCTCCCGGGGAGGGTCACCGCCAGGAATGAGATACTGCGCTTTGAGCCTGCAGCCCCTGAGGACTCAGGCCGCTACCGCTGCCAGGTCACCAACAAGGTGGGCTCGGCGGAGGCCTTTGCCCAGGTGCATGTCCAAGGTAAGCAGGCCTGTCTCAGGCTGGGCAGAAGGAGGTCAGATTTCCTCCAGGCCCTTGGCTGAGCTCTTCGTTAACCCAGGAACTCACAGCCAGGAACCTCATACTTGGAGCACGAAGGCCTCCCTCCATTACCCCACCTGGACTGCCTTCCTTTCCCCTGTTCTCCAAGGCCCAAAGGCTAGGCGGCCTCCTCCAGGAAGACCCCCATCCCTGTGTTCTCAGCAGCTCTAGCTCTCATTGCTGCATCTCTCCCTTGGCAATAACTTCGCACTGCTAGAGGCTGTTATGTTCACGCAAGTACCCTAGCCTGCCTTGCCTGCCAGACTGAGGACATTCAGCGCAGGGCCTGGAGCCAGTCAGTTCAGCAGCCCTAGGCTTGTCCATCGCAGGACCCAGATCAGGCTGGGTAAATGCTGGATGGTGACGACAATAACTGTGACAGGGCAGCACCCCCTCCCCCAGCATCCCAGTCTCCATGGAGCTCCAAAATATCCAGCACATCCATGGTCTCCTCTATCAGGGACACAAAGCCAGACCAGTGCTGCTGGGCCCCAGCTGCTAAAGCTGAAAGGCACCAAGCCCTGTGGTCAAGAGCCTGGGCTACAGTGAGCCTGGGTTCAATGCACAGTTCCATCACCTGATAGTTGTGTGACCTTGGCCACATCAGTTAACCTCAAGCCTCAGTTTCTTCATCTGTAAAGAGGGGAGAACAATGCCGGCACATAGGCTGACTTGGAAAGATGCAGTGTATAAGCCCATAGCACGTAGTAGGCACTTAGGAAATGGTGATAATCTGCCTCTGTGCCCACCCTCCCTTCCATCTTGTTCATGAGGCCGGGTTGGTATCTCCACCAAAACCATGGATCCCCTTAGGTCAGACTAGAGCCAGAATAGTCTTTGCCCTCCTTCCTTAAAATGTTTAAATCTTTCCAAGATGCCTCTGCCCCTCTTGCCTTAGGCTGCCCTCTCCTCTCAAAGGTCAGAGGGCACAGAGCCCAGGGCTCTGCAGGCCCTTGTATGTGTTGATTGAATGACGGCATGAGAGAGCATATGAGTGAATCTGCCTGCCAGTGAAAGGACTTTTTTCCTGGTCAGAGAGGCCACCAGGAGAACACCCCCTGAATGTCAGGGTGGGGGTTTCCTGGGTCCTGGGGGTGTCAGGGACATACACGCACAGAGAACCTTGTGCATGTGTCTGCAGGCCCCTCCAGCTCTGTCCCCGACACCGTCCCAGCAGGATCCACACCCACTGTTCAGGTCACACCTCAGCTGGAGACCAAGAGTATAGGGGCCAGCGTCGAGTTCCACTGTGCCGTGCCCAGCGACTGGGGCACCCAGCTCCGCTGGGTCAAGGAAGGGGGTGAGCTGCCTCCCGGCCACAGCGTGCAGGATGGTGTGCTCCGGTGAGTGGGGGTGGCGGCAGGCCTGACCTTGGGCGCCTCCACCCAGGGCACACAGTGGGGCTGTTAGAGCATATGCTGTACGGGGCTCAGCATGAAACAATGTCCCTGGGTCAGTCACTCCACTTCTCTGAGCCTCAGTGTTCTCTGCTCTGCAGTGGCTGATAAGAGGCTGAAGTGAGATTATCTAAAGTGTTTAACACAGTGCTACACATGTGACAGGACTTCAGCACACAGTGGCCCATATTCGTACTATTGTTGGAGGAAAGAGAACAGGCCCTGAGGCCAGATACATACACATGACGCAGATCTGAGTGATCCAGAGCTCTGAATCATCAGCTCTTAGTCTACCAGGGGTGTGATGACACCGACCCTGCCTGCCTGCCTACCTTGCATGGTTATTGGGAAACCAGAAGTTTATACCATGTGCTGATCTCTGATGACATTTAACACTCACATAATTGCAAAGCATTTTAATCAGTTGTTTTTATTCACTGAGTCTAATCTTTTTCTTTACAGAATCCAGAACTTGGACCAAAGCTGCCAAGGGACATATGTTTGTCAGGCCCATGGACCGTGGGGACAGGCCCAGGCCAGTGCCCAGCTGGTTGTCCAAGGTAGGAGGGTGGCTAAGAGCAGGGGACAGAGTTGAGGGGCACAGGGAGCATGATCCCCAGGAAGCCCCTTAAATGTGTATGAATAAAGATAATTGTTTGATAGTGTCTTGCTTGTATGTAGCATACAGTAAGGGGGCTCGACAAGTATTGGAGGGAGGAAGAAGGAAAATGGATGGGGTGAGCCGTGCTCAGGCAGCAGTGAAGAATGACAGGCAAGTGAGTGAACCAATAAACAAAAGAGCAAACCAGTGGATGTGTTAGTGAGTGAATGCATGAAAAGCAAACGAAGAAATGGCCGAATGCACAGGGCTCCAGCGCTCCCCCTTTGCACTGCAGTCTGAGGCCTCCCTTAGGCCAGGCCTGACGCAGGCTGGCCTCACTCTGCCTCTGCCCCTCTGCTCCCAGCCCTGCCCTCCGTGCTCATCAACATCCGGACCTCCGTGCAGACCGTGGTGGTCGGCCATGCTGTGGAGTTCGAGTGCCTGGCCCTGGGTGACCCCAAGCCTCAGGTGACTTGGAGCAAAGTGGGAGGGCGCCTGCGGCCTGGCATTGTGCAGAGTGGAGGCGTCATCAGGATCGCCCACGTGGAGCTGGCCGATGCCGGGCAGTACCGCTGCACGGCCACCAATCCTGCCGGCACCACCCAGTCCCATGTGTTGCTGCTCGTACAAGGTGAACCTCTGCACGCACAGGGAGCACACAGGGGCGTCCGCTGCCCCTCCTGAGTTGCCCTTCCTTTCCACCCTCTTGGGAGTTTTCCATTTGTTGTATTTAAGGGGCAGGTTTCATACCAAGTAGGGGTAGCAGGGGATAAAAGCGAGTTCCTCTGGGGCAGGCTGGAACTTACAGGGAAAAGCTCCACCTTGGGGCCTCAAGAGGAAAATGGATACACAAACCCCCAACCTCAGGGAGCACCGGCTTGATGAGGGAGACCTACTGCCCAATCTGATGGCAGAGACAACATAAACACAAAACTGACATAAAAGAGTAGATAGAACAAGGGTGGTAGATGCAGGGCAGACCCAAGTCTGTGTTTTCCTCAAAGGCGCTTCCTCTTCAGTCCAAACCCTGTGACTTGGCTCCAGGCTTACTGAGCCACACCGCCCCGGTAGCCCCTGCTCAGGTCCCCAAAGGGCTGCACAGGTTTCTGCCCAGGCATGTCGAAGAGTCACGGGCTATGGAGTCAGGTGGACCCGTTCCCGGTGCAACCAGCAGCAAGCAGCCACTTCTCCCTCTAAGCCTCAGCTTCCTCATCTGTGAAATGGGGACATAATGCCTCCTTTCCAGGGACAGTGTGAGGATTAAACGAGTCGGGGCAGGGGCTGGGCTCACAGTGGTGGCTGTCATCAGGTTGATGGCCTGTGTCTCCTTCACCCTCTTAGCCTTGCCTCAGATCTCAACGCCCCCAGAGGTCCGAGTGCCCGCTGGTTCGGCAGCTGTCTTCCCCTGTATGGCCTCTGGCTACCCCACTCCTGACATCACGTGGAGCAAGGTAAATGCTGGGCAGGGAGCCAGCGGGCATACCTGAGGGGCAGCGGCCAGGTGTTCACCATCTTGATGCCCCCAGGACCTGGCCCAGGCTTGGCACAGAGCACATGTGCAGTGTTTGAGGGCAGGCCTGAGGCAGAGATGGGGGACAGGTCCTGTGGAGGTGCGGGCCAAGGCCAGAGTCCAGAGTGGGGTGTGTTTGCAGCTGGATGGGAACCTGCCACCCGACAGCCGCCTGGAGAACCACATGCTGCTGCTGCCCTCGGTCCGACACCAGGACGCAGGCACCTATGTCTGCACTGCCACTAATCGCCAGGGCAAGGTCAAAGCCTTTGCCCACCTGCAGGTGCCAGGTAAGACAACACCCCCTAGAACTGGCAGCACCCTGCCTGCTGCCCGGTGGGCATCATCTCTAACTGAGCTCTCTGCTGGCAGAGCGGGTAGTGCCCTACTTCACGCAGACCCCCCACTCCTTCCTGCCCCTGCCTACCATCAAGGATGCCTACAGGAAGTTTGAGATCAAGATCACCTTCCGGCCCGACTCAGCCGATGGTGAGCAGGAGAGGAGCTGACTTGGGGGGCCCAGAGCAGGGATATCCTGGAGACAGTGCCATCTGGGCATGAGCCCTGGCAGCCCCAGCCCTACCCACCTTGCTCAGCCCTCCCTGTCCCAGGAGCCCCCAGGCCTGCTGGCCTCCTGCTCTGGGGCCTCCCTGGTGTGTCCTCTCTCTTCCCTCCCTGCCTCTATGTCACCTGTCATCTCCTCTGCCATTGTGCGTCAGTGTCCGGTCCTCCTGCCCTGCCTTCCTTCTCCTGCTCTGCTCCTCCCTCCCTCCTTTCTCTCCCATCTCTCACTTTCTCCTCCTCTCTCTGTCTCTCTCTCTCACCTGTCTCCTCCCACTTCTTATGGATCTCTGACTTTCACTGTCCAGGCCTCCTCCTCTACTCGGGTGAGTCTCTGCCTCCCTCTCCTCCTTCAGGTAGCCCCTACCGTGTGAGTGAACCAAGCTCGGGCTCTTTCCAGGGCCTCTCGGCAAGGCCCTTCCACTTAGGGTGCTGTCCTGAGACGGTGAGAAGGCCCTGGCTGTGCGGCATGCGCCAGCGGGAGGGGCAGGAGTTAGAACATGGACAGGCTCATGAGCTTGGGTCATTTATTCGGGGGGCTGGGGCAGACAGGGAGCCTGTGGTTGGGGGAGGCCCTTACGCAGCTGTGCCCGCCTAGGGATGCTGCTGTACAATGGGCAGAAGCGGATCCCAGGGAGCCCCAGCAGCCTGGCCAACAGGCAGCCTGACTTCATCTCCTTCGGCCTCGTGGGCGGAAGGCCTGAATTCCGGTGAGACCCTTGCCCTCGCCACTTACGGAGGAAGTGGGGCTCAGGACTTGGACTGTGGGGCTCCATCCAGTCAGGCACACACCCTGTTGGGCTGAGGGATATAAAGGAGGTTCTTGAGAAAGGAGGAGGTGAAGGTGTTACCCTCGGGGACCACCTGATCTGTTGGAGGAGGCACAGTACACCAGCCAGGTGGGCGAGGAAGCAGCCTCAGACTTGCACAAAACTGCAGCAGAAATACTCTGTGACGCTGAGTGTATCTTCCTGGGGTGGGGACTGCTCCCGGGATTCATGATAGAGACAGATCAACTTCTGGCCCTTGGGGGAACGGGTGTTCTAGTTGGGGAAGACCAGCCAGAAACGGGGGAAAGAGGCAAGGCAGTCTTAGGGTGGGAGCGCTCAGAGAAACAGGCCAGGTGAGGCCGCAGAGCCCTGGAACTCCTGGAGCTGCAGGGGAAGATGTGGGGAGGGAAGACATGAAGCGAGCTGGGCATAGGTGATGGGGGGAAACACGAGGCAGGGACAGGAACTGGAACAGGATTCTAGGAAGTGGTGACATCACCTTTGCCTGGGCTGGACGCCCTGCCCAGCACTTCTTACAAAGCCCATACCCACTCTGCCCTGCCCCACCCCACGGAGCAGGTTCGACGCAGGCTCAGGCATGGCCACCATCCGCCACCCCACACCGCTGGCGCTGGGCCAGTTCCACACCGTGACCCTGCTGCGCAGCCTTACCCAGGGCTCCCTGGCTGTGGGCAGCCTGGCCCCCGTCAACGGGACCTCCCAGGTGAGACCCAGCACCTTCCCTCTATTCCCAGGGCCCTCCCTGCCTGCCTGCCCTTCCAACTCTGTCTGCCATTCCCAACTTCCCAACTCCCTGACTCCCCAGGGCAAGTTCCAGGGCCTGGACCTGAACGAGGAGCTCTACCTGGGCGGCTACCCCGACTATGGTGCCATCCCCAAGGCCGGGCTAAGCAGCGGCTTTGTGGGTGAGCCCCCCTCCTCACCTCCAGCCCCGGCCAAGCCTCACCCGGCTGGCTGGCAGAGCCCGTGGTAGCCTGGGAGGGCATAGCAGGAGGCTGGGTTGGCCTGGGCAGGCCTCCCAGCACCCCACATCTGCTCATCCTGCCGGGCCGCCCCCCAGGCTGTGTCCGGGAACTGCGCATCCAGGGCGAGGAGACCATCTTCCATGACCTCAACCTGACGGCACACGGCATCTCCCACTGCCCCACTTGTCGGGACCGGCCCTGCCAGGTGACGCTGCCCCACACATGCCACCTGGCCACCCAGCCGCTTCCCTGAGCCATGGCAGGCCCCTGTGAGGAGTGTGGGAGGGCCAGGGTGTTCTTGGCCCGATTTCTGGGGTTTGCTTTGCAGAACGGGGGCCAGTGCCAGGACTCAGAGAGCAGCAGCTACGTGTGCATCTGCCTGGCCGGCTTCACCGGGAGCCGCTGTGAGCACTCGCAGGCCCTGCACTGCCACCCAGGTGTGTAGCCCGCCACCCCTGGGTTCTTGTCTCTGCCCATTACTGCTCCTTCATGTCCACCCCCACGCCCACTGCTAGCTGTACTGACCACGCTCTGTCCCTCTGATCCCGTGCCGCCTGAGTGCTCACTCTGCCTCCGTCTCTGCTGCCCAAGTCCCCACCACGCCCAATCCCATCACTGCGTCCCAGGCACCTACCACCTTCCCGTCTCTCACCGAGGCACCCACCCCATTACCTGCCACCCGGCTACTCATCACCCCCACGCTGTGACCCCGGCATGGTCTTTCAAGAACACTGCAAACAAATCACCCATCCACACACACATGCCGCGTCGTTCCCCCAACACACACGTGGTCTCCTCTGTCCCCACCGTTGCTCTAACCCATCCGCCCCGGTGGTGCCCTGATGCGGCCCTCCCGGGCTGGCCGGCCCGAACAGGCTGAGGCCCCTGGGGTACAATAAGTAGGATCTCACCCTCTCCTGGGTTACCTCAGTGTCCTTCTCACTGGCCTGTGTGTCCCCCAGAGGCCTGTGGGCCTGACGCCACCTGTGTGAACCGGCCTGATGGCCGAGGCTACACCTGCCGCTGTCACCTGGGCCGCTCAGGAGTGAGATGTGAGGAAGGTGAGTGGAGCCAGCCTGAGACTCCCAGGATCCCAGGAAGGACGGGGGAAGCTGGGTAGAGCACTCTGATGGGCCCTATGGGTGAAGAAATTATGGCAGAGCTAGAGGACCTTAAAGTCACCTGGCCAAGCTCTGACCAATCTGTTCCCTTACCTGAGGGTTGCCAAAGGAGACCCCATCATACTGACCATCCTTCTAGCCTGGTCTGCAGTGCCAGGGGGCAGGGCCCCTGTGCTGCTACAGCTGTCAGCCAGCTAATGCTGACCCTCTGGGACTGGAGAGTGGGGCGGGCAGGGGTCCCAGAGGAAGGCTGAGTGGTGGACCCCTCCTGGGACTCGGGTATCCCCACTGCTCCGGCTGAGCTGTGGCTGCTGCAGGTGTGACAGTGACCACCCCCTCCATGTCGGGCACTGGTTCCTACCTGGCACTGCCCGCCCTTACCAACACACACCACGAGCTACGCCTGGACATTGAGTTTAAGCCTCTGGCGCCTGATGGAATCCTGCTGTTCAGCGGAGGGAAGAGTGGGCCTGTGGAGGACTTCGTGTCCCTGGCGATGATTGGCAGCCACCTGGAGTTCCGCTATGAGTTGGGGTCAGGTGAGCACTGGACACCAAAGGCAGTTGGGCTCTAGGTGCCAAGTTCTGTGCCCCCTTGGCTATCCATGCCAGAAGAGGCTTGGAAGAATAAGTTCAAAAGTCAGACCAGCTGAAGTCCCTGTCCCTTCACGTTCCTTCTGTGTGACTTCAGGCAAGGCCCTAGCCCTCTGTCAGGTCCTCCTGGAACACCAGGAGGCTGAAGGAAGTTCCCTAGCTGCTCAAGTCCCCGAATGGGATGGGGCAGGGCAGGGGGGGCATCTGCGTGCCAACCCTGCCTGGTGGTCTCCCCAGGGCTGGCCGTTCTGCGGAGCCCCGAGCCACTGGCCCTGGGCCGCTGGCACCACGTGTCTGCAGAGCGCCTCAACAAGGATGGCAGCCTGCGGGTGAACGGCAGACGCCCCGTGCTACGCTCCTCACCGGGCAAGAGCCAGGGCCTCAACCTGCACACCCTCCTCTACCTCGGGGGTGTGGAGCCCGCGGTGCCACTGCCACCAGCCACCAACATCAGCGCCCACTTCCGCGGCTGCGTGGGTGAGGTGAGGAGCAGTTTCCAGAGGACAGGTGGGGAGGAGAGGGGCGCAAACGGGGTCTCTCCCCCCGTGGCTAGCCCAAGGCCCAGGGGACCACACACTTCACCTCTGAGCTTCACTTTCCTCCTCTGTAAAATGGGGATAATTACAGCAAGTTTGAAGGGTTGTGCTGAGGACTGACTGCACTGGTGGATGTTCCTGGCACACAGCAGGCACTCAGCCTATGTTCCTCCCTCCCCACCCTAGAATCCCACGTTACTGCTCAAGCTCCAGCCTGGGCCCCTGCTGCATTCTTGTCTCTGCTGGCGCCCCTCTGCCTCTGCCTCCTGCACTCCTGAGTCCCTCAGTGTCCCTGTGCCCACAGGTGTCAGTGAATGGAAAGCGGCTGGACCTCACCTACAGCTTCCTGGGCAGCCGGGGCATTGGGCAATGCTACGACAGCTCCCCGTGTGAGCGCCAGCCCTGCCAGAATGGTGGCACGTGCATGCCTGCTGGCGAGTATGAGGTCCAGTGCCTGTGTCGGGATGGCTTCAAAGGTGTGTGAGCCTTCCCATGCCTCAGGAGGGAAGGGCCCAGGGCGGCTGGTGGCAACTGCAGTGCACAACCACTCTCCCCTGCCCCGGCCCACAGGAGACCTCTGCGAACACGCGGAAAACGCCTGCCAGCTCCAGGAGCCCTGTCTGCACGGGGGCACCTGCCAGGGCACCCACTGCCTCTGTCCCCCCGGCTTCTCTGGCCCACGCTGCCAGCAAGGTAATGTAACTGCCCTGGCTTCTCTCCACCTCCCTGGGGTCCTGGGGCTAGACCATGGTATCATGGGTGTCTGTTCCCACAACTGGACCTGCCTTTCCCCACAGGCTCTGGACATGGCACAGCAGAGTCTGACTGGCATCTCGAAGGCAGTGGGGGCAACGGTACGTATTTGTTGTGGCCAACCAGAGAAGCTGAGCAGGACAGCCTCCTCCCTGCTCCAGGTCTCTCTGCCTCCTCCTCCAGCTACCCTGCCCCCTCTACTTGAGCCTCTAAACAAAAGAATGGAGAGAAGTAACATCCTCTCTTAAGGCTTTGGATAAAGTTTTGCATGAGAGTAAAATTATTTAATGTATTTTGAATGCTTAGAACAATGTCTGGTCTATAGTGAGCACAGAATGTTAGCTATAGCTAATATATTTAAGTCATAGGGTTATTTATAAGGATCTTGTTACATAAAATGATGTTTGTTACTGGATGTGAAGCCCACTGTGTGGCAGATGTTAGCTGTTATCCTCATTATTTGGTGTAGGGTGGCAAAGTGTGCCCTACCCTCATAGCTGCCAGGCCCACAGGGACCAGTGCTGGCCCGTAGGTCGGGTCTGAGCAGGTAGGAATGGGGACACTGGAGCCACACACAGGGTGGACGTTGGAGCTGAAAGGTCCAGGTTGCCATCTATGCTTCCCACTTCCAGGACAAGTCACTCACCCACCCCGCCCCCCAGGCCCCCTTCACCCGAGCCTATCTCCCCATCTGTAAGATCGAGAGAACAGAAAGGTTTTCAATCTTCTATGTGCCAGGGACCTAAGGAACCAACTGTCCTGCTTTGCTCAGGACTAAGGGGTTTCTCAGGGCGTGGGACTTTCAGAGCTAAAACCAGGACCGGGCTTGGTGGCTAATAGGGTTTGGTGGTCACCCTACCTGGACCCTATTGGCTACATGAAATGAAACACCTAGGTTTTCAAAAGAAACCAATTATCCTGAAATAAGGCTATCAAAATATTTAAAATCTTCTGATTGGTATCATGTGTGCTTCTTTTTTAACACATTAAATAACAAGATCTAGTGTTCCTAATAGCTACCACAATTTCAATAAGCATAAATGATATTTTGAAATATTTGCAACTACCATAATTCAATAAAGAAATCCAATACTGTAAATCTTCTGTTAGGGACACGGTCACAAATCCTGGTACCACACCTTTGGTTTGTCACCTGCATGTATAATTGAAGGAACTGCTAAATTTCAATGAGAAGTCAGTGAAAATGGAGCTACAGTGTTTTCCCGCTGAGTTCAAGGCCTCTGAGTTCTGTCCACAGTCCCCTTGGGTCTCCAGGGACTGCAAGTTCAGATCCCCATAGTAGGACATGCTAGGGTGCAGGTGGCAGTCAGGGGAACCCATGGGAGAGGGTGCCCCGTGCAGGTGAGTGGCTGTCCATGTCCCCCACTGTCCCGCAGATGCCCCTGGGCAGTACGGAGCCTATTTCCATGATGACGGCTTCCTAGTTCTCCCAGGCCGAGTCTTCTCCAGGAGGTGAGATGGATGTTGGGAGAGGCTGCTAGCCCAGGGAGGGAACACGAGTCTGGGATTTCTGCCCCCTCACCCACTCCCCTGCACCCAACAGCCTGCCCGAGGTGCCTGAAACCATTGAGCTGGAGGTCCGGACCAGCACAGCCAGCGGCCTCCTGCTGTGGCAGGGTGTGGTGAGTATGGGCATCCCGGCCAGGGTCTTGGGGTTCCGAGCCTCATGGTGGCCAGTGCCGTGGGAAGGAGGAAGGTGGAGGCCACAGCTGTCAGGGACCTCAGCTTTCCAGGCCTTAGCAACCCTGTGCTTCTCTGGCAGGAGGTAGGAGAGGCCGGCCGAGGCAAGGACTTCATCAGCCTTGGGCTTCAGGATGGGCACCTTGTCTTCAGGTGGGTCCTGCATCTCTCCCCTCCCTGGCTCCCTCACCCCTCAGGGGCTCCCCTCAGTTAGCCGCATGGCCCCTCTGACAAGAAGCTGCTGCTCCTAGTGCCCCAGCCACACACCACCATCCCTCCCCACTCCAGTCCTGCCCCAGTTCACATATTGGGGCCATGTGTCTGCAGCTACCAGCTGGGCAGTGGGGAGGCCCGCCTTGTCTCTGAGGACCCCCTCAATGACGGCGAGTGGCATCGAGTGATGGCACTGCGGTAAGGCACCCGCACTGTTGCACACGCACACGCACACGCTCCCTCCTGCCCCGGCACTAGTGCAAAGGGTCAAGAGTTCTGGAGTGAGACAGGATGCCCCCACCTGTGCACACAGAGGCAGGCATTGAGCTGTGGGGAGACAGAACTTGAAGCCAGGGTCAGGGGAGAGCCCACTGGCCATGGCACAGATATCCAGGCAGGACCGAATCCCATGGGGGTGGGTTAGTCCCCTAGGGGATGCATGAAACCCAGTTGGGGTGCTAGGAAGCTGCGTTTGTGGGGCAGATCTCTCATATAGTGGGGGAAGGAAAGAACTCAGAGCAGAGGGCAGACTTCTCCGTCTGGAGTCTCTGTGGCCAAGGGAAGGGACTCTTACTGGGTTGGGGAGGATGGGGAGCTGGTGTGGAGGGGCCTGACCCAGTACCACCACAGAGAGGGCCGGAGAGGCTCCATCCAGGTGGACGGTGAGGAGCTGGTCAGCGGCCAGTCCCCAGGCCCGAACGTGGCAGTCAACACCAAGGGCAGCATCTACATCGGTGAGTCCTGGGCGCAGGCACCCTCTCAGGGCATGGGAGGGGACGGGGCGCCTGCAGAGCCAGAGCACAGACCTTCCTCACCCCCTGGGCCGCAGCGCTGGCAGGCAAGCCCTGACCTCTCCCATCCCCACAGGCGGAGCCCCCAGTGTGGCCACGCTGACTGGGGGCAGGTTCTCCTCGGGCATCACAGGCTGTATCAAGAATCTGGTGCTGCACTCTGCCCGGCCTGGCGCCCCACCCGCACAGCCACTGGACCTGCAGCACCGCGCCCAGGCAGGGGCCAACGTGCGCCCCTGCCCCTCGTAGGCAGCTGCCTGCCCCACACGGACTCCTGGGCAGCACCCTAGCCCCACAGTGTCGAGTATATTATTATTAATATTATTATTATGAATATTTCATAAGAAACTGAGGCGATGCCACGCTTTGCTGCTACTGCCCTGGGCTGGACTGGAGGGTGGGCATACTACCCCCCCACACACCAACACACCTGGGCAAAGCCACAGGCTGTGGGCAGGGCAGTTTGGATGGGAGCAGGTGCCCCAGAGGGCCACCAGGATGTGGGGTCCAGCACGGTGGCTGAGTGGGCTCAGGACTGCCCCCAGCAATAAAGCCCCACAAGGGAGAGCTGGGCTTCCTGTGCCCGCAGCCCTTGGGCAGCCCTCACTCCTGTGGGAGCCAGCCTTGGCTTACAGCCTGGCGCCCCACCAGCTGCCTGGAGTAGGGGAGCCCAGCGGCCTTTGGCAACCTCCTCTGGGCTGGGAAAGCTCTCTAGTGCCAACTGTGCAGCAAAAGGCAGCTCACCCCCAAGCAGGCAACCCTACCCCCACCAGCCCATGGCCCAGCCCTCCACCTCGCCAGCCCGGCCTCCTGCCCCTGGCAGATCCCCACCACCCATCTCTCATGGGCTGTATCTCCCCGACCCAACAGCTAGCCCAGGGCCCCTGCCCTCAGGGGCTGCAAGGGAAACTGTACCCCAACTGCTTCCAGGAGCTGCTACAGGCCGAGCCCAGCACTGAGAGGGTTTCCCTGCCCACACCAGGCCATACCCCCCGCTGATCTGGAAGTGAAGGCCCAGGGGACCTGGGGGGAAGAGGGCATTGATGGGCAGAAAGAGTTAGTGCCTTGGGTCGGGGAAGCCGGGACTCATGACTAGGAGGGACAGGAAGGGGACATGACAGCCCTGCCCCATCTGTGGGAGCCTGAGGGCCCAACTGGGGGTAAATGCCCTCTCCACCAACAGCCCCAGATGTGGGTCAGGACACCTGGCCTCTGTGTCCTAGAAGGGACCCTCCTGTGGTTTTTGTCTTGATCTTTAATAAACGGTGCTATTCCCGCTAGGGCTGTCTTCTGCGTCTTCAACTAAGGCTTGACTCAGTAGAATCTGAGGGAGGTCAGGTTGGGGCCGAGCAGGACAGGTGAGGTCTGAGGGTGAAGCAAGGCAGCTTCAGGTGGGTGAGGTGCCCGTTCGCTGCCGCGAGCATGGAGGTCCTACCCTCCACTGATCCAGCAGAGTGTCGGCCACCACACAGGCTGCAGGGCCCCGTACCTCCTGTGGCCTTCAAAACAACCATGTTGGCCAGGAATCATCTCATTTTCCAGAGGAGCAGACTGAGTCTCAGAGGATTCTATGACCTGCCAACGTCAGACAGTCCCCCGGGGTTGGGGTGGAACCCAGGATCTGTCTGACCCCGGAGCCCACTCTCCTACCTCTGAAGCCTCAGCCTCTCTAGGGATGTCCTCTCCGGTCCTGAAAGTCTGCCTCACTTGGCTGCATCCCTGCAGGGGCCACTTGGCCAGGACATGAGTAACAGGTGGTGCAGCTGAGCCAGGGGCCATAGGCGGCAGCCCGCCGGGCCGTCCGGCTGGAGGAGCAGTAGCGCCGGAGAAGGGCCATGAGGGGCCCAGCCACGGCCAGGATCAGCAAGGAAGCCAGTGCCACCCCTGCAGCCAGACACCTGGGAAAGAAAGAGGGAGTCCACTCAGGCCTCAGCCGGAGCCTGTTGCCCCATCTCCACCATCTGGAGAGGGATAAGTGGGATGTTGGTGGGAGGAGCAGGAACAGTTGATAGCCAAGAGTCATCTACCTTCCGGAGCTGCATCCTTTTGTGCAGCGTCCTGGCCTGCTAGGAGACTCCTCTCAGTTGCAGTCTGGAGCGGGCCTGCAGAACCGAGAGCTAGGGACATAGTCAGGGGCTTGAAGGTGTCATCATCCATACTCCCTGCCTGGCTGGGCACCAGAGAAGGATCTGCAGTAGGAAGTAATAGAGCTGAAACATTGAGAACTTTCTATGGCATGACTGTCTCATTTAATCCTCCCCAAACCTCTCTGAGCTTGTTACTATTGATATTTCCATTTTACAAATAAGGGAAGTAAGGCACAGACAGGTTAAGTCACTTGCCCAGGTCACACAGCTGAAAATGATATGGAAGGACTTGAACTCATGCAGTCTAGCTCCAGGGCCTGGGGTTTATGAATGGAGCTTCTTTGCAAGAAGGAGGATGTACACGTACTAAGCATTCTCTGTGCACTGAGCACTAAGCTCAATGCTGAGCCCTTCAACTATAGTATTTCACTTAAAGTTTATGACAACTCTGAACGGGGAGGTTATCCCCATTTTGCAGTTAAGGAAACAGGCATTCAGAAGTTCATCCTTCCACTCATTTGACTAGTATTTCTCAAGCATCTACTCTACCCCAGGCATGGCTCTAGGGACTGGGGATACAACAGTGAGCGAAGCAGACAAAAGTATCTGCGTGGAATGAGCAAGTTAACGTGAGGAAACAAAACATTGTCAGATGGAGAAGGGTGCTACTGAGAAAAATTCAGCAGAGGAAAGAGACAGGGCAGGTTGGCTAGGGGCAGGGTTGCTATTTTTTGTTTTAACTGTGGTGAAATATATCAAAATAAACTGTTTTAGCCATTTTAAAGTGAACAGTTCAGTGACATTAAGTATAAGACATCATATTATTGTGCAACCATCAACATCACCCACCTCCAGAACTTTTCCTTCTTGCAAACCTGAAACCCCATACCAGTACAACACTAACTCCTCCCCAGCCCCAGCCCCTGGAAACCACCATTCTGCCTTCTACAGTTCTGACTAGGTGACTCGGGTACGTGGAATCACCATATTGACCCTTTTGTGGTGGCTTATTTCTCTTAACGTAAGTCCTCAAGATTTATTCGTGTAGGAATGTCTGTCCAAATTGCCTTCCTTTTTAGGGCTGAATAATATTCCATTGGTGGACATACCACATGTTGTATATGTGTTCATCCATTGCTATGTTTAAATGAGGGGGTCAGGAAAGAATTCACTAGGAGAGTGAGAGTCAGGCAGAGACCCACAAGAGGCAAAGGGATGAGCATGTGGGTCTGAAAAAGCCTGCAGAGCAAACAGCCAGAAGGCAGGACAAGAGTGGAGAAGCTGACAGGGCGAGTGGGAGGGCCAGGGTCAGAGAAAGGACAGCACCAGGCAGTGACAGGCCAGTTCATCAGGGCCTATGGGACCCTGGAAGGCTTTGCTTTTGCTGAGTGAGATGAGGCATGTCTAGGGTTCTAGGATTGGGAGTAATTTGATCTGATTTAGTGTTTTCAAAGGCTCCTCTGTCAGGGGAGCTCAATTCCCCACTCCTTACGTGTGGGCTACACCTAGGGACTTCCTCCCAGAGAGGACAGTGCAGAAAGAGGAGAGTCTGCAAACACGACCTCAGGCAGGTGACCAAGGCCCACATCAATGGTCGGGAATCAGGCAGGTAGCGAGCACCTTTGATATGTTGTGATGAAAATGTCACTGTACCTCTGTGCCCTTTCTCCTCATAGCCCAGAAAGAACTCCAGTCTTACCGTGGGAAAACATCAGATAAATTCTGACAGCATTAATGGCTTGGTTATGGGCTGAGAGGGGAAAAAAGTGAAAAGTGACTCCACAGCTTTAGTGAGGAGCAGGGGAGGGGGAGGGCCGTGGAGCAGGCGGTCAGGTTTGGGTAAGCAGAGATGTCCAATAGAGAGGTGATTATGTAACACAGCTAGAGCTTAAAGACAAGTCCAGCTGGCAGCACAATGTAAAGGAGACCACCAAGGGAACGGGCAGGCATGGAGGAGGATGGAGAGGAGAGGACTGGGCCTCGGCACAAAGCACAATGTCAGGAGATAATGAGGAACCTGCGAGGGAGACTGAGCAGTGGCTTGGGAGATAAATGTGTGGGTTCCTGGGAAGCTGGATTTTACCCTTCAGGCAGGTGATTTTTTTTAACAGTAAACCTGCTCAGCACCACATAGCCAGCCCTGTTTGGGGGATGAGGCATCTCCAGATTCCCAGGAAGGGTGTTCCTGGGTGACCTATTCTGATCAATCCCCCTCTCTACAGAAGTCATTCCTGGTTATATCATTATCACTCCCTGACTCTATGACCTTAGGCAAGCCATTTCTCTTCCCTAGGCCTCAGTTTCCCCATACATAAAATGTGGGAGTCAGACTGGATCAATGGTTTTCAAAGTAAGTCTTGAGGGTCAAAGTTAAGTCGCTCAGTGGGGCATCAGTTGGCTAGGGCCCAGGGCCCTCCACATCCGGTTAATAGAACATCTTTTGATGTCTTGGGCCCTGTGCAAGGTTCCATTTAGGAAAAACTTCCACCACTAAAGTATCACTTGGAAGCATTGGATTAGATAGCTCTAGAATCATTCTGGACCCCTATTCCGATGCTCAGGTGGTCTGATCTAATGGCTTCCCCACTGCTACACTTCACCTTCTCTCCTGCCAAGCCCCTGCCTCTGGCCTCCCCACTGAGACCCTGCCCCAGGGAGGGGGTTAGGCCTGGCTTCCCTCCTGGCTGCTCAGCAGGGCCCAGGATGCACCCTCACCGACCTCTGCAGTCAGCTGGTGGCCAGGAAGCCTGGTCACCACCATCGCCACAGTTGTCCATGCCCCAGCGATCACACACCAAGCTCGGGGGGATGCACCTGCCATTCCGACAGCAGAAGTAGCCACCACAGCATCCTGGAGCCAAGAGGGGAGGCATAAGATGAGCATGCTGGGCCAGGATGTGTGGCCCTATAGTGAGGGAATGTGGGAGGTGTGAACAGGAGAGGGCTGTTTCCATGTGCGTGCAGATGAAGTGGGGATGAGCATTCCCGAGACAGGCGCATCATCATAAAGATAATGGTGGTGGCTATTTACTGAGTTCCCATTTTGTGCCAGTCATGGTTCCAAACACTTCATGCACATCCCAGCTCATTCAGATCTCATAATAACCCTATGGGGTAAATACTGTTATTAATCCTATTTTAGAGATAAGAAGAGCAAGGCACAGGGAGATTAGGTCGCCTGACCAAGGCCACACAGCTTGTACCTTAGGAGCAGAATAGGAATCCGGTCCCATGCTCTGAGGCACACAGTGGGTATGTGCGTCAGTGTGTGTGCATGCCTGCGGCCTCTGGTATCCCCTTGAATTTGAACACTTTAAGCAAATTCCCACTCATGGCTTTGCATTTACCATCAGCTCTGCCTGGTATTCTCTTCCCCAAGTATCGGGATAGCTCACTCCCTTCAGGTCTCCACTCCAGTGTTCCCAGTAAGCCTTCCCTAACATCCAGGTAAGAACAGCAACATGCCTCCCACAGTGTGCCCACCCTCCTTGTCCTGGCTTGGGTTGCTCTGCAGCACGTACCACTTCTGCCAAATATGGATTCACCTGGTTATTTGTTCACGGTCTGTCTCCCCCACCAGAATGTTAGCTCAGAGAGAGCAGGGAGCTTCTCTTTTGTTCATTGCTATGTCCCTAGAGCCTGGAACAGTACCTAGCACACTGCCGTTGCTCCATTAATATTTGTTAAATGAGTGTATGCACACAGGTCAAAGAATTGTATGACTCGGTGCACGGGGTGTGGCAGACAGGTTCATTTACCCAGCATTCCATTCTATGGAGAAAAGCTGGGTTGAGGTGGGACTGATCAACAGCATGGCTCAGAGGTGGGCAGAAGAATCAGTGCATTCCATTTCCTGGCCATAAGACAGGTTCATTTACCCAGCATTCCATTCTATGGAGAAAAGCTGGGTTGAGGTGGGACTGACCAACAGCATGGCTCAGAGGTGGGCAGAAGAATCAGTGCATTCCATTTCCTGGCCATAAGAATGGACACATGACCCCAAATTTAGCCCCAGGACTTTTGCTAGAACCATAAGAAAAGATACCCACTTTCTAATTCATTGCAGTTAGAGCTAAGAGGATGATTGAACTGGGAGCTGCAGGGTCACCTTGGTGCCAAGTAGAAAGAAAGGTTGCCTGAGATGGAAGCCAGACCCACACAATGCAAAGACAGAAAACAAAGAGAAAGAGCCCAGGTGACATTACTTGGACTCCTGGATCTAGCTATACATGAATCAACACTTTCGAATCCGTTATAGGAGCTCCCCCACCCCATCCAAATTCTCCTTTGGCTTCAGCCAACTTGGGTTGGATTTCTTTCACTTGCAAATTTGAACACTTTAAGCAAATTCCCACTCATGGCTTTGCATTTAAAAGTGAATACTTTAATATACAGAAGGTATGTAATTGTAAGAGTGTATATCTATGAGAGCGAAAACACAAAAACAGCATGGTGATGTATGGGGATCCACATGTGAGCGTCAATGTAAGAGTGTGTGCGTGAGCCAGGTAGCATGAGCTTGCAGGTGTGAGCGACTGAGACTGTGCCTATGGCCTGATATGAACCGAACCTTTCCTCATCCAGATGAGAGTCGTGTGTATACGTGGGAAAACGGTAGTGTGTGTGTGAGACATGCATGGTGTGAGTGTGCAATGCATGAGGTATGTGGGCTGTGTGTTGCAGTGTGTGAGGCACATGGGTGTGTGAGGTGTACGCACTCTGTGAGTATGCGGGGTGGGTACACATGTACAGTGTATGAGTGTGTGGGTGTTAGTGTGAGGTGTGCATATGTGGGGAAGTCGTGTGGGAGTGCGGGTTGTGTGTGAATGGGTGAATGTGAGCGTGCGTGCATCAGGGGCTGGTAGGGCGGGCTGGTATACACACCTGTGGGGGTGATTTCATGGAGTTGGCTCCTGGGGTCTGGAATGTCCCTTACTGTAAACCGCCCCTAACCCTGCCACCAGTCACAGCCTCCTACCCTCTCTTAGGACTCAGCCCCCTCCGTCTTCCAGTGCTCGCAGTGCCCCACTGAGGTTCCAGGCCCGTGGTTGCCCCCAGTTTGGAGGCCCCCCCCCAGTCCCGGCCAACAGCTCTAACCCACCTAACCGGAAAGAGGTGACTTCACCCACGAAGTTCACGCGGGGCTGGCGGCCTCTCGTGAGCAGGCGCAGGCCCTCTAAGGGTCCGGACGGTGTCACTGGGGCAGGGACGGTCAGGCCGCAGACGGGCCCGAGGGGCCGGGGCGCCCCCGGCGGGCCCTAGCAGGACTGCAGGTAGGACCCGGGGACGCAAGGATCGGCCGGAGCCGGGAAGGAGGCGTTGGGCGCTGGGGGCGCCAGGGAGGCGGGCGTCAAGCTGTAGACCAGGAAGAAGCGGAACTGGAAGCGGATCCTGTACCCGGGGGCCGCCGCCCGCACCCAGAGCCAGCAGTCGGTGTCCGGGGCCACGAAGTAGAACCTACGCGACGCCGAGTGCGAGCGCAGCAGCAGCGCGTCCACCTGCCACGTCTGCCCGCAGAGGTCCACCAGGCTCTCTGGAAAGAAAAGCACGGACCCTGGAACCACGCGGCCTGGTTCCAAGCCTGGCTGTACCCGCTGCCTGCTGTGTGACCCCAGGTAAGTCACTCACCCGCTCTGAGCCTCGGTATTCTCATCAATAAAATGGGCATGATTGAGTAATCTCAGAATTTTTGTGAGATTAAGTAATTTAAGTCCTCAACTCTTATTCAAAAACACTATGATGTGTTTCAAAATCTTCCAGATTTTAGAAAGATAAAATGATGTATGTACAGTATATTATGTTGCAGCACCAAATTGAATCTGCAGCAGCCCTTCAGGATCAAACATTTCTTTTTTCTTTTCTTTTTTTATAATTTATTTTGTATCATTAATCTACAATTACATATGCAATATTATGGTTATTAAACTACCCCCTTCATCAGGTCCCCCCCACCAACCCCATTACAGTCACTGTCTCAGCGTAATGAGATGCTATAGAATCACTACTTGTCTTCTCTGAGTTGTACAGCCCTCCCCGTGCCCCCCCCAACGTTATATATGCTAATTGTAATGCCCCTTTTTCCCCCTTATCCCTCCCTTCCCACCCATCTTCCCCAGTCCCTTTCCCTTTGGTAACTATTAGTCCATTCTTGGGTTCTGTGAGTCTGCTGCTGTTTTGTTCCTTCAGTTTTTTTCTTTGTTCTTATACTCCACAGATGAGTGAAATCATTTGATACTTGTCTTTTACGGCTTGGCTTATTTCACTGAGCATAATACCCTCTGACTCCATCCATGTTGTTGCAAATGGTAGAATTTGTTTTCTTCTTATGGCTGAATAATATTCCATTGTGTATATGTACCACCTCTTCCTTATCCATTCATCTACTGATGGACACTTAGGTTGCTTCCATTTCTTGGCTATTGTAAATAGTGCTGCGATAAACATAGGGGTGCATCTGTCTTTTTGAAACTGGGCTGCTGCGTTCTTAGGGTAAATTCCTAGGAGTGGGATTCCTGGGTCAAATGGTATTTCTATTTTGAGTTTTTTGAGGAACCTCCATACTGCTTTCCACAATGGTTGAACTAATTTGCATTCCCACCAGCAGTGTAGGAGGGTTCCCCTCTCTCCACATCCTCGCCAACATTTGTTGTTGCTTGTGTTTTGGATGTTGGCCATCCTCACTGGTGTGAGGTGACATCTCATTGTGGTTTTAATCTGCATTTCTCTGATGACCAGCGATGTGGAGCATCTTTTCATGTGCCTGTTGGCCATCTGAATTTCTTCTTTGGAGAAGAGTCTATTCATGTCCTCTGCCCATTTCTTAATTGGATTATTTGCTTTTTGTTTGTTAAGGTGCATGAGTTCTTTATATATTTTGGATGTCAACCCCTTCTCAGATGCATCATTTATGAATATATTCTCCCATACTGTAGGATGCTTTTTTGTTCTACTGATGGTGTCCTTTGCTGTACAGAAGCTTTTCAGCTTGATATAGTCCCACTTGTTCATTTTTGCTTTTATTTCCCTTGCCTGGGGGGATACGTTCATGAAGAAGTCGCTCATGTTTATGTCCAAGAGATTTTTGCCTATGTTGTTTTCTAAGAGTTTTATGGTTTCATGACTTACATTCAGGTCTTTGATCCACCTTGAGTTTACCTTTATGTATGGGGCTAGACAGTAGTCCAGTTTCATTCTCTTACATGTAGCTGTCCAGGATCAAACATTTCCAAAGCAACTGTTATGGGACACTTACCCTAAGCGGGACAAATAAATACAATAAACAGCCTCCTGTCAGTTCAGGTCAGGTGTGGTCAGTGAATTAAATAAGGACAAATTTTGGTTTTCAGAGTTTTTCATATCTTGGAGTTGAAACTAAAGGATTGTGGACATGTATGGATTCAGTGCTTTGGACAATGCCTGGTATTTAATGAGTATCACAGAAGTGTTAGCTATTATTATCTTATTCAACAATGGGGTAGACATAATTGGGCACCTGCCCACCCAATAGCCATTCCCTGTTTCTTCTTGCTAAAAGAACCCTAATTTCCCTCAAATATCAGGGAGTAACATGCCAGACCCTGGTCATTGGCCTAAACCAAGCCTTGTAATCCTAATTCTATTTGTTGGGAGTTAGGGATTGGGATGTGACCTGATTCTGGCCAATGATATTTAAGGAGAGGTTTAGTTTGCTGAGGTTTCCCAAGAAAGGTTCTCCTCCCTGTTCAAAAAAGAAAAAGGAGGGAAAGCTGTTTGGTGAGGAGCCTTTTCTTCTTCCTGCTGTTGAAAGCTGCTGACTGAGGATGTGATGCCCAGAGCTGTGGCAGCCTTCTTGCAAAGATGAGATCATGAGAATTATGGATAAGCCCTGGTAAGTTGGCACCTTAGGACTGAGTTTACGAGAGGTCCAAGACAGCAAAGGAGGTCTCTCTGAGGACCTAGAGAGGCAGCAAGTGGTGAAGGAGAACTGGTTGAACTGCTGAATTAACCATTTCTGGAATCACCTATGACCACACTTCTTAAGTGAAATAACAAATGTCCTATGGTTTAAGCCCTGTTATTACAGCCCAGACAATCTCATTGATACAGAGTTGTTCTGAGGATTAAGTGAGATCATGTGTGAATACTCAAACTAGCTCTGATTTTTGTAAGAATAGAAAGAAAAGAGGAGGTAGCTTTTCTGGTGCATGGTAGGGGCACCAGTGGGTGCTTGAGGATCAGCCAGGATGTGAGTCTTCAGGGAAGAAATTCCCCATCAGGGTTCAGATGTGAGAGCATTTGCTCATATCTGTGCAGATCTACTAAAGCCAGAGTGTGCCCTGGAGACACATGGGGCAAGGGGTGAGATTTAGAGAATGAGTGAATTGAGCACCTTCTAGGTGCCAGGCACTGTCTTCCATCCATGGTTTAGCTCATCTTATAGGCACAGTAGTAATAGTCCCTTGAGGGGCAAAGGCTGATGATTATTCCCATTTTACTGCTGAAGAAACTGAGACTTAAGAGAGCTGAAACAATGATCTCAAGGGTAGAAACACAGGAACAGCAGAGCGAGTGTGTGGACACAGGGTTGACTCCAAAGCCCACAGTGTTCTCCATGGCCCGAAAGGAAGGCTGTGCCACCAACCCCAGGCCTCTGCTTCTGGGTGACCTGGAGTGCTAGCCTTCCAGAGGGGTTTGAGGTAGACTTGGGGGTGCCAGGTAAGGCCAGCCTCCCCCAACTCAAGGGGTCCAAGCCCATCAGGGTGAGTGCTGACTGGGGAAACACAGTTTATGAGGGTGGTGGGACCTGAATCTCCTGCCCACCCCAGCCACGCCCCCTCAAGCTCACCTGTCTCCAGAGGAAATGCAGTCAGGGCGGCCGCCCCCAGCAGGAGCAGCCTTTGGGGTGGCTGCAGAAGCGAGGCCTCCATCCAGGCCCTGCTATGCCCAGCAATGGGGCAGATCTGCAGGATCTTCAGTTTGAGGCCTCTGGAGAGACTGGCATGTGGGGGCCTGGCAGGCCAGTGGAGAGATTGACAGGACACAAGGATGGAGGGGAGGCGAGTCCGCCAGCTCCTCCCGTCTCCTCACAGTAATCTTTGTGCTCCCAGTTCCAGACGCTTCTTCAGATCAGGATTGTGTTTAAGATTGCCATGGAAATTGGGGCTGAAGCTGGGGCTGGAGCCTGGGGAGGGAAGGAAGGGAGGATATTCCCTCCCCACTGCCAAACAGGAATCAGGAAACTCAGATCTGGTTTGGCCACAGAGCTTCTGGGAGGGGAACCCACCGCCTCAGAGAGCTGCTGCCTTCCTGGATAAGTTGGCACCTTAGCACTGAGTTTAAGAGAGGCCCAGGACATCAAGCGGTCTCTCTGAGGACCTAGGGAGGCAGCAAGTGGTGAAGGAGCACTGGAGTTGGAATCCACTCCGTTACAAAGCATTCCTGCCTCTGGGCCTTTGCACTTGCAGTTCCCTCCACCTGGAGTGCCCTTCTCCCATGGTCTCCATAGCTGGCTTCCTCAGGTCATTCAGGTTTCGGCTCACGTGTCACCTGCTCAGACTACGCTTCCTTGACGGTCTCTCACTCTGAATTAGTGCTCTCCTCCTTGTTGTTCAACCACATCTCCCCAAATTTATTGTCTCAGCACTCAGTGGTATTATTCTGCTTGTTTATTTATATCTTGTATGTATTGTCCTTTGGCCCACACGCTTAATTGCATCCTATGAGTGTCTTGTTGATCTCTGAACCCCAAGGTCACAGCACAGTGCCTGGCACAGAGCAGGCATCCAGGAAATGAGAATAAATGTGTGACCTGAGCTTCTGGAAGGATGGGGTTGCCATAACCGGGATGGAGAGAGCCGCAGGAGGAGCAGGCTTTGGGGAGGATGCGGAGCTCAGTTTTGGACACATTAAGATCGAGATGCTTTTAGACTTTCCAGTGCAGATGACAAGAGGCAGGTGGATCTCCAAGTCTGGAGTCCGGGGGAAGTGTGGACTGGGGATGTACTTTTGGAAGTAGTCAGCACACAGGTGGTGTGCAAAGCCACGAGACGCAGCAAGGCTGCCATGGGAGTGCGCATGGAGAAGAGAAGAGGAGAGGACCGAGAGGCCTGGATCTTTTCCTGGGGAATTCAGCTGGTTCCAAGGGTCTGGAGAAGAAAATGTCCTCTAGGGGACAGTAGAGGCCAATGGGAGGATGAGGAGCCCTGCTGTGCACCCTAGAAATGGCCTCTAGGAGGCTGCGGATGCCCCACAGCTTGGAGGCCTGATATGGTGGCAGCTCCATGAAGAAGCTAAGTGCTCAGCATCTCGGGACTGAGTCCTTGGTCTCCTGGCTACAGGCCCAGCCAGTGTGCCCTTAATATGCTGTGCAATGGGTCAGCGAGACTGGATTTTCTCTCAGGGTCTTTCCCTTCAGACTCTCTTTGAGTCTTGGATATGGGCTGGTGATTCCACGTGGAGGATGTCACATCTCATCTGTCACATTCTTATGCAACTTCGGTTGATAAACTGCCAGTAAATAACTGTTCATTGACGCCAAATCCAAGCCGGCTGCTTTGAACAACTTCACTCCCAAAAAGCCCTGAGGCAGGTATAGTCATCTCCTCTTATAGATGAGGAAGCCACCAAAGTCCAGAGAGATTAAGGGAACTTGTTCAAAGTAGCCCAGGAAAAAAGAAAAAGAAAAAAAAGAAACAGAACACAAAGTAGCCCAGGAAATGGGAGGCGGAGGCAGAACTGCTCATTTATGGGGCACCGGACCCCATTCTCTTCTTCTTCTGTCATCCTACTTTGATCTTGAGTCCTAAGGTGCCTGGCCCTGCGTGAGGAGCTGGGATATATTGGCAAAGGACACGCCTCTACCCTTAAGCAGCTCAGAACTAGCAGAGAAGCCAGCCAGAAATGCAGCTCAGCATTATGAGAGCCAGGGTTGTGGGAACAGAGATGGGGGAAGGCAGCCTTGTCTGGAACAGAGAAGCCAAAGAATAATGAAATTACAACTACTAATAAAATGAATAAATGATCATTATTACTAACAGAAATTATCATTAATGATAAATTAATCATATTTAATGTATCAAGTGCTTTCTACTTGCCACAGATTGTTTTCACGCATTGGGTCCTTCAGTCTTCACCATAGTCCCACAGAGAGGCATACTAGGACCACCCCCGTTTTACAAGTGAAAAAGTTGAGGTACAGAGATATTAAGTACTGTATGGAAATGTTATACAGCTAGCAAGTGGGGAAGTAGTCTGGCTTCCCAAAGGAGGAATTGTCCGAGCTGAAATCTGAAGTCTGTACAGGACCTAGCCTGGCGGGAGAGGGTCGACAGCGTTGAGGCAAAAGCGGCAGCTCACACGATGCCAGGAAGGCTTGGCCGAGCCCACTTTGCAGCTTTTAGCCAGTGACCCGAGACTGGAAGTTCCCCCTTCTGGTCGCAGCAGGCTCAAGTCCCACACAAGCATTTCTAAGACTCAATCCACAGTCTAAAGGGGCAGAGTCAGGATTTGAACTCAGGGTCTTCCTGACTTCCAAATCCATGCTCTTTCCATGACAACAATGTTGAGCAAGGTTTCACAATATCAAGTGTGGGTAAAATTGTAATATTTTCAGAATATCTCGCCTGGCTTTAGTATATCTGCATATCAATAGGCGTTCAGAGATGGAAAGAAGTATGGCTTTAGTTCATTTGCATCATTCCTCAGGAGTGGAGAGAAATTCATTTCCATATCAATGGGTAATTACCTGGGCAAGGAGGGCTTATCTGTACTCCAGAGGTGAGGGGGGGGAGGGCCGGTTTTTGCTTCTGCTGGAGCAGGAAAGAGAGAAGGCTCCAGACTGCAGTTTGTAAGTAATAAGCGGATTTTAGACTTTATTTCTCCCTTTGACTGATTTCAGTTTTAGAGGTATTTTGCCCCGGGATTTCCTCTCCCCGGACTTACATAAGTCATGTGAGGAGACAGTTCTTTCCCTTCTCTTACCATTTATTGGCAAAGGTTGTTAATACTTCACAGTACAAAACTCAAGGATGAAATAATGAGACCATAGACATTTTTACTGAATTAGAAAAAGAAGGCATCATTAGGTAGGCCTTAGCCCCTACAAGTCATTAGTGTGGCCAGAAGGAAACTCAAGATTGACAACTGAAGCAAAAGTAAAATGTAATGTGCAAAATAAAACAAAATGTACAAAAAGTACAGTGAGCCCTTATCTAACACATTAGAAGTTCCAGAAGAGATCTCTTTGTATCCAAAAAAATACATGTCTATCATAGATCCTAGTAATCTGTTTTTGGGTCTTTTTTGTAATACCAATATCTTCATATCACTAGATCACTAAGTCCAATATGCATTTACTTGGCAAAGAAAACAACAGACGTTTCAGAAACTATTCCAGGGATGTATATAAACTGCCTAATACTAGCAAGAATTTGAGAATGTTAAACTCCCTTAACTTGAACAGACAAAATCATAAAATGCTTAGGATTAAAAGGATGGACAGTTGCCCACCATAAAATCATAAAAGAGAGTAACGTAATTAAAATTTTAAGTGAAGTCTGGTCATTACCGGGAGCACAATACAACTATCAGTTAATGAACAGATAAAAGACATAGCCTAGGATTATATTTTAAAAGCCCCTAAAATTGATAGGATTCTTTGGCTAGTGGAGAAAACAGATCACATGTTAAATATTCTTTTACAATATAACAGATCACTAGGGAAAAAAAGCCCAAGACTGCACTATAATTTGCGATCACAATATAGGTAGGTCACGGGGAAGGCAGTACAGCACGGAGAAGACAAGTTAGTGACTCTATAGCATCTTACTGTGCTGACAGTGACTGCAATAAATGGGGGGGTGAGGACTTGATAATATGGGTGACGGCTGAAACCATAATGTTGTTCACGTGAAACCTTCATGAGATTGTATATCAATGATACTTTAATTAAAAAAAAAAGCCCAAGACTTTCCAGGAGGATCAGATAACAGATATCCTTAGATGAAAGAGGCCAGTATGATATCGTTACCCTAAACATCTATACTACTCACAAAAACAGAGTCTAGTGTCTCATGAGCATGCTGATTGTCACTCTGAGTTGGACTTTGAGAGTCAAGCATAGTACTATTTCAGCCTATTGGACAAAGAAATATTGTGAAACACAAAACTAGTCCAGTAGAAAAAAAGGGCACTGGTTACATTCCCCGCATTAAAGGAGAGAAATTGTTGGTTGCCCCAAAATAAGAACCAAGTTACTCATCTCAGGATGAGCTAGACGCAGAACTGGCCAAACAATGGGGGGAGCACAGAGTCCCACTCACCAAAATGGAAATGGTACATAAGGGAAAGGACAAAGCAGGGTCTACTATTGAGAAGGCAATGTCCCAGCCTTTGCTAGATTTGCCCCATGAGCAGAGAGAACAGGAAGACCTCAGCCACCTGCCTGGAGGCAGCAGCTGCCTTCTGGTCTGAGCTGGATGTGATTGCTCAATGATGGGAATGCCTCATTCATACTTAGGGGGTCAAGTGGAAAACAGCAGCCCTAAATTTAACTACAGGAGAAACTCTGGCAGATAATGGGACAGATACCTCAGTTCAATATGGTCAATTAAAATCAATACAATTGAGAAGCTGAAAGCTTTTCATCTAAGATCGGGAACAAGACAGGGGTGCCCACTCTCTCCACTGTTATTCAACATAGTACTGGAGGTCCTAGCCACGGCAATCAGACAAAACAAAGACATACAAGGCATCCAGATTGGTAAAGAAGAAGTCAAATTGTCACTATTTGCAGATGATATGATACTGTACATAAAAAACCCTAAAGACTCCACTCCAAAACTACTAGAACTAATATCTGAATTCAGCAAAGTTGCAGGATA
>JAQQAC010002837.1:16112218-16157449 GCA_029783875.1 Phataginus tricuspis | reverse complement strand
AAAAAAAAAAAAATCAATACAATTGCCAATAAGTCATAACCTACAGAAAGGACCAGCCTGACGTTAACTTGAATTCTGATCCATGGGCGGTAGCCAATATCCTGATAATCTGGTGCCCGAAGTGGAAAACAAATAGTTGTCCAATGACCAGACGAGTTTGAAGAAAACCAAAATGGGAGAATTCACATCAGGTTTGACAGTCTTACATATCAGGAGACCATGTCTCAGCACCCACGAAGGCAAACTCAAGAAGTGAAATATAATTAGGAAGTAGATAAATGAACTGGAAGTATAACATCAAAAACTGCTAATCGACAAAATACTAGTTAGATGGGTTACCTAAACAAATGGACATTTGGGCACAGATTTATCAATTAAACGATCAAGGGAGAGACGTAGTTCTAAAACTGCATTTACTAAAACATCATCAAATCCAGCAACCTTTTCTATGTCACTTGACAATAGAAAAAGGGGCAACCAATCCGAAGAACTAACAGGATAGCTGGTTCACAGACCGTGCCGAAGCCATGACTGCGTCAAAAGGAAAACAGAAATGCCGGTGGTGGGTCCTTCTACGGGACTGAGATTTGCACAGATCCTAAATACACGCTACGAGACATAAAGGCGCTTATTAACGCATATGGAACCCCCAAGATTCAAAAATTAAACCAAGGAACAAAATTTATAGTAAGGAAGTAGGTCTAGGCCAATAAGAAGGAAATCTTATGCCTCATATTCCTACAATAGCAGGAATGGTAAACAGTTTAATGAGCTACTAATGAAACCAGTAAATCCAGACTAGGGATAAAATAAATGGAAAATGGAAGTGTTCTGACATATAAGCTATCAAAATTACTAATAACTATCCTGACACCCTAGAGCTATTCAAACAACCAAAAATATAGTCCTATAATCAAGTTGAAAGGTATTAAAAATTATGTGAAGGAGAGTAGAAATATAAGCACACCTAATTTATTGTGCTTTGCTTTATTGCGCTTCCCAGATATTGCATTTTTTTTACAAATTGAAGGTTTGTGGCAACCCTGTGTCTACCAAGTCTATTGGTGCCATTTTTCTACCATCATTTGTTCACTTGTCTCTATGTCAATCTGGTAATTCTCACAATTATTTCAAACTTTTTCATTATTATTATATCTGTTAATGATGCTCTGTGATCAGTGATCTCTGATGTTCCTATTGTGAGGGGCAGGGCGGTGCCACTAACTGCACACAAACAAGATGGCGAACTTAGCTGCTGCATGTGTGAGCTCTGACTGCTCTACTGACCACCGTCTCCCTACTTTCCCCCTCCCTCCCCTTGGGCCTCCCTATTCCCTGAGATCCCACAATACTGAAATTCAGCCAGTTAATAACCGTACAGTGGCCTTTAAGTGTTCAAGTGAAAAAAAGAGTCACATGTCTCTCGCTTTAAGTCAAAAGCTATAAATGACTAAGCTTAGTGAGGAAGGCATGTCAAAAGCCAAGAGAAGCCAAAGCTAGGCCTTTTTCACCAGTTAGCTTAGTTGTGAAGCAAAGGAAAAAAGTGCTACTCCAGTGAACACATGAATGATGAAAAGAGAAATAGGCTTATTGCTGATATGGAGAAAGTTGTAGTTGTCTAGACAGAATCAGACCAGACACAACATTCCCTTAAACCAAAGCCTAATCCAGAGCAAGCTCCCTAACTCTCTTCAATTCTATGAAAGTTGAGAGGGGTGAGGAAGCTGCAAAGTTGGAAGCTAGCAGAGGTTGGTTCATGAGGTTTAAGGAAAGAAGCCATGTCCATAACAGGAAAGTGCAAGGTGAAGCAGCAAGTGGTGATGGAGAAGCTGCAGCAAGTTATCCAGAATATCTAGCTGAGATTATTAATCCAAGTGGCTACCTTAAACAACAGATTTTGAGATGAAACAACCTTTTATTGGAAGAAGATGCCATCCAGGACTTTCACAGCTAGGGAGGAGAAGCCAGTGCCTGGCTTCAAAGCTTCAAGGCACAGGCTGGCTCACTCTCTTGTTGGGGGCTAATGCACCTGGTGACTTCAAACTGAAGCTAATGTTCATTTATCATTCTGAAAATCCCAGGGCTCTTAAGAATTAGGCTAAATCTACTCTGCCTGTGCTGTATAAATGGAACAGCAAAGTCTGGATGACAGCACAACATGGTTTACTGAATTTTTTAAGCCCAATGTTGAGACCTGCTGCTCAGAAAAAAATTCCTTTCAAAATATCATTGCTCATTGACAGGGCACCTGGTCACCCAAGAACTCTGATGGAGATGGACACTGAGAATAATGCTATTTTCATGCCTGCTAACACCACACCTGTCCCGGCCCATGGGACATCAGCGAGGACCGGGAGAGGGGGAGTGGGAATTTGGATGGAGACGAGACACGAAGAATGGAGACAAGACAGATTCCTGATCAAGTCTCGTTTATTTGCGGAAACAGCAGAATATATATAGCATTCATGGGGTGAGGTGTCTTCTGATTGGTTGCCCTTTATGCTAATGAAGCGATCCTCAGATTCCAATTACACACCGAGTTGTGTGCATGCGCAGTTGTCTCTGATGTAAGTGGCGGACCTAGGTGAGAACACTCTGGCGCGAAAGCAATCGAAATCAAAACCTAAGCACATTTCTCGGAATGTGAAACCGAAACTATTTGTGCACTTTTGAAACTCAGTCTCTAAGATGGAGTCTGAGAGCCCAAGATGGAGTTACTACAGCTGTTGCATATCCTGCTCCCCACAGGTCCTCCTTTTTAATTTTACTTTATGAACTAGGGGGACAGTGCAGAGTGTGCTTGTCTTAGGTTGATATAGCACAGGAAGGTCCTTACCCGTCATTGGTACACAGACAGCAATGGTCTGTGTCCTGTCTTAGGTTGGTACCTTCCTTGCTATTCTTACCCATCTTTGACTGTCCAATCTGCATTGTCATTAGTGGGGTCTATGCACAGCCATATATAGGTCTCTTTCTCTTTCATCATTCTCTAACCGCTGGTAGTGCACTTGGATTTCACGAATCTTAATAGATTTTACTTGGTGCCTAATGAACTGTAGGAGTTTGTTGATGAGGCATGTATAGGTTTTAACAAACGTAGCACGATTCTGAAGCACTACAACTCTCACTTCTCTTAGCTCTTGATTGAGTTCGGATAATACAGAAGCAGCTACATTTGTTGTCTCACTGTACGCACAGGCCAGCTTAGATATTTCTTTTTGCATTCTAATGATAAGTCCAGCAGGATGAATGCCGCTGTAACTGCTTCAGAGGCAGGATCCAAAGCCTCCAGTTGTTGTCACAATAAGACGGCAGAGCTTGGAGAAGTCTTTCATGATTATTTTCAGGATAATCTATTAGAGCAGGAAGGATACATCTCGCACCACGAAACTATCTGTAGTTTGCTTAATCTTATGTGATTAATACTTGTTCTCCTGAAATCTAGTTCTTCACCAGTTCAGAAGCAATAAAACATTGACTATAAATGACAAGACTTACAAATGACAATGGCAAAAGATCTGATGAGAGCTTACTACAAGACAGTTGACATAAGGAAACTTGGACACCTTTGCAATATAAAATATTCAGTAACAAAGTTTGGCATCATTCTTTTAGACAGTGCTTTCCAGGCAATTATATATCAGATAAATAAGCCAAATTAGCCAAATACTTTCTCTAATGAAGAGAAAATTCCTCTGACATTTTTCAGGGGCCCTCTGGAAAATATCAGAGTTAATTAGGGGTAAAAAGCACCTTTTTGAATTTGATCCTGGAAAGCCATCAAAAGAAAGCTTTTAAGGCACTTGCCTAAACAGAATTATAGGTTATTAATACTTATTATTTAACTAGAATGACAGTAAAAAGGTTTAAAGGCAAATACAGGTTACTCAGTTGTTAACAACACTTAGGTTACAGTCCTTTTAATATGAAGAGTTCATTTTCTTAAACACTCAGAAAACAATTAGAAACCTTTTGCAATCTTACAATATTAAAGGCAGACTAATAAACTTCTGTTCCTTTAACAAAAACTTCTAGTTTTGCTGTGTACTTGATACTGAGACTCATTTGCTTTAATTTCACATAGCACGACTATATCAACCCTTCTATAGTTTCTATAATTTTCTTTTTACATACAGTGCTCCCCTTCTTCAGATAAACAGCTGCATTTCAGAACAGTTACCTTCTTTTACCTTCAACAAAATGAATTTCTATTCCTTATACTTTCTCTTATAAAACACACATCTTTTTTAGCAAGCAAAGATGTCTTCTTTATTATATTAAGCAGTTTTAATTAGAACTTAAAACATTAGGTACTTTAACTTTCAATGAACACTGAAAAATAGGCTATTGTAAACTGTAACACTAGCATTCCTCAGATTGATACATTTGTGAACAACACTTTTTATCATTACTGGAAATGTGCCTTACAGCACAATTTTTTACTGAGCACAAAACATCTTCATATAACTTAGCAAAACTCTTAAGAATTTCGGTTACTACAAAAATTCTCAGGCTGTTTGCAGATATGCATAGTTATACATTAATATACTATTATTATTATTAAGATATTTGTTATACTTATTTACACACTCTTTAGCAATTATGCTAGATTACTTATAAAACTTTTATTAGACATTAGACAAAGTCAAGCCTTTTTTTAAGCATCTTTTTGAAAGATTTAACAGATAACATCAACTTAAATGACTTAAGTAAACAGGCAGCTGATAACCATAGGACACATCTATTTCAGATAAACTTAAATTAGCATTAATCCTTAATATCTTTTATTAGAATTTTTTGGAAGTTTTAGAATGTCCAATTTTCACAAGCGCTTGTTTTTAAATTAATTTGTATTAATACCATCCGGAGGTAGAAAAACATTTTTCATTTACACACTTAGACAAACAAACATACAGACTGAGACATAATGATTACAGGTAGCAACACTTTTCATAAAAGAACATATATTCAGATAGATAAACTAATACAAAGATTTGAGTTACTAATATTCAATTGCCCTCTTTCTTTTTAGCTTACTTGATTAAAGGTATCTCAATTTGCAAGAATACCTTTTAAAGGTGAGTAGTTCACATAACTGGGTTAAGGTTTAGATGGTCTCAGACTAAAAGGAGCCGATGAAGGCTTTGTACTGATAGGAACTGTGTGTGTGTAAAACAGTTTGTCCCTTTTCCACTATGGCTGCTATTTCCGGATTAACATGCCTAAATGAAATTATTTCATTAATCAAATTCCAGTAAGAAAATGCAGTTACCAGGACCTTTTCAGGTCCAAAAGCGGTGTAATAATTGTTTAAGGCATCACCCACTCTTTCCCACTTTCTTTCATCTATTGTTCCCTCTTGCGGGAACCAAGGACAGAGCTTTTGTAAAGACTGAAAAAATTGAAGTAATTGCTTTCTTTTAACCTTTACTCCTCGCGCCTTTAAAGCATCTTTTAAACTGTCAACAAAAGTTTCTCTACTACTTATTTCTTGTCCCATAATCACAGATCACTTACCGGACCTCTTCGTCTGGACAGGCTCCCCTGACCTGGTTGCTAGTTTCAGTTTACTCCTTGGGCCCTCCTCCAATCTGTGTTCCTCACAGATTCCCCCGTTCTTGGGCCCCATGTTGGGCGCCACTTGTCCCGGCCCGCGGGACATCAGCGAGGACCTGGAGAGGGGGAGTGGGAATTTGGATGGAGACAAGAGACACGAAGAATGGAGACAAGACAGATTCCTGATCAAGTCTCGTTTATTTGCAGAAACAGCAGAATATATATAGCATTCATGGGGTGAGGTTTCTTCTGATTGGTTGCCCTTTATGCTAATGAAGCGATCCTCAGATTCCAATTATACACCGAGTTGTGTGCATGCGCAGTTGTCTCTGACGTAAGTGGTGGGCCTGAGTGAGAACACTCTGGCGCGAAAGCAATCGAAACTGAAACCTAAGCACAATTTCTCGGATTGTGAAACCGAAACTATTTGTGCACTTTTGAAACTCAGTCTCTAAGATGGAGTTCAAGAGCCCAAGATGGAGTTACTATGGCTGTTGCATATCCTGCTCCCCACACACACCTGTTCTGAAGCCTATGCATCAGAAAGTCATTTCAACTTTCAAGTCTCACTATTTAAAAAATATGTTTTGTAAGGCTATAGCTGCCACAGATAGTGATTCCTCTGATGGATCTGGGCACAGTACCCTGAAAACCTTCTGGAAAGGATTCACCATTCTAATTGCCATCAAGAACATTCATGATTCATGGGAAGGGGTCAAAATATCAATATTAACAGGAGTTTGGAAGAAGTCGATTCCAACCCTCATGGATGGCTTTGAGGGGCTCAAGGCTCCAGTGGAGGAGGTCACTGCAGATGTGGTGGGAACAGCAAGAGAACCAGAATTACAAGTGGGGCCTGAGGATGTGACTGAACTGCTGCATCTCATGATGAAACTTGAACAGATGAGTTGTTGCTTATTGATGAGCAAAGAATGTGGATTCATGAGATGGAATCTATTCCTAGCAGTTTGCTGTAAAGACTACTGAAATGACAACAAAGGATTTAGAATTGTTACATAACTTAGTTGATAAGGCAGTGGCAGGGTTTGAGAGGGCTGACTCCAATTTGTAAAGAAGTTCTCCTGGGGGGAGTCTCTTGCCCCTCCTGGTGTTAGCCAGAAGCTCTGTCCTATCACTTTATCTCTAAATAAAAGCCTCTGCCTTGCTCTCCTAAAAAAAAAGAAAAAAGAAAATAAAATTCTACTGGGGGTGAAATGCTATCAAACAGCATTGCGTGCTCCAGAGAAATCTGCATGGAAGGGTCAATTGATGCAACAGGCTTCAGTGTCTCATTTTAAGAAATTGCCTCAGCCGCCCCAACCTTCAGCACCCACCATCCTGATCAGTCAGCAGCCATCAACATGGAAGCAGGAACCTCCACCAGCAAAAAGATAAGACTCATTGAAAGCTCACTTGATGGTTAGCATTTTTTAGCAATAAAGTATTTTTAAATTAAGGTATATACCCTGGGTTTTTTTTAGACATAATGCTATGGTACACTTAATAAGCTATAGTATAGTGTAAACATAACTTTTATGTGCACTGGGAAACCAAAAAATTCATTTGAGTTGCTTTATTGCAATATTCAATTTTTTTGTGGTAGTCGACCAAACTCACGATATCTCCAATGTATGCATGTACAGGATTCTTGTGTTGTCTCTCAGAATAAAAAGGTATTTACATTGACAAACCTCCAAGGCTTCATTATAACCATTGCAGTTATCTGACACTATGAGCCCAGTTTTCCTGAAATTGACTTAAGGGGTTAACTTCAAAACCAGATTGCCAAAGTGATGAACACCCCATTTGGCTCAAGCCATAATGGGATACAGACTGAAGGACAATTAATGATAACTAAAATAAATGCTATAGCCTCACTACAACTGTCATGAGAAAGAAAGTAATGGTCCAGTTTCAGAAGGAAGGAGGAAAATCACATGACCCCTCAGGCAACCTGCATGAGGTTTGACATAATCTCAAGAGATCTCATAAGGAGAAACTTACCCCTATCAGTCAAATACTGATTTGAGAACAGAGCAGCAGAGGGGTGAGGGCACGACTTACGGAGCAGGTGCCCGGGCAGGGTCCTCTGCATCCGCACGTGCCCGCCACTGGCACCACGGCCCCAGCCACCGTGGAGAAGCTGTCTCTGCTGCACTGCGAGTCCCCTGCACTGGGCTCTGCCGTCACCCCTCCCCGCAGCTCCCGCATCTGCTGCAGTCCTCGTCCTATAGCCCAGTGCCTGACCCTCTGGAGTGTGCATCGGGTTGGCACATCCCCCAGGACAAAGCTTATGTTGAATTCCTGAGAGGTGAAATTAAGGAGGAAATGAAGATATAGAAGTCGCTCTCTCCAAGATGTCTGGAGATTGGGGGCTGGAAGTGAATGGGACAGAAACCAGATTAGTGCCGAAAATTGCTGGAAGAAAGATCAGTGCCACTATCAGACACTACAAACAGCATTGCACCGACATTTGATGGGGAATAGGAGCCTTTGATAGGGGAGGAGGTTGAAGAAGAGGACCCTGAATTGACATCCACTTCACATTTCACATTTGAAGTTATGAAGTATGGTGGCAAGAAGGCCCTTCTACTGGACTGTCACTCTCCAGAAGACAAGGTTGGACAAGAAAAGGAGGATGAGAATGACATTTTATCCATCAGAGAAGTGAGCTTTCAGACCACTGGTTAGTCTGAATGGAAGGCCATGAATTACACACTCAATAGATTCCCTGGACTGGGTCTTACATGACAACCTAATGGATTTCCTTGTGGACTGAGGGGTGGACTGTAGAGTGCATGTGTTTATTATGAATTATGTCCCAGTTCTGGCCACAGCATTTTACTGATTCCAGTGGAATGAGGGATACGTGCATCCCAGCGAGAACCAGCTCACATCTTAACAATGTCAAAATATTGGAGTTGCCTCTATCAACTATACTTCAATAAAAAAAGTGTGAGTATGTGTGTGTGTGTATATCAACAATAAGAAAATAATGGGGTTGCCTCATTTGCATTTCTGTAAAATCTACAGTCCAATGGATGAAGTGGTAAGAGCTAGGATGTGCAGATATATCAAGGATGGACATATTAGGGCTAGCTAAATTGCCTATATCCAATCAGAACAAGAGTGTTAACAGTAACACATGAAGAATGATTACTCACAGTGTAGTGGGCTGAATAACATCCACCAAAAATTGATGTCTATCCAGAGAATCTCAGAATGTGATTTCATTTGGAAATAAGGTCTTTCCAGATATAATTATTAAGATTAGGTCATAATGGCTTAGGGTGGGCTCTAAACCCAAAGACTACTAATCCTTATAAGATGGGGAGAAGACACACAGAGACACAGAGGAAAGGAAGACCCTGGGAAGATGGAGGCAGAGAATGGAGTTATGCTGCCTCTAGCCAACGAATGTCAGGAGCCGCCAGAAGGTGAAAGAGTCCAAGTAGAATCCTTCCTTAGAACCTCACGGAGAGCATGGCCCTGCAGGAATCTTAATTTTGGACTTCTAGACTCCAGAACTGTGAAAGAATAAATTTCTGTTGTTTTAAGCTATCCAGTTAGTAGTAATTTATCATGGCATTCTTAGAAAACTAATACCCAGAAGAGGAGGTCTCCATAGTGAGAATCCTGATTCTGATGCCACGCTCCCACGGCAAGAGTGTTTCCTGTCCTTCCCTCTCCTGATGCCTGAAGGCCAGTCTCTAGCCAGAGGATCATGCTGATCCAGTTCATAGTGACAGTCCTAGGAGTAGCTGGGGAGAAAAAGGAGGACTGTTCATACCGGGAAGCTCACTAATGGACCATCACTCTCCGCAGCGAGAGGTTAAGACTCTGTGGACTTTTACCCCACCTAAAAGGACTATGTGCATTGTGTGGCTGGTGTATCAATAGGGAGGTTTATTTTAGGTGGATAAGATACTATTATATCGGGGAATCCTTTATTATGTTGAATAATTCTATAATAAATATCAGTAATTTTCAAGAGGTTACCTCTGAATAGTTCACAAATTATTACATTAAAGCCAGTGGAGTGAATATCACATGGTTCACTGTAAGTCTTGGTACCTCTCCCAACCATTCTCATCAATGAGTAACTCCTGGGTGTTCCAGTTCACACTGTAGATGTCAAAGGGAGACTCAAGTCTAGAATATGATCATACTCATACTATGACCCATAGTGGCAACAGGGAAAGGTGTCAACATAGTGTCTACAGTGTCCACAAGAATATTTTGTGGATGAGATAGCCCTGACTTCACCATCTTCTTCCTCAGCTGGTGAGACACTCCCACCCTTCACTTTCACTTTTGGCTTGGGATTTTCCTTTCTTTCCCACTGGGTCTTGGAAGACAGGATGATGACATCAAAACACTGCTTGTGCTTTGTATGTACTTTGTGAGTCTGCCTAGTTTTCAATCCTCCCTCATCTAGGAAAAATAATCTGCTTCTAACCACACCACTGAAACCAGGTCGTTAATCCTAATGACATTTGTTCATTTAGCAAACATTTCTTAAGCACCTATGTTCCAGGCACTGTTCTGGGTG
This sequence comes from Phataginus tricuspis, assembly GCA_029783875.1. Classification (NCBI taxonomy): domain Eukaryota; kingdom Metazoa; phylum Chordata; class Mammalia; order Pholidota; family Manidae; genus Phataginus; species Phataginus tricuspis. The sequence continues at coordinate 16,147,341 of JAQQAC010002837.1, read as the reverse complement.
ATGGGAATGTAGAAATGAACAAGGCAGCAAGGTTCCTACTCTTGAGAAGCTGACAGTTAAGAGAAGGAAGACATATAATGGGCAAGTAAACAAGACCAAAATGAACACAATCATTTCAAAAGTGGTGTTAGAGGAGAAATAAACAGGGATGTGATTGTTGGGGTGTGAGAAGGGTGTCTATTTTTGACAGGCTGGTCAGGGAGGACTTCTCTGTGGAGAGGACATCTGAGCTGAGATCTGAAGAACCAGATGTCTTTAAGAGCTAGGGAACAGCATTACTAGCAGAGGGAATAGCATTTGCAAAGAACCTGAGGCAGAAAGTACTTGGATACTATGACTAAAGCACAGTGTAAGGAAGGACAATAATAAGTGGTTGGAGTTAGAAGTTGCCAGATCGTGAAGGGCCCTAGTATTAATGTCCATTACTGCTGTATTATCACATTTAGTGATAAAACAATTTATAATTCTGGAGTCAGAAGTCTGAAAAGTATTCCACTGAGCTAAAGTCAAGGTGTTGGCAAGGCTCTACTCCTTTAGGAGGCTCCATTTCCTTGTCTCCCCCAACTTCTGCATTCCTTGGCTTGTGGCTCCTTCTTCCACCTTCAAAGTCAGCAGTGTAGCAGCATCTTCTCTGATTCTGACCCTCTTTCTCCCTCTTTTAAAGATCCTTGTGATTACACTGGGTCCATGAGTAATCCAGAATCTCCCCATTTTAAGGTCTTTAATCTCATCTGTAAAGTTCCTTTTGGCACCTAAGGTAACACATTGACAGGTTTAGGGAATTAGGAAACACACGTCTTATTCCATTTGGGCTGATATAACAAAAATACCATAGACCGGATGGCTTGTAAACCACAGAGATCTATTTCTCACTGTTCTGGAGGCTGGGAAGTTCAAGATCAAGGGGCTGGTAGATTTGGTGTCTGATGAGAGCTGGCTTCCTAGTTCATATATTGCTGATTTCTCACTGTGTCCTCACATGGTGGAATGAGCAAGGGAGCTCTCTGGGGTCTTTCTCATAAAAGCACTAATTCCATGAAGGCGCTGCCCTCATAACCTAATCATTTCCCAAAGGCCCATTTCCATATACTGTCACACTGGACCTTAGGATTTAACATATGCATTTGGGGGCAGGAGGGACAAAAACATTCAGTCTGTGGCAACGTCTCTGTGGTGCCGTGCCTACTATAGTCCTAAAGGTCATGAAAAGGATTCATTATTTTATTAGATTTTGTTTAAAGGTTTTATTTAAAATGCAAAAGGACACCAGAATGGAGTGACATGATCTAGGTTCATACTTTTCTTTTTTTATTGACTGATATAGAAGAGAACCCAGGACAAAGGTTAGAAAACTCCAGCTGTGATATTGTGATTTATAATAAGAAATATGTATTTCACCTTCCTTCATTCCTGCCACGGAGCCCCAAAACTCTTGGAATTTCCTCAGTGATTAATGTGATAAAGTTGTCTCTTTATTATTCATAAACACCCCTTTCAAGCACACCTGAGTTTATGTTAATGAGATGACTTTTACAAAGCCCCTAGGTAACCTAAGGATGTGGGCTGGTTGCCAGGGGAACCAACCATGATTAGAGGGCTAGAAATTTCAGCCCTACTCCTGCTCCCCCACCTCTGGGAAGGGGAGATTGAGGGGCAGAGGCTGAATCAATCACCAGTGGCCAATGATTTAATCAATTGCGCCTATGTAATGAAGCCTCCATTGAAACCCAAAAGGATAGGGTTCAGAGAGCTTCTCAACTGGTAAACAGAGGTGCTAGGAGGGTGGTGCTCCCATAGAGGCATGGAAGCGCTGGGCTCCTTCTCACTTGCCTTGCCCTATGCATCTCTTCCATTTGGCTGTTCTTGGGTGACATCCTTTTATAATTAACTGGTAATTGGTAGGTAAAATAAGCCCTGTGAGTGCCTCTAGAAAATTAACCAAACCTGAGCAGGGGGTCATGGGAACCTTCAGTCTAAGGTTGGAGGTCATAAAGTAGTTTGTCAGTAGCACTGGTGAGAACCTGGAATTGCAATTTGTGTCTGAAGGGGAGTGTGTGTGTGTACAGTCTTGTAGGACCAAACCTTTAACCTATGTGATCTGGGGCTATCTCCAGGTAGTGTTAGGATTGAGTTAAACTGTAGGACACCTACCTGGTGTCACAGAATTGCTTGATGTATGGAAAACCCACACTCTTGGTGTCAGAAGTGAAGTAGTGTTGGTGTACTGAGAGTAGAGGAGATCCACAGGAATGAGTTTTTCCTTTACACTAGCAATTAGAAAACCCAAAGAGGAGGAGGAGGTGCTAAGAAGACTGAGGAGCAGCAACTGAAAACCAGGAGACAATACTGAAGCCCTAGAGAAGGGCATTCGGAGATGGTGGGAATGGTCGTCTGAGCCGGTGACGGCAGCGAAGAACAGAGAGACCACTGGCTTGGCTAACATGGAAGTTAAGGTAACCTTGATAAAAGCAACTGTTAGAGGGGTGAGAAGGTCATAGGCCAGATGGGAGTTGGCTGAATAGATGAGGAACCAAGAGTATAGACCTGTGCTGTCTACTTGCCACATGTGGCTACTGTGCAACTTAACCAGTGAATGTGGGTAGTTTGAACTGAGATGAGCTGTAGTGTAACTGCATGCCAGATTTCCAAAATCTCTTTTTAGTGTGATAAAAAGAAGGAGACTATCTCACTGAGATTTTTTAAAATGCCGATTTCATATGAAAATGTAAACATTTTGGATGTACTGGGTTTAATAATTTAAATTAATTTCACCATTTTACTTTTTTTAAATGTGGCTACTAAAAAATTTTAAATTACTGGTGTGGTTCACATTGTATTTCTATTGGACAGCACTGGGGGTAGATAATTCTTTCAATAATTTTACTGTGAAGGGAGCCAAGAAATGGGGAGGACAATAGAAGAGAATTTAACATTGCCGACCATTCTTATCTTCTTGAAACTTTCCTCCCTAAGCTTCTGAGACATTCAATCCTTTTCCCTATATCTAATAATTGTTCCTTCTGCAGCTTCTTTCTAGGGTCCTCCCCGTTTCTGAAATTTAGGTTAAGGAGCAAGCCATATGGCTGTGCAGGGGAAGATTGTTCTGTTAGGCAAAAAGACAGACATGAGCAGGGTGGAGATAGAATAAAGCCAATAAAGCCCACTAAAAGGACTCAGAGACTTAACCAGATAAAACCAGAGAGCCAAATGGACTCACAGAGTTAAATGGTTGAAGTTTCAAAGGCCAGGAGTGACTTGGAATGTCCAGGTATTCCCCAGATAAAGAGAAACAATAGAATGCAGCCCACATCTTCATTGTACCAATTAAATCATGCCATTATAAAATCTACTCAGCCTGCAAAAAAGGCCCAGCTTATTCTTTAATTTAATCTATGTACTGTTCTTCCTCTTCTTCTAGCCCCTTAACTGAGTAACTTTGTAACTAGGACAGCAGATAGACCTCTAAAGTGTAAATGAACCTACATAGATAAAGAATCACCTAAATAACCATATCCTTAAGACAAAACTTCAAGGGAATTATGAATTACCTGTATACATCACGTCTTATGCTGACCCCTACCCAAAAGGCTCTATAAAACCCCAAATCCTAAACTCCTAAGGGAACTTCCTCTCTGAGGTTGCCCACACTCCCTTTTATTCCAGTATATGTGTACTTTTTGCCTTACATAAAGACTTCTTACTGCTCAACTTATTACATTTTGTCTCTGTGCTCTTCCAGTGGTGTCTTTGTTACTTTACTTTGCTATTTCATTCTGTCCTCCAGATTTAAGCACAAGTCTACACTCTGTCTCTGTTCTACTCCAGATAAGTAGGGAAGGGCTACTGAGAGCTCTGATTTGGGCTTGCCAGTTCCCATTGCCTGGGTGACCTGGATAGGACTGCGGCTGTATGAGTGTGCTCTTTAGTAGCTTGCCTGGAAAATCCCCTTTCTTTGCCTTTGAGAAGTTTTCAGAACATCTCACTACATCCAGTGCTCTGCAGCTCCCCCAAATCCTGGGGTGGTAGAGACTTAGTCCCACACTATGCAGATTCAAGCAGACACTGGACTCCAGGTGACTCTGGCTTTAGGAGCTGGCAAGGGATTTGCCCTATGGCGAGCAGTTCAGTGAGCTTTCTTTTCCTCCCTCTGTTCTTCCTTGCTCTCTGCTGCCTGCAAGGCAGGGGCCATTCCCTGCTATTCTTGCTTTAATTCCTTCCTTACCTTTCACTCTGACTTTCCTGCATCTCCAAATTCTTTCCCAACAGTTCCAGGTAAAGGAAACAGCAAATACAAAGGCCCCAAGGTAGGAGGAGGTTGCTTGGGTAGTTATGGAACAAAGAGGAAGAAGGCAGTGTTGTTGGGGCAAAATTGGGGGAAGGGAGGGTGGTAATGTAGGGAAAATGTGAGTTCCGTGGCCAGGATCCTCACCTAATACGCATTGTGTATGTGTGATGAGGTAATACTTACTCTACTATGCAGGCACATGCTTGCATACCCGTTGCCAATAAGCCATTACTGGTATTGCTACAGATTTCTGCCCTGTGCTAAGAGCAGAGGGAAGCAGGAGAGCAGAGCCTAGAGAAGAAAGCAAGAGACAGGAAGAGAAAACAGGAAAGAGGGGAGCAGAGGATGAGCTGGGGGCAAAGATGGAGGTGGACGGGAGTGGAGTGCTCAACCTCCTGCCTTGAGAATAAAACTTGGTATGTGCACCTTTCCACCCCTAACATTCTATTGCTATTCAGTCTCACTGAATCCTAGTGAACTTGCCTGGAGCAGGGAAACCCCTCCAGCCAGAAGCTACAGGCAGTAAATGATGAGGTCTGGGCAATTAGGTGTACAGGGAAGGGCCTCTGTCATTTATTCTGAATGAGATGGGAAGTTCTTGGAGGCTTTTGAGCAGAGGAATGTCCATGTGGTTTACTTGCCAAGAACAGACTACAAAGAAGCAAGGGTGAAAACATGGAGACCAGTTAGGAAGCTTTTGCAATAATCCAGGTGAGTGGCCAGGGTGGTAACTGTAACTGTATAGTGGTTGCATCCTGTATATATTTTGAAAGCACAGTGAAAGAATTTGTGGAAGGACTGGATGGGGATGTAAGAGAAAAGTTAAAGCTGCCTCTAAGATTTTTTGGAAGAATGGAATTGCCACCTGATGAGATGGGGAAAATTACAGAAGGGTATTTTGGGGGTAACTGTTAGTAGAATGAGGGTATTTTTTTTGGTATCATTAATGTACAATTAAACGAGCAACATTATGGTTACTAGACTCCCCACATCATCAAGTTCCCACCACATACCCCATTGCAGTCACTGTCCATCAGTGTAGTAAGATGCTATAGAGTCACTACTTGTCTTCTCCGTGTTCTACTGCCTTCCCTGTGGCCCCCACCACCTGCATCATGTGTGCTAATCATAATGCCCCCTTATCCCTCCCTTCCCACCCATCTTCCCCATTCCTTTCCCTTTGGTAACTGTTAGTCCACTCTTGGATTCTGTGAGTCTGTTGCAGTTTTGTTTCTTCAGTTTTTCCTTTGTTCTTACACTCCACAGATGAGTGGAATCATTTGATACTTGTCTTTTTCCGCCTGGCTTATTTCACTGAGTATAATACCCTCTAGCTCCATCCATATTGTTGCAAATGGTAGGATTTGTTTTCTTCTTATGGCTGAATAATATTCCATTGTGTATATGTACCACCTCTTCTTTATCCATTCATCTACTGATGGACACCTAGGTTGCTTCCATTTCTTGGCTATTGTAAATAGTGCTGCAATAAACATAGAGGTGAATATGTCTTCTTCAAACTGGGCTCCTGCATTCTTAGGGTAAATTCCTAGGAGTGGGATTCCTGGGTCAAATGGTATTTCTATTTTGAGTTTTTTGAGGCACCTCCATACTGCTTTCCACAATGGTTGAACTAATTTGCATTCCCACCAGCAGTGTAGGAGGGTTCCAATAAGGGTGTATTTTGGACCTGTAAAGCATGAAGTACCTATTGCACATAGCAGATATCAAATAAGAAGCAGGACATATGTGTCTGGCATTTAAGGGGTATGAACTAAAGAAAAGCTGGCCATCATACTAGGGCCCACCAAAAGATTTCTTAGGCCTAAGTACTGGAAGTTTCATTAACTCTGGGAGTCTCAAAATAGCCACCCTTGAAAACTTAAGCTTTATATCTTTATAATACCATCTGTTAATTAAAAACAAGTTAAAAGCTAAACAAAGTATGTATCACCACATCTGTTGTCTTCAGGATTCCAGCTCAAGGACCTAAGCAAGAATGTTTGCCCTTCCCCTTAATATTCTGAGTGCCAAGAGGTATATCGACCGCAACAACCCCCTTTTTTTAAAGCATCGCATATTTTAAATGCAGTGTACCCTTTTGAAATTCTTTCTTGCCTGCCTCCTCAAGGATATAAAACCTTTACATAACTTGGGCTTTTTGAAATATTTCTTCTACCTGTGGGAATTAATGTTTCCAGGCTTATAAGTCCTCAGTTTGCCTCAAATAAAACTGTCTTTATTTCAAGGTGATTTTAATGAACTTTTTGCTGACAGGAGTGAGGTCAGGTCTAGTCATGAACACACAGCTGGTATTTAAAACCACAGGTGGAGATCAGATCACCCAGGGAGTAAATGCAGTTAGAAAAGAGGTCCAAGGACAACCCCAGCCCACTCAAGTTCATGGGTTAGAGAGATGAGAAAGAACCAGCAAAGACCAGTGAAAAAGAAAGGCCATTGAAGAAGAAAAGAAAGTGCTTCTAAGAGGAGAGAGTGAAAAACAGGGACAAATGGCGCAGACAGGTCAAATAAAATAGAGTGAGTTTACCACCGGATTTAACAATATGGAGGTCTTCCATAACCTTCCAATGAACAGTTTTGGGGGTAATGGAGGCAAGGACCTAATTTGGAATGAACTTAAGGGGGATAGAAGAGGGGAAGTGGAGAAGAATATAAACAACTCTTTCCAGTTTTGCTATAAAGGGAGCAGAGAAATGGGACAGTAGCTGGAGGATGTGGGAGTCGGAGAGGGTTTGTCAAATTTGGGAGACGTTCCAGCACATTTGAATGCTGTAAAGATTGGAAAATTCATGATGCAGAAGCAATATATCCTGCAAGATTCAGAATTATGCCTGCTCTCCAGACATGGATGTCCCTGATGCACCCAGAATGAAACTGAAATCATCTCCCTTTTAAACTTGCTCCTTCTGTAGTCTCTCTCATTTGGTGGTGAGTCCACTCATATAGTTACTGAGTTACAAAAATGGCATATAGCAGTGACAGGATGGTGAATATTCACAATTTGATCATGTGCTAAGTGAGGCGATCTATGACACTTGGAGCTGTAAGCACTAAGGATCAAGCATCAGGCCGTAGCAATTCCACGACGTAAATATCTTTCAAATGCGGCTGTTTACTCCATATCTATTACACCACTTTGGGTCAGGCCTTTATTATCTCTAGCTTGGATTACTTCAAGTCTTGTAAGAGCTTTCTCCATCTCTGACCTTGACCCAGACAGAGGAAGCTATGTAAAATACAAATCTCTGGTACATTACTCACCAGCTTTAAACCCTTTCGATGAGTTCCTCAGATAAAGCCAGCCTCTCAAGCCTCACCTCTTACCAATCAGTCTCAGAATATGTGGCCCCATACTAAGAACTTCTCTTCTGTGCTTTTGCTTCCTGCGGTTGTTTGTCTCGAAAGGTACCTTTCTTCTATCCTGGCTAGATTCGACTCACCTTTTAAGGATAGGCTTAGGAGTTATCCCTTCTGGGAAATTTTTACCAAGTATTCCAAACCTTCCGACGCTGGGAAGGAGAACTTACTTTGTGTATCTACCACTGTCCCCGCACCAAAGGCGGGGACGTCTCATTTTCGTTTTGCCTTCAGTGAATGTCTAATGAACAGCACAGGTTCAGCGTCCAGTCCAAGGTTACCCAGCTGGTAAACTGCTAGGTCAGAAAATTAGTATTTAGACCCCCGTAGGGCTCCCTTTCAAATGTAATGTATTCAAAATAGTCATTAAGGCAGTGCCCTTTTACAGTTTGCAAAACATTTTAAGACTACTCTTTATGTCCTGGGGCAGGAGTTGCCAAAAGGAAATGTCTTTCAAGCCGAGAGCTAGGGAAGAGCTTTAAGAAAGAACTAGGAAATTACCATACGCAGATAACAGTAAAGAGGAGGATCAGCCTGCCGTCAAGGGTGACCCTCCCGGCCAGAGAAACTTGGCCCCTGCACCCGCCTGCTCTCCCGCGCCCAGCACCTCGAAGACCACAAATCCCAGTATTCCTGGAATCCAGTGAGCAGCAGTACGCAAAGCATGCCGGGACACGTAGTCCAGTTCTAGTTCAAGAAAGGCCCAGAACATCCCGTGACGTCAGGTGGCTAGGAAAAGAGTCGGAGCCGGTTTAGCCTCAACAGAACCCACCCTGGTTTCTTTGGTGACTGGGTTTCAGGTCCCGCCCCGCGGACCTGTGGTCTGCGTTGAGTGGCCTCTCGCGTGAATCCTTAACGATTAAATGGGAAATATCAACAAACAGGAAAGCCTGGAGGCGGTGGCTTGTTAAGAGTAGTAGTTCGCAAGACGCTATCCTGGACAAGGTCTTAGACGCGGCTTCCCCAACATAGCTGGTGAGGACGTGGCAAGACTATACGACAGCCGTTTCTCTTTCCTCCGCCCGTCGGGCCAGAGGTGCGGGAGGCGCAAAGACTCCTGGGCGCGCGCATGCGCTGACCGCGGCAGGGAGTACCCCCCCCCCACCCCCCACAACGACTGCTGGCGCAGGGGGTGTCGGGTGTCAGCGGCCGCGCTTTGCGGCCGGTCGTGCGGGTCGGGCGCGGGCGGGCGGGCGGCGCGGCGGCAGAGGCGCGCACAGGTGATTGACTGGCCAGCTGGCCGAAGGAGCTCCTGGTCCTCATTGCTGGCAGGTGGCGGATCCTATTTGGGCAGCGGCGGAGGCGCCGGTGGTGGCAGCGGCGGCCCTGCTCGTAAGGTGCTTCAGGGGCCAACGCTATGGCCCCGCGGCTGCAGCTAGAGAAGGCGGCCTGGCGCTGGGCGGAGACGGTGCGGCCAGAGGAGGTGTCGCAGGAACACATCGAGACCGCCTACCGCATCTGGCTGGAGCCCTGCATCCGCGGCGTGTGCAGGTGAGGCTCACGCACTGGGCCTCGCGTCTCCCTCGTGTTGGACCTTGGAAAACTGGGCTGGGGGTCGGTTTGGGGGAAAGAAGAGGGGCCGGTTGCGTGCATCTAGCAGGCACGGAGACAGCAAGGTGGAGGCTTCTTCCTTTCCGCGGTCTGGGCGATCTGGCAAACAGCTTTCCAGGGCTCTGCACAGAGGTGATGCTGTTGAAAGCCCTTTGGAAAGGGTTCTGGGTTGTTACCCGGAAGATGGCGGGTGGAAATGGTTGAAGGCAGGAGCTGAGAGCTTAGCAAACGTTGGTGGTTAGTATATCTTGGCCACGTTTCAGCCTTTTCGTTTGTAAAAAGGGAGCTCTGCGAAGTGAGTTTCATCATAGTATATCGTGTATTAGTGTTGACACTGAAGGCTTGATCTTAGCATTATTTTTGGGTAGGGCTGCTTTCTAAAACCATACGGTTAACCTACGTCATTGGTACCCTTCATCCAAAGTTGACCTCTCTCGTATTTTTTAGCGTTTTTTTTTGTGGGGGGAGGGTCTGACTCTGCAGCGCCCTACCAAGTACGAAGTTTGAGCTGTGTTAAGTGCTGTCTTTCACTTCTGCTTAGCCCTTGAACCTTGCCTTTCCTTTTAGAATGAATCCTTAGGCATTGTGTCTGTCTCTCCTGTTTTTCCACCTTTGAACGCGGGAACTACAGTTTTTGTTCCGGAATATTGTTGAATTGACTTGGCCAAGCCGGGCATGCTCAGTAGCCTTCTTTCAGCAGGCATTCAGTAAAGGCTTTCTGGAGTTTATACACTGTGCGGCGGGATCCAGAAAGAATGAAAGTGAAGGTCTCAGCTTTGGAGCTTAAATCTAGTTTGAGAAGTAAAACAAGTTAGGGAGCCCCATAAAGCAAATGAATAATCAAGCTCTGGGCGTCTGGCTTACCAGGAGGGCAAGTCTGACTCCAGCAGTAAGTAGTGGCATGACACAAGTCCGTGTGTGTAATAGAATTTGTTGAGCTTCAGTCAGTTTGACATAATTAGGTTCCAGGGTAACCAAAAAACATAAACTCTGAGAGTAGTTCTGATTTTACCACAAGTAAAGGAGTAGAAAATAGCTGAGATCACTAAAAGGGGAATATCATAGAGAAGGTGAGTTTTCAGCTGCAATTGCAAGGTTTATGTCCAAGCAGTTTTTTTTTTTTAACAGCATTAAGATAGGAATTCACATATACAATTCATCCACTTAAAATATACAATCCATTGTCTTTTTTTGTTTGTATACTCAGGGTTTGTTCAGCCATCACCACAATGTGATTTTAGAACAATTTAGGCCCCCCCTAAAAAAAACCCATATTCATTAAAGTGGCACTCAGCCCACCCGTTTCCCACCTGAACCACTCACCCTCTACCCGTCCTGCTCCAGGCAACCACCGATTTACTTCCTACCTCTAAAATTGCCCATTCTTGATTTTTCGAGGAAATGGGATCATACAGTATATGGAGTTTTTATGACTAGTTCTTTAACTTAGCATCATATTTTTAAGGATTATCCATGTAGCATATATCAGTATTACATTAAAAAAAATTGTGTAATGTACATAACAAAATTTACATTTTAAAGTATACAATTCAATGGCATTAAAAACTTTTACAGTGTTGTACAAACATCACCGGTGTCTACTTCCAGGACTTTTCCCATCACTCTAAAAGGAAACTCCCTGTCCGTTAAGTAGTCACTTCCCATTTCCCCTCTCCCCCACCCCACGCAACCACTAATCTTTGTGTCTCTGTGGATTTCTCTATTCTGGATATTTCATATAAATGGAATCAGTATGTGGCTCTTTTTGTCTGGCTTACACTTAGTATAATGTTTTAAGGGTCATCCATGTTGTAGCATGTATCAGCATGTTGTAGCTTCTATGGCTGATTATTACATTGTTTGGATAACTGCATTTTGTTTATTCTGTTGATAGACTTAAAAAAATCCCACCCCCAACTTTATGGAGGAACAATTGACACATAAAACTATTATTTAAAGCATACAAGATGATGCTTTGATACACATTGTGGAATGATTGCCAAGGTCAAGGTGATTTATCACCTCACATAGTTAACTTGATGGACATTTTGGTTATTTCCACTTTTTTGCTATTGGGAGTAATGCTGCTACAAATGTGTGTACAAGTTTTTGTTAGAACACGTTTTCAATTCTTTTGGTTGTGTGTGTACTTAGGAGGGGAATTGCTGTGTATGGTGGAATTATGTTTAATTTTTAAGGAACTGCCATACTTTTATTTTTGGGGGGTTTATTAAGGTATTATTGATATACACTCTTATGAAGGTTTCACATGAAAAAACAATGTGGTTACTACATTTACCCATATTATCAAGTCCTACCCATACCCCAATGCAATCACTGTCCATCAGTGTAGTAACATACCACAGATTCACTATTTGCCTTCTCTGCTGCACTGTTTTCCCCGTGACCCCCCACACCATGTGTACTAAACATAATACCCCTCAATCCCCTTCTCCCTCCCTCCCCACCTGCCCTCCCACACCCCTCCCCTTTGGTAACCACTGGTTCCTTCTTGGAGTCTCTTAGTCTGCTATTCTGTTCCTTCAATTTTGCTTTGTTGTTATACTCCACAAATGAGGGAAATCATTTGGCACTTGTCTTTCTCCTCCTGGCTTATTTCACTGAGCATATCTTCCAGCTCCATCCATGTTGTTGCAAATGGTAGGATTTGTTTCTTTCTTATGACTGAGTAGTATTCCATTGTGTATATGTATCACATCTTTATCCATTCATCTACTAATGGACACTTAGGTTGCTTCCATTACTTGGCTATTGTAAATAGTGCTGTGATAAACATAGGGGTGCATATGTCTTTCTGGATCTGAGAAGTTGTATTCTTTGGGTAAATTAAAAGGAGTGGCATTCCCGGGTCAAATGGTATTTGTATTTTTAGTTTTTTGAGGAACCTCCATATTGCTTTCCACAATGGTTGAACTAGCTTACATTCCCACCAGCAGTGTAGGAGGGTTCCCCTTTCTCCACATCCTCGCCAGCATTTGTTGTTCTTAGTCTTTTGGATCCTGGCCATCCTTACTGGTGTGAGGTGATATCTCATTGTGGTTTTAATTTGCATTTCTCTGATGATTAGCGATGCGGAGCATCTTTTCATGGGTCTGTTGGCCATCAGAACTTCTTTGGAGAGCTGTCTCTTCATATCCTCTGCCCATTTTTTAATCAGGTTATTTGCTTTTTGGGTGTTGATGCATGTAAGTTCTTTGTATATTTTGGATGTTAACCCCTTGTCAGATATGTCATTTACAAATATATTCTCCCATACTGCAGGATGCCTTTTTGTTCTGTTGATGGTGTCCTTTGCCGTACAGAAACTTTTTAGCTTGATGTAGCGCCATGAGTTCATATTTGCTCGAGGAGATGCATTCAGGAAGAAGTTGCTCATGCTTATATTCAGGAGATTTTTGCCTATGTTGTTTTCTAAGAGTTTTATGGCACTGTTTTCAATAGCTGCTGTGCCATTAATACATTTCTGGTGTATGAAGTTCCAATTTCTCTTCATACTTGCCAACACTTACTTATTTTTTAATTTATTTTTAAGTTGCCATCCTAGTGGGTTTGAAGAAGCATCTCTATGTGGTTTTTTTTAAATAATTTATTTTGGTATCATTAATCTACAATTACATGTGCAATGTTATGGTTATTAAACTACCCCCTTCATCAGTTCCCCCCCACCAACCCCATTACAGCCACTGTCCATCAGAGTAGTGAGATGCTATAGAATCACTACTTGTCCTCTCTGAGTTGTACCACCCTCCCCATGCCACCTCAACATTGCGCCTGCTAATCGTAATGCCCCTTTTACCCTCTTATCCCTCTCTTCCCACCCATCTTCCCCAGTCCCTTTCCCTTTGGTAACTATTAGTCCGTTCTTGGGTTCTGTGAGTCTGCTGCTGTTTTGTTCCTTCAGTTTTTTTCTTTGTTCTTATACTCCACAGATGAGTGAAATCATTTGATACTTGTCTTTTTTGGCTTGGCTTATTTCACTGAGCATCATACCCTCTAGCTCCATCCATGTTGTTGCAAATGGTAGGAATTGTTTTCTTCTTATGGCTGAATAATATTCCATTGTGTATATGTACCACTTCTTCTTTATCCATTCATCTACTGATGGACACTTAGGTTGCTTCCATTTCTTGGCTATTGCAAATAGTGCTGCGATAAACATAGGGGTGCATATGTCTTTTCCAAACTGGGCTGCTGCAGTTTTAGGGTAAATTCCTAGGAGTGGAATTCCTGGGTCAAATGGTATTTCTATTTTGAGTTTTTTGAGGAACCTCCATACTGCTTTCCATAATGGCTGAACTAATTTGCAGTCCTACCAGCAGTGTAGGAGGATTCCCTTTTCTCCACATCCTCGCCAACATTTGTTGTTGTTTGTGTTTTGGATGTTGGCCATCCTCACTGGTGTGAGGTGATATCTCATTGTGGTTTTAATCTGCATTTCTCTGATGATTAGCGATGTGGAGCATCTTTTCATGTGCCTGTTGGCCATCTGAATTCCTTCTTTAGAGAAGTGTCTATTCATGTCCTCTGTCCATTTCTTAATTGGATTATTTGCTTTTTGTTTGTTAAGGTGCGTGAGTTCTTTATATATTTTGGATGTCAACCCCTTATTGGATACGTCATTTATGAGTATATTTTCCCATACTGTAGCATGTCTTTTTGTTCTACTGATGGTATCCTTTGTTGTACAGAAGGTTTTCAGCTTGATATAGTCCCACTTGTTCATTTTTGCTTTTGTTTCCCTTGCCTGGGGAGATATGTTCATGAAGAAGTCGCTCATGTTTATGTCCAAGAGATTTTTGCCTATGTTTTTTTCTAAGAGTTTTATGGTTTCATGACTTACATTCAGGTCTTTGATCCACTTTGAGTTTACCTTCGTGTATGGGGCTAGACAGTAGTCCAGTTTCATTCTCTTACATGTAGCTGTCCAGTTTTGCCAACACCAGCTGCTGAAGAGGCTGTCTTCTCCCCATTGTATATCCAAGGCTCTTTTATCAAATATTAATTGGCTGTAAGTGTTTGGGTTAATGTTTGGATTTTCTATTCTGTTCCACTGGTCTGTGGATCTGTTTTTGTGCCAGTACCAAATTGTCTTGATTACTGTGGCTTTGTAGTAGAGTTTGAAGTCAGGGAGCGTAATTCCCCCTGTTTGATTCCTCCTTCTCAGAATTGCTTTGGCTATTCATGGTCTTTTGTGGTTCCATATGAATTTTTGAGTTATTTGTTCCAGTTCATTGAAGAAAGCTGTTGGTAGTTTGATAGGGATTGCATTGAATCTGTAGATTGCTTTAGGTAGTACAGCCATTTTGACAATATTTATTCTTCCTAGCCAAGAGCATGGGATGCATTTCCATTTGTTAGTGTCCTCTTTAATTTCTCCTAGGAGTGTCTTGTAGTTTTCAGAGTATAGGTCTTTCACTTCCTTGGTTAGGTTTATTCCTAGGTATTTTATTCTTTTTGATGCATTTGTGAATGGAATTGTTTTTCTGATTTCTCTTTCTGTTAGTTCATCATTAGTGTATAGGAAAGCAACAGATTTCTGTGTGTTAATTTTGTATCCTGCAACTTTGCTGAATTCAGGTATTAGTTCTAGTAGTTTTGGAGTGGAGTCTTTAGGGTTTTTTATGTACAGTATCATGTCATCTGCAAATAGTGACAATTTGACTTCTTCTTTACCAATCTTGATGTCTTTTGTATGTTTTGTCTGATTGCCGTGGCTAGGACCTCCAGTACTATGTTGAATAACAGTGGAGAGAGTGGGCATCCCTGTCGTGTTCCCGATCTTAGATGAAAAGCTTTCAGCTTCTCGCTGTTAAGTATGATGTTAGCTGTGGGTTTGTCATATATAGCCTTTGTGATGTTGAGGTACTTGCCGTCTATACCCATTTTGTTGAGAGTTTTAATCATGAATGGATGCTGAATTTTGTCAAATGCTTTTTCAGCATCTATGGAGATGATCATGTGGTTTTTGTTCTTCTTTTTGTTGATATGGTGGATGATGTTGATGGATTTTCGAATGTTGTACCATCCTTGCATCCCTGGGATGAATCCCACTTGATCATGGTGTATGATCCTCTTTATGTATTTTTATTTATTTATTTATTTATTTTTTACAATTTATTTTATTTTAGTATAATTAAACTACAATTACATGAGCAATATTGTGATGATTAAACTACCCCGTTCATCAGGTCCCCCCACCAACCCTATTACAGTCACTGTCCATCAGTGTAGTGAGATGAGAATCACTACTTCTCTCTCTGAGCTGTACAGTCCTCCCCATGCCCCCCCACGCTATGTCTGTTAATCGTAATGCCCCTTTTACCCTCTTATCCCTCCCTTCCCTCTTGTTGTATTTTTGAATTCAGTTTGCTAATATTTTGTTGAGTATTTTTGCATCTACGTTCATCAGGGATATAGGTCTGTAATTTTCTTTTTTGGAGAGGTCTTTGCCTGGTTTTGGTATTAGAGTGATGCTGGCTTCATAGAAAGAGTTTGGAAGTTTTCCCTCCTCTTCTATTTTTTGGAAAACTTTAAGGAGAATGGGTGTTATTTCTTCTCTTTATGTCCAGTAGAATTCAGAGGTGAATCCATCAGGTCCAGGGGTTTTGTTCTTGGGTAGTTTTTTGATTACCGATTCAGTTTTGTTGCTTGTGATTGGTCTG
This sequence comes from Phataginus tricuspis, assembly GCA_029783875.1. NCBI lineage: Eukaryota > Metazoa > Chordata > Mammalia > Pholidota > Manidae > Phataginus > Phataginus tricuspis. Next base: position 16,131,444 of record JAQQAC010002837.1, on the reverse strand, counting down.
TTTAGTTTTTCTGTTTCTTGCTTGGTCAGTCTTGGGAGGTTGTGGTTTTCTAAGAAGTTGTCCATTTCTTCTAGGTTTTGCAGCTTGTTAGCATACAGATGCTCATAATATTCTCTTATAATTCTTTGTATTTCTGTGGGGTCCGTCATTATTTTTCCTTTCTCATTTGTGATTCTGTTTATGTGTGTAGATTCTCTTTTTCTCTTAATGAGTCTGGCTAGGGGTTTATCTATTTTGTTTATTTTTTTCAAAGAACCAGCTCTTGGTTTCATTGATTTTTTGTATTGTTTTGTTCTTCTCAATTTTATTTATTTCTTCTCTGATCTTTATTATGTCCCTCCTTCTGGTGACTTTGGGCCTCCTTTGTTCTTCTTTTTCCAATTTCAATAATTGTGTCTTTAGACTGTTCATTTGGGAATGATCTTCCTTCTTTAAATAGGCCTGGATTGCAATATACTTTCCTCTTAGAACTGCCTTTGCTGCGTCCCACAGAAGTTGTGGCTTTGTGTTGTTGTTGTCATTAGTCTCCAAATATTCTTTGATTTCTGTTTTGATTTGGTCGTTAACCCATTGATTGATTAGGAGAATGTTGTTAAGTCTCCATGTATTTGTGAGCCTTTTTGATTTCTTTCTAAAATTTATTTCTAGTTTTATACCTATGTGATCTGAGAAGTTGGTTGGTAGGATTTCAGTATTTTTGAAATTACTGAGGTTCTTTTTGTGGCCTAGAATGTGGTCTATTCTGGAAAATGTTCCATGTGCACTTGAGAAGAATGTGTATCCTGTTGCTTTTGGGTGCAGAGTTCTGTAGATATCTGTTAGGTCCATCTGTTCTAGTGTGTTGTTCAGTGCCTCTGTGTCTTTACTTATTCTCTGTCTGGTTGATCTATCCTTTGGAGTGAGTGGTTTGTTGAAGTCTCCTAAAATGAATGCATTGTCTATTTTCTCCTTCAATTCTGATAGTATTTGTTTCACATATGTTGGCGCTCCTGTGTTGGGTGCATATATGTTTATAATCGTTATATCTTCTTGTTGGACTGACCCCTTTATCATTATGTAGTGTCCGTCTTTATCTCTTGCTACTTTCTTCATTTTGAAGTCTATTTTGTGTGATAGAAGTACTGAAACACCTGCTTTTTTCTCTTTGTTGTTGGCATGAAATATCTTTTTCCATCCCTTCACTTTTAGTCTGTGTATATCTTTGGGTTTGAGGTGAGTCTCTTGTAAGCAGCATATAGATGGGTCTTGCTTTTTTATCCACTCTGTTACTCTGTGTCTTTTGATTGGTGCATTCAGTCCATTTACATTTAGGGTGATTATTGATAGATATATACTTATTGCCATTGCAGGCTTTAGATTCGTGGTTACCAAAGGTTTAAGAGTTGCTTCTTTACTATCTAAGAATCTAACTTAACTTTCTTGTTAATTATTATGAATGCCGTCTGATGTTTCTTTATCTCTCCCTTCCTATTCTTCCTCCTCCATTCTTTATATATTGGGTGTTTTATTCTTTGCCTTTAGTTAGCACTTGGATGGTCTGCTTTCTTTGCTATGCTTTTATTTTCTCTGGTGACATCTTTTTAGCCTTAGGGGTGATTCCCTCTAGAGCAGTCCGTTTAAGATATCCTGTAGTGGTGGTTTATGGGAGGCAAACTTTCAACTTTCCTTTGTCTGGAAATTGTTTAATCGTGCTGGATCCAATATTCTTGGTCAAGGTCCTTCTGTTTCATTACGTTAAATATATAATGCCATTCTCTTCTGGCCTGTAAGGTTTCTGTTGAGAAGTCTGATGATAGTCTGATGGGTTTTCCTTTGTAGGTGATCTTTTTTCTCTCTCTAGCTGCCTTTAATACTCTGTCTTTATCTTTGACCTTTGCCATATTAATTATTATGTGTCTTGGTTTTGTATTCCTTGGGTCCCTTGTGTTGGGAGTTCTGTGGGCTTCTGTGGACTGCAAGACTATTTCCTTCCCTAGTGTGGGAAAGTTTTCAGCAATTATTTCCTCAAAGACACTTTCTATCCCTTTTTCTCTCTCTTCTTCCTCTGGTACTCCTATAATGCGAATATTGTTCCGTTTGGATTGGTCACCCAGTTCTCTTAATATGCTTTCATTCTTAGAGATCCTTTTATCTCTCTCTGCCTCAGCTTCTCTGTATTCTTGTTCTCTGATTTCTAGTCCATTAACAGTCTCTTGCATCTCATGCAGTCTGCTGTTAAGCCCGTCGATTGCTTGTCTCATTTCTGAAATTAAAAGAATTAATAATATTGTGAATATATTTTTTATACTTTACACAACAGTTTGTTATGAGACTTCCCTCACTTCCTCCCTCAGCTCTTGCATATTTCTCTGTAGATCCATCAGCATGGTTATGACTTTTATTCTGAATTCTTTTTCAGGAAGACTGAGCATGTCCATCCCTTCAGGCTCCCTCTCTGGGGTTCTGTGGTTGATTTTAGTCTGGACCATAATCCTCTGTCTTTTCGTGGCTATAGAAGTGGTCCCTGGTAGTTGCCATGTATGTCAGCTCGGCTCTTTAAGACTTTAAAAAGAAGAAAAAAAAAAGAAAGACAAATAAAAGAAAAAAAGAAAGAAAAGAAAAACGAAAGAAAAATGAAAGAAGAAAAAACAAAAAAACAACAAAAAAAGGAAAACACAAGAAAAAAAACATAAAAACGTCCACCGGGAGTAGATTCTGTGGGGGTGCTGTAGGTGGCGGTATTGCTCCACTGTTCCGTAGCTGTGGCCGTGCCTCTCCGCAGGGCCGTTTATAGCTCTGGTTGGGGTGGGAACGAATGGGAGGCTGTTGATCTCTGTGGGAAGTCTAAGTGCGGACACCCTTTCCCAGTCGCCAGCTAAGGGGTCCGAAACTCCCCAGGACTCCCAACCTGCTGGGTTGAGTGTTCTGGGGTGATCTGGCCCCTCCGCTGGGCTCCTGTGTCTTTAAGACCACTGAAAAAAAGCACGCGGTTTTCTTTTTTTTTTTTCCTTCCCCAGAGCTGGCTGCAAGCACCCTGGGCGTTTTCCGCTCAGATCCCGCACCCTCTGTCTCTCCAATCTCCGCTACACCGCGCAATGTGTATCAGTGCTCCCCGCGCAGATCACCGGAGCCAGTTATTTCACGGGCCTGTACTTCCACTCTCTCCCGTCTCTGAATCCTCTCCTTCTGCCGGTGCACTGGGGTGGGTGAGTGCTCGGGTCCCATTGGGTCACGGCTCCGGATCTTACCCGCCTCGCAGGGTGCCGAGTCCTCTCAGGTGTAGCTGCAGGCTGTGCACTCTCCTGTGTATTCTGGTCTCTCTTTTAGGAATAGTTGTATTTGCTGTATTTTTGTAGATATATATAGTTTTCAGAGGAGATTTCTGCCGCCCTGCTCTCGCCGCCCTCTTCCCGGAAGTTCTCTCTGTGTGGTTTTGATTTACATTTTCCTAATCACTAACGAGTTGAGCCTCTTTTCATGGGCTTCTTGGCCATTTTCATTTCTTTTTATAGACACATAATATACAGTTTTGTGTATGTACCTACCCCATTTTATATATCCATCAGTTGATGGACATTTGGGTTTCCACTTATTGGCTACCATAATGCTGCAATGAAAACTTGTGTACACGTTTTTATACAGGCATATGTTTTCATTTCTCTTAAGTGTATCCTTAGGAGTAGAATTGCTCGATCATATGAGAAATCCTATATTTCATATTTTGAGGAACTGACAATTTATTTTCCAAAAGTGGCTGCCTGCTGTCTTACATACTCACAATGTATGAGGATTCAAATTTCGCCAAATTGTTACATTTGTTTTTGTCTGTCTTCTCATAGCCCTCCTACTGGCTGTGAAGTGGTATCTCATTGTGGTTTTGATTTGCATTTCTCTGATGTCTAATAATGTTGAGCATCTTTGCATGTGCTTATGGGCCACTTGTGTATCTTCTTTGGGGAATGTCTATTCAAGTCCTTCACCCATTTTTAAATTGGGTTGTCATTTTATTAGTGAGTTGTAAGAGTTATTTATATATTCTGCATACAAGATCCTTATATTTGCAAATATTTTGCCTTATTTTATAGATCATTCATTTTCACCTTCTTGATATCAGTTGTAGTACAAAGGCTTTTAATTTTAATGTAGTTCAGTCCATCTTTTTTTTTTCTTTTGGTCATTTGTGCTTTGGAAACTGCGTAATCTGAAGTTCAAGGGGCTTCTTTTCTACTCACATTCTCCTTTTGTTGCCTATTGCCTAGCAAGAAATTAAAAGAATTAATAATATTGTGAATATATTTTTTATACTTTACACAACAGTTTGTTATGAGATGCCAGAGCTGAAGAGGTGTTCAGCTGTATTCAAAGTCAAGGTGAATCAGGACTATTTACATTTCTGAGACTCTTAGTTCTGTCACAGGATGAAAGCAATCTGTACTAAGTCCTGTATCCACAGTACTCTGCAAATATTGTGTGTCCTAATTCTTAGGACCAGATGTATTTGCTAACAGTGAGGATCATAGGTAAGTGCCTTGCAGTAAAATTATTAGGTTAGGAGTGTGCATTTTTCATCTTAATAATTGCTAAATTGTCCATCAGAATGATGCCTCCACTTTGTATTCTTACTGTCAGTGTGTAAGAGTGTCGTTTACTCATACCATCACCAACATGATATGTTAATCACATTTTTTGATTTGATAGGTGAGAATGGCATCATATGTTAATTTATTTTTGTGACAGCTAAAATTTTGAAGGAATTTTCAGTCTGGACTTGTTTGTACTTCCAGCTGTGTATAGGAGTACAATGTCTGTTTTGTTCTTACTAGAGAAACAGTACCTGAGTTAAAACATGGAAATGTAATGCATTCTAGGAAGTTAATGTCATGTCAGTTTAAAAAACACTTTAGTAACTTCTCGTAGCTCTAGTCCAGAGCCCTGGATGAAGACTGCTAGGCCTCACTCTTAAGCTTCTTTCTCTGATGATATTCTAATGACACTCTCTGTTGGTTCACATTTTCTCTTAGTTGAATAAACAGTTTTGGTCCCTTTGGTCTTATGAACTTTGCCTGACCCAGTCCAAATCAGGACCTTTTTTTCTTTTTAATTAAAAAACAAAGTCTTAATTTTAATCATATAGAAGTAGAGAGGGTGGTACTTGAGTTCCCATGTACTCATCCAGCTTTAACAGTTACTGACAGAAGATGATCACTTGTTTTATTCTCACTGCATGCTGTACTTTTACTACTTAATCTTTACCACTTTAAATATTATCGATTTTATGCATGTTATTGGTTTAATAGGTGTTTGTGTACCATGAAACCTGTGTCCTTGTCTGTTCTTGTTAATTGTTGTGTATCTTTCTGCTGTCTAGCACAGTAACAGTAGTAGTAGGAACACCATAGTCCATAATCAATTTTTGGATGAAAATGAAAGTCCCTCCTTAATCTCAGGCTCATAGCTAACCATTGTTAAGATAGTATAATCTTTGATTTTTTTTTTCTCTGTGTATCTGCCAAATTCAACAAATACTTATTGAGTGCCTGTTACATGCCTTGCTGGAATAAGTATTCTTTTATTCAACAAATATTTTTTGGCACCTGTTATGTATGGGCTTGGTAGTATTCTGGGGTGGCTCTGGGATAAAGCCCTAGAAGTTAAAGTTCCCTCCTTCATGTGCCATATGTTTTAGAGTTAAGGCAGATATAATCAAAAAACATAATTGTTATCTTGTAACAAAGAGGAGGGGTGTCACTGTACATCCTTTTTGCAAGTGGTTTTGTGTGATAATAACACTTTTTTCCATACTAGTGCATCTAGAGCTGCCTTATTCTTGTTAATAGCTATGTGATATATCATGGTGTAGAGGAAGATGTGTTATAATTTAACCGGTTCCTCGTTGATGGGCTCTTGGTTTCCAGTTTTTTATACTGCAGACGGTGCTGCTGGGAACATCCCTTCCTATACACGAATCTTGTTCAAGTGAGTGTATTCACTTAGGATGCAAGATGAGAAATCACTGAGGTAAAGGGCATGATAACTATTTAAAATTTTGATAAGTGGTAAAATTTCATACCATTTAACTCTGCTACCTGTATTCACCCTGTTTCCCACCCCATGCACTCCTGTTTCAAACACCAATCTGCCTAGTGAAAAGTAGCATCTTATTTTCATTTGACTTTTTCCCTTTTGGTACATTAAAACAAATGTCAAATTTATCAGTGCTTTCCTTTATGGTTTCTGGATTTCCCAATTCCGAGATTATGAAAGTATTCACTCATGTTTTGTTTTAGTACAGATGGTTCCATTTTATGCATTCAACCTTTGTCCTTTTGGGGTTTAATTTGATTTAGGGAATGAGGTAGGATCCATCTTTATTGTATTTTTTCCCAAATAGCTTTACAGTTTTCTTAAGACATTTATTGAATAATGTAGTTTTCTCCCTGCTCCATGCTAGTTAAAAAGCCACCTTTTATTATATGATAAATTCTTAATGGACTTGGATGTATTTCTCATCCCTATTCTCGTCCACTGATTTGACTCAGTATCCCTGTACTAGGACCCCAGTTCTAATTATTTCATAATATTTTGAAAATAAGCTAACAAGGCAAGATCATTTTTAATTCCTCTTAGATTTTTTTCTAATGATTCTTAATCAAAATTTATTTTTTTTACTTATAGAAAAGTATATAAATCAAGAATTACACTGGATGAGTTATCACAAAGGGAACATGGCTCTCATGTTATCTGCCACCAAGATTAAGGTGTTAACTAGCATTCCAGAACACCCCTAGCTCTCATTTTCTGCCTTCTACTGCTCACTACCACCTTCCTCCTCCTCAAAAGAAAGCACTGCTGTTAGTTTAGACACCATAGATAGTTTTGCCCATTTTGAACTTTGTATACAATTAATTGGATGTTGTGGTTCTTCTGTGTCTAGCTTCTTTTGCTAAGCATTGGGAGATTCATCCACATTATGGGAAGCACCAGTGTGTTCATTTTTAGTACTGTGCAGTGGTCATTGTGTTACTGTATATTCTTTTCACTCGTGATAATTATTTAGGCTTCTCCCAGTACTTGGCTATTATTAATGAAGCCTCAGTGAACATTCTTATGTGTCTTTCGGTGCAGTGTATGTATACATTTTTGATAAGAGGAATTCCTGGGTCATAAATGTTTGTTTAGCTCTTCTAGATAGTGCCAGACTATTTTCCAGAATAATTGGACTACATTTCACACTCGTGAGCAATATGTGAGAGTTCATTTGCTATGTATCCTCACCAACGGTTGGTATAGTCTTTTTAATTTTAGCCATAATGAATGTGTCATGGTATCTCACTGTGGTTTTAATTTGCATTTCTTCAGTGATCAATAAAATTTACCTCTTTTTCATATTCCACTGTTTGCATAACTTCTAGTGAGGTGTCTTTAATTTTTTAAGCCCAGTTTTTCTATTTGGTTATCTTACTGATTTATAGGCCTTTTTGGATGTAGATGCTTTGTTCAATATATGTATTGCAAATGTCTTCTACTCTTGCTTGTCTTCATACTCTCTTAATGGCCTTTTTCTGATGAACAGAAGTTCTAATTCAGTAAGTCTAATTAATCAAGTTTCCTGTTTGGTTGTTGCTTTTTTTTGCATGTCCTATTTAAGAAATATTTTACTTTTCCCCAGGTCCTAAAGATATTGTCCTGTATTATCTTCTATAAGCTGTATTTTTTTACATTTCATAGTCAGATCTACTGGAATGGATTGCTTGTTTTATTACCAGTTGGGAAGTGAAAGCATGCAAGAATTTAAGGGTTTCCTTAAATTAGCAAAGCAGAACGTTGAACAGTTGCTAATGGTAAACATCTCTGGTGCTAGAAAAAGGGCTCTATGGGAAAGGAAGGACATACTTAGGGAAGAAAATAACAAAATTAACCACATTTTAGACTTCATTTTGCAAATTTCCACATCTCATTTACTTCCCTTAACTTCTGAGGTAATGATTTAATCAGCCTCACAAAGAAATGGAATAGACAAAAAGCCTTATATTTGATCTAGAAATTCTTGTGTTTTCTGTGTAATATTTCTTTAAAAATCTTTTAACCTTTTTTTAGTAAAACTTATTGAAATTTAGGCTCCAGGATGGTACAGTATGTTTCTCTTGTGATTTATTTATCTGATACATTCACCACTGTGTACTCTAACTTGAGAAGAATGGGTAAGCTGAAATGAAATATGGTTACATTGGTTTCTGGGGAATCTGATCTAACTGCTGACTTGGTGAATTCTTCTCAAATAAAAGCAGCCACCCAGAGAACAAGGCTAAAATTCTTTAATATATAAGTTCTTTTTTTAATATACGTGAAAACAAAACATCATTTTATATATGTATTTTGTATAGGTGCTTTTTTTTAAATAGTTTATTATGGTATCATTAATGTACAATTACATGTGCAATATTACGGTTATTAAACTAACCCTTCATCAGGTCCCCCCCACCAACCCCATTACAGTCACTGTCCATCAGCGTACTGAGATGCTATAGAATCATTACTTGTCTTCTCTGAGTTGTACAGCCCTCCCTGCGCCCACCAACATTACATCTGCTAATCGTAATGCCCTTTTTCCCCCTTGTCCCTCCCTTCCCACCCATCCTTCCCAGTCCCTTTCCCTTTGGTAACTATTAGTCTGTTCTTGGGTTCTGTGAGTCTGCTGCTGTTTTGTTCCTTCAGTTTTTTTTTTTCTTTGTTCTTATACTCCACATATGAGTGAAATCATTTGATACTTGTCTTTTTCGGCTTGGCTTATTTCACTGAGCATAATACCTTCTAGCTCCATCCATGTTGTTGCAAATGGTAGGATTTGTTTTCTTCTTATGGCTGAATAATATTCCATTGTGTATATGTACCACCTCTTCTTTATCCATTCATCTACTGATGGACACTTAGGCTGCTTCCATTTCTTGGCTATTGTAAATAGTGCTGTGATAAACATAGGGGTGCATATGTCTTTTTCAAACTGGGCTGCTGCAGTCTTAGGCTAAATTCCTAGGAGTGGGATTCCTGGGTCAAATGGTATTTCTATTTTGAGTTTTTTGAGGAACCTCCATACTGCTTTCCACAATGGTTGAACTAATTTGCATTCCCACCAGCAGTGTAGGAGGGTTCCCTTTTCTCCACGTCCTTGCCAACATTTGTTGTTGTTTGTGTTTTGGATGTTGGCCATCCTCACTGGTGTGAGGTGATATCTCATTGTGGTTTTAATCTGCATTTCTCTGATGATTAGCGATGTGGAGCATCTTTTCATGTGCCTGTTGGCCATCTGAATTTCTTCTTTAGAGAGGTGTCTATTCATGTCCTCTGCCCATTTCTTAATTGAATTATTTGCTTTTTGTTTGTTAAGGTACGTGAGTTATTTATATATTTTGGATGTCAACCCCTTATTGGATACGTCATTTATGAATATATTCTCCCATACTGTAGGATGTCTTTTTGTTCTACTGATGGTGTCCTTTGTTATACAGAAGCTTCTCAGCTTGATATAGTCCCACTTGTTCATTTTTGCTTTTGTTTCCCTTGCCGGGGAGATATGTTCGTGAAGAAGTCGTTCATGTTTATGTCCAAGAGATTTTTGCCTATGTTGTTTTCTAAGAGTTTTATGGTTCATGACTTACATTCAGGTCTTTGATCCACCTTGAGTTTACCTTTGTGTGTGGGGCTAGACAGTAGTCCAGTTTCATTCTCTTACATGTAGCTGTCCAGTTTCTCCAACACCAGCTGCTGAAGAGGCTGTCATCTCCCCATTGTATATCCAAGGCTCCTTTATCAAATATTAATTGACTGTATATGTTTGGGTTAATGTTTGGATTTTCTATTCTGTTCCACTGGTCTGTGGGTCTGTTTTTGTGCCAGTAGCAAATTGTCTTGATTACTGTGGCTTTGTAGTAGAGCTTGAAGTCAGGGAGCGTCATTCCCCCTGTTTGATTCCTCCTTCTCAGGATTGCTTTGGCTATTCGGGGTCTTTTGTGGTTCCATATGAATTTTAGAATTATTTGTTCCAGTTCACTGAAGAAAGCTGTTGGTAGTTTGATAGGGACTGCGTTGAATCTGTAGATTGCTTTAGTTAGTATAGCCATTTTGACAATATTTATTCTTCCTAGCCAAGAGCATGGGATGCATTTCCATTTGTTAGTGTCCTCTTTAATTTCTCTTAGGAGTGTCTTGTAGTTTTCAGAGTACAGGTCTTTCACTTCCTTGGTTAGGTTTATTCCTAGGTATTTTATTCTTTTCGATGCAATTGTGAATGGAATTGTTTTTCTGATTTCTCTTTCTGTTAGTTCATCGTTAGTGTATAGGAAAGCAACAGATTTCTGTGTGTTAATTTTGTATCCTGCAACTTTGCTGAATTCAGGTATTAGTTCTAGTAGTTTTGGAGTGGAGTCTTTAGGGATTTTTATGTACAGTATCATGTCATCTGCAAATAGTGGCAATTTGATTTCTTCTTTCCATGTATGTCTTTGTTTTGTCTGATTGCCGTGGCTAGGACCTCCAGTACTATGTTGAATAACAGTGGAGAGAGTGGGCATCCCTGTCATGTTCCCGATCTTAGATGAAAAGCTTTCAGCTTCTCGCTGTTAAGTTTGATGTTAGCTGTGGGTTTGTCATATATGGCCTTTATGATGTTGAGGTACTTGCCATCTATACCCATTTTGTTGAGAGTTTTAATCATGAATGGATGCTGAATTTTGTCAAATGCTTTTTTAGCATCTATGGAGATGATCATGTGGTTTTTATTCTTCTTTTTGTTGATGTGGTGGATGATGTTGATGGATTTTCGAATCTTGTACCATCCTTGAATCCCTGGGATGAATCCCACTTGATCATGGTGTATGATCCTCTTGATGTATTTTTGAATTTGGTTTGCTAATATTTTGTTGAGTATTTTTGCATCTACGTTCATCAGGGATATTGGTCTGTAATTTCTTTTTGGTGAGGTCTTTGCCCGGTTTTTGTATTAGAGTGAGGGTGGCTTCATAGAATGAGTTTGGAAGTATTCCCTCCTCTTCTATTTTTTGGAAAACTTTAAGGAGAATGGGGTTATTTCTTCTCTATATGTCTGGTAGAATTCCGAGGTGAATCCATCTGGTCCCGGGGTTTGTTCTTGGGTAGTTTTTTGATTACTGCTTCAATTTCGGTGCTGGTGATTGGTCTGTTTAGTTTTTCTGTTTCTTGCTTGGTCAGTCTTGGAAGGTTGTATTTTTCTTGGAAGTTGTCCGTTTCTTCTATGTTTTCCAGCTTGTTAGTGTGTAGATTCTCATAATATCCTCTTATAATTCTTTGTATTTCTGTGGGGTCCATCATTATTTTTCCTTTTTCATTTCTGATTCTGTTTATGTGTGTAGATTCTCTTTTTCTCTTAATGAGTCTGGCTAGGGGTTTATCTATTTTGTTTATTTTTTTCAAAGAACCAGCTCTTGGTTTTATTGATCTGTTGTTTTATTCTTCTCAATTTTATTTATTTATTCTCTGATTTTTATTATGTCCCTCCTTCTGGTGACTTTGGGCCTCATTTGTTCTTCTTTTTCCAATTTCAGTAATTGTGTCTTTAGACTATTGATTTGGGAATGTTCTTCCTCCTTTAAATAGGCCTGGATTGCAATATAATTTCCTCTTAGTACTGCTTTTGCTGCGTCCCACAGAAGTTGTGGCTTTGTGTTGTTGTTGTCATTAGTCTCCATATATTCTTTGATTTCTGTTTTGATTTGTTTTTTAACCCATTGATTAATTAGGAGAATGTTGTTAAGTCTCCATGTATTTGTGAGCCTTTTTGATTTCTTTCTAAAATTTCTTTCTAGTTTTATACCTTTGTGATCTGAGAAGTTGGTTGGTAGGATTTCAATATTTTTGAATTTACTGAGGTTCTTTCTGTGGCCTAGTATGTGGTCTATTCTGGAAAATGTTCCATGTGCACTTGGGAAGAATGTGTATCCTGTTGCCTTTGTGTGTAGAGTTCTGTAGATGTCTGTTAGGTCCATCTGTTCTAGTGTGTTGTTCAGTGCCTCTGTGTCTTTACTTATTCTCTGTCTGGTTGATCTGTCCTTTGGAGTGAGTGGTGTGTTGAAGTCTCCTAAAATGAATGCATTTTTGTCTATTTCCTCCTTCAATTCTGTTATTATTTGTTTAACATATGCTGGCACTCTTGTGTTGGGTGCATATATATTTATAATGGTTATATCTTCCTGTTGTACTGACCCCTTTATCATTATGTAATGTCCTTCTTTATGTCTTGCTACCTTCTTCGTTTTGAAGTCTATTTTTTCTGATATAAGTAGTCCAACATCTGCTTTTTTCTCTTTGTTGTTTGCATGAAATATCTTTTTCCATCCCTTCCCTTTTAGTCTGTGTCTATCTTTGGGTTTGAGGTGAGTCTCTTGTAAGCAGCATGTAGATGAGTCTTGCTTTTTTATCCACTCTGTTACTCTGTGTCTTTTGATTGGTGCATTCAGTCCATTTCCATTTAGGGTGATTATTGATAGATATGTACTTATTGCCATTGCTGGCTTTAGATTCGTTGTTACCAAAGGTTCAAGGATTGGTTCTTTACTATCTAAGAATCTAACTTAACTTTCTTGTTAAGTTATTGTGAACACCGTCTGATGTTTCTTTATTTCTCTCCCTTCTTATTCTTCCTCCTCCAATCTTTATATACTAGGTGTTTTATTCTTTGCCTTTAGTTGGTATTTGGATGGTCTGCTTTCTTTGCTATGATTTTATTTTCTCTGGTGACATCTTTTTAGCCTTAGCGGTACTTTCCTCTAGAGCAGTCCTTTTAAGATATCCTGTGGTGGTGTATGAAAGGCAAACTCTCTCAACTTTCGCTTGTCTAGAAATTGTTTAATCCCTCTGTCATATTTAAATGATATTCGTGCTGGATACAGTATTCTTGGTTTGAGGCCCTTCTGTTTCATTCCGTTAAATATATCATGCCATTCTCTTCTGGCCTGTAAGGTTTCTATTGAGAAGTTTGATGGGTTTTCCTTTGTAGGTGATCTTTTTTCTCTGTCTAGCTGCCTTTAATACACTGTTTTTATCTTTGATCTTTGCCATTGTAATTATTATGTGTCTTTGTGTTGTCTTCCTTGGGTCCCTTGTGTTGGGAGATCTGTGGGCTTCCGTGGACTGCGAGACTATTTCCTTCCCTGTCGTGGGAAAGTTTTCAGCAATTATTTCTTCGAAGACACTTTCTATCCCTTTTTCTCTCTCTTCTTCCTCTGGTACTCCTATAATGCGAATATTGTTCCATTTGGATTGGTCACCCAGTTCTCTTAATATGCTTTCATTCCTAGAGATCCTTTTATCTCTCTCTGCCTCAGCTGCTCTGTATTCCTGTTCTCTGATTTCTATTCCATTAACAGTCTCTTGCACCTCATCCAGTCTGCTGTTAAGCCCGTTGATCGCTTGTCTGATTTCTGCATTGTTTTTCCTGACTTCCCTCACTTCCTCCCTCAGCTCTTGCACATTTCTCTGTAGATACATCAGTATGGTTATGACTTTTATTCTGAATTCTTTTTCAGGAAGATTGTGCATTTCCATCCCTTCAGGCTCCCTCTCTGGGGTTGTGTGGTTGATTTTAGTCTGGACCATATTCCTCTGTCTTTTCATGGCTATAGAAGTGGTTGCTGGTAGGTGTCACGTATGTTAGCTGGGCTCTGTAAGACTTTAAAAAGAAAAAAAACAGAAAGAAGGAAGGAAAAGAAAGAAAAAGAACGAGAAGGAAAAACAAAAAACAAACAAAACAAAAGAAAACAAAAAAATGCCCACTAGGAGTAGATTCCGTGGGTATGCTGTTGGTGGCGCTGTTATTCCACTATGCCGTGGCTGCGCCACTCTGCAGGGCTCTTTATAGCTCTGCCTCGCGGTGTGCCGAGTCCTCTCGGGTGTAGCTGCAGGCTATATGCTGTCCTGTATCTTCTGGTCTCTTTTTTAGGAATAGTTGTACTTGTATGTTCATAAATACGTATGATTTTGGGAGGAGATTGCTGCTGCCCTGCTCATGCCGCCATCTTCCCAGAAGTCCTGTATAGGTGCTTTTTAACTTAATATTAAGACAGTTTCCTCGGAACATTAGAAAGTTAACAAAAGTTATTTTAATCAAAGTATTTAACTACTGTTTTCCTGTTGGACGTTTTCCTGCCTGCCTGCCTTTTTTTCCCATTCTCCTTTTTTTTTTCCTTTTGTTAAGCTCTTTTAATATTCTGGGCGGCTTTATAAGTCACTATTGTCTACTTCTCTCATTTTCTTAGAACATTGTAATAGTGGAGTGAGCATTTTTAAGGTTTTTGATGTGCATTATTATTCCAAGATTTGTTCCAACCACGCAGTGCAGCATATGACCATTCCTGTTTTTCTGTGTTTTCGTCATCATGTATTAGATTTTGTAAAGGTTGTCAGTTTCATAAGTGAATGAGCACGTCTTTTTGATTACCAGTGAAGGTGGAAGATACTATATTTTCAAGTGTTAGCCATTATTTCCCAAGTTGTATAAAGCTTGAAAAATGTTTCTAGATATCATCCTTGGAGAATCAAGTCCCACTGTAAGGGACGGGAAGAAAAGTTTTTGGGTTTCAATGGTTAAGTACGTCTACTGGATAGGAAAATACTTTTTTTTGACTCACTAGTTAGCACCCAGTAATTTTCCTTAATACCAATTTGGGTGATACCCTTTTAGAAAGTAGATTCATAATATTTCCACATTGGCTCACTATTTAAAACCTTTTTGCTTGGCTGATCCTCCTTTCCCTAATAGAAGTCTGGATTTCAGGCCAACTGATTTAGTATGCTATTTACAAGAGTATTGTGTATATTGACCATTTTTATAAGCTGCAGTTTTTGAGTGCCAGTTTATTTTTGTGCCTATCTTTTGGAAAAATGGTATTTCACTAGGTGGTTGAGCCTCAGAGGTTGATTGGATTTTTTAAGCTTAAAAAAGCATATATATATTTTTTGGAATGCACAATACACAGTTGAGGGGATTGTCAGCAGTATAAGAAGGATTCTGTCTATTGACGTTTAATGTAAATTTGGTGTTGAATTTTACTGACTTGACTTTGTCAGTTGCTTCTCAAACCTTTTTTGCCTGACTTCTCTGTACATGGCAGAGGGGTACTGGGAGGATGGGGGCATAAAGGCTAAGGGACCTGTTTGTGGTTGTTTTTCATTTTTGCTTTTATCTTTCATGTGTAGTATCAGATCTTGATACAATAATGCAATGAGGAAAAACACTTTTCAGTGGCTGGAACAAAGAGTTTAGGTTATTTTGTTCCTCTGTTTTCACTGTGTTTCAGGAAAATAGGTGCCTTAGTTGAAAGGGTATCTCCCCACGACCCTCCTTACCCTAGCATGACTCAGGAGACACAGGCCCACGCAAGAGATTTTAGTAGCTGAAAGAGAGAATGGCTGCCTCTGAGCAGAGAGCAGCAGCTCATGGGTGAGGAAGCGCATTTTTAAGGAGTAGGATGTGTTCTGCTATGGGGATGTTGGTGATTGGATCTTAAGGGGTGGGGCGAAAGGTTTAGAGATAAGGTGAGGCAAGTGAGACATGATCTTCACCGGCCCATGTGCTTGGGACCATGGAGTAAATGGAGGATAAAGTACTGTATTCTTACATTCCTCCCTTTTCTGTTTTATAAATTGTAGAAGACTTGGGGAAGTGGTGAAGGTCAGTGTTTGGTAACTGCTTCCTGCTGATTAGGGGCGATAAAGTTCATTTTTGTATTGATGGGGGTGGTCCTCGGATGAGCCCTTGGTCTGAAGTGGCGATGGTGTGTTCCAGGTTTAATAAGGATCGTTGTCTTTGTAGAGGGGTTGGTAATCCTGTAATATAAGCTGGTTAAAGGTCTGGTTAGAAATTTTTTGCATTTGGGAGTGGAGTGTTTTTTGAATGCAATTAATAAGACAAGGGGCTATGAGCAGGATTAGAAGGATTAGGAGAAGGGGAGTAGCAAATGGGAAGAAGATTTGCCATAGTTAGCTAGGGATAGACCAAGAGGCGTTTGGGCTAGCTGGAGTTTATAGAAGGGCTTAGCTATGGGCATCAAGAGGGGCTCGGTGAGAGGTCCTCGGGATGCTTCATATAGGGGGGGCAGCCAGGAGTGAAAAGTTGGGGATCCATGAACGAAGGAACCCAGCAAGACCCAGGAATGAGAGAATTTCATCTTTGTTGTTTGGAACGGGCATGGTTTGGAGAAGTTTTTTCCTGTTTATGGTAATGGCCTTTTAGCCCAGGGAGAGCTGAACTCCCAGGTAAGTGACTTGAGTGGCGGATAGCTGAACTTTGGAGGGTGAAACCCAGTAGCCATGTTCTGAGAGAAAGTTTAAAAGGAGAATAGTATCCTGTTGAGAGTTTTGTAGGGAGGGACTGCACAGGAGAAGATCATCTACATATTGAAGGAGGGTGGAGCTCGAGAGTGAGGGATTTGAGGTCTTGTGCCAGAGCTTGTTCAAAAAAGTGGGGACTATCTCTAAAGCCTTGTGGAAGGACTGTCCAGGTCAATTGAGTAGAAGTCTGGGTGGCAGGATTGGTCCAGGTGAAAGCAAATAGATCTTGAGAGTCGGGATGGAGGGGGATTGTGAAGAATGCATCTTTGAGGTCAAGGACAGAAAAGTGAGTGGTGGAAGCAGGAATGGTGGACAATAAAGTATAGGGGTTAGGGACTACAGGATGGATGGGAACAACGGCTGCATTAATTACTCTTAGGTCCTAGACAAGCCTATAAGAACCATTAGGCTTTTTAACTGCCAGTATAGGAGTCTTGAAAGGGGAATTGGCTGGTCGTAGTAGCCATTTGTATAATAGTTCCTGGATAATTGGCTGCAGGCCCAGTAAACTCTTGAGGGGCAGCAGGTACTGAGGTTGAGAGGGAAAAGAGGAGGGTTCTTTAAGTCTGATAATTACTGGGGGGCAGGTGGCGGTAGAGGGGGTGAGGGTATCCCAGACTATAGGGTTGACTAGGTGGGGTGGCAGAGGAAAAGGAGAGGGAGGTGGGTTTGCAGCTGGTTGGAGGGCGAGTAAAAATGGCATTGAAGGTGAGTCGGGGTTGAGGCACAGTCCGGGAGCAAAAGTAATGGAAGCTCCAACCTTGTGTAATAGGTCTCTTCCCATAAGGGGGATGGAACAATGGGGAATCACCAAAAAGGAATGAGAGAGGGCAATGCTTCTAAAGATGCAGTGAAGCATAGGAGTTTGTAAAGGTTGATAAGGTGTCCCCTATACCCCGACTATAGAGAACTGTGAGAGGGAGGTAGGTCCCCAAAACTCCTTCAGGACTGAGTAGGTGGCCCCAGTGTCCAAAAGGAAAGAGATGGGCCTACCCACTACCACAGTGGTTACCCTGGGCTCCTGTACATTGATGGTAGTGGTCGGGTGGAGGAGTCCCGGGCCCCCTCAATCATCAGTTGCCAGACCCAGAAGGTCTATGTGTGGAGTGTTAGAGCTGGATGGCCTGGCACCTCTTGGTGTGTGAGGACAGTCAACAGCCCAGTGTCCCTCCTGATGGCACTTAGGGCATGGACCAGGGGGCTTCCGGGGATTTGGGCAGGCTCTAGCCCAATGACCCGTTTGACCACATTTGAAGCACGGACCAGGAGGTCCTCCTGGCTGCCTCTTAGGAAGTGAGGATACCCAAGCACCAGTGGTTGGTGTAGGTTGAAAGGCCTTAGCCAGCATTTGATATTTTTGTTTATGGGCCTTTTCATCTCTTCCATTATATACTTTGAAGGCCACTGCCAGGATTTCTGCCTGAGGAGTTAAGGGTCCCTTCCCTAGACGTCTAAGTTTAGCCTTAATGTCAGGGAAACTCTGGGTGAAGAAGTAGATCATTAATAATTGTCTCCCATCTGGGGTCTCAGGGTCTAGGTTGGTATATTGTAAAAGAGCTTTGGTGAGGCGGTCTAGGAACATAGAGGGATTCTCAGTTTTATCCTGAATAACTTCTTGGAGTTTCTCATAGTTAATGGCTTTTTTGGCTGACTTCCTGAGACCCGCCATGAGGCAGGTGATGAATTGATCTTGGCTGGTGACTCCCCCTGCCGTATTATAGTCCCAGTTAGGGTCTCGGTCAGGAACTGCCTCAGCACCTATTGGATGGGCTGGAGTAGTTTGGTGAACCTCATCGGCATGAGTTCTGGCCTGTTCCCAGACTCGCCTGTGCTCCTCGGGCAAAAGTGTGTTGGATAGGGTCATGTGAATATCATGAAAGGTGAGATCATATGACTGAGTTAGGTACTGGAACTCTTTTATGTAAGTAGCTGGGTTGGAGGTGAAGGAGCCTAATCTTTTCTCAGTACGAGATAGGTCAGAGAGAGAGAAAGAGACATGGACCCAGACGACACCCTCCGTACGGGCTACTTCCCGTAGTGGGGCTAGGATCTGGGTTCGAGAGCGAGTGACTGGAGGACTTGGTAGGGGATCTCGGGATGGGAGGGAAACTGGTTGCGGTTGAGGAGGCGGGGTTGTTGCCCTGCCGCTGATGGGAGCTTGTGGTGGGAGACTTGGCGGGGGTTGAGGGGGAGGAGGCTGGGCAGTTTCCACGGTGGCACCAGGTGGACTGGGTGGTTGAGGAGGGGGAGGAGAAGGAAGAGGTGCCGTGGGGATTTGGGGTCGGTAGGGTGGGGGTTCGTCAGTGGGGTCAAAGTCAGAGGAGGTGGTGGGATCTGGTTTGTTGGAGGGTGAGGACTTTAAGGCGAGTAGTAGGTGTTTAGGATTGCAGGGGAGACAGAGAGAGAGCTTGGTTCGGAGGTAGGAGAAAGCCTGGATATATGGGATCTCTTTCCATTTGCCCATGCGCTCAGAGAAGTTGTATAAGTCGTGGAGAATTTTAGGATCTTAAGAGCCATTGGGAGGCCATTTAGACAGGTTATTCAAGGAATATTGTGGCCAGATCTCATTACAGTAGCAAATAAGCTTAAAAGGTTTGAGGTCTGGAGTGAGGTGGAGGGGTTTTAGATTACTGAGTAAGCACCCTAGCGGTGAATCTGCGGGAATGGAGGGGCCAGATCCCATGGTGAGAATGAGACCGTCCACAAGTCGCTGAGGCGTCCCAGAGCGATTGAGAAGGTCATGGAGAAGACCAGACCCAGTTAGGGGGTCGTCACTGAAAGGGTCTTTTTAGCTACCTGGCTCACTCGCTCGCAAAGAAGGACACGAGAACTCAGTCAGCGTGGTTTTATTCCCTGTAAGACAAACAGGCAGAGTGGCTGTCTCGAAA
>JAQQAC010002837.1:16098908-16111718 GCA_029783875.1 Phataginus tricuspis | reverse complement strand
AAAAAGAAGAACAAAAACCACATGATCATCTCCATAGATGCTGAAAAAGCATTTGACAAAATTCAGCATCCATTCATGATTAAAACTCTCAACAAAATGGGTATAGATGGCAAGTACCTCAACATCATAAAGGCCATATACGACAAACCCACATCATACTTAACAGCGAGAAGCTGAAAGCTTTTCATCTAAGATTGGGAACATGACAGGGATGCCCACTCTCTCCACTGTTATTCAACATAGTACTGGAGGTCCTAGCCACGGCAATCAGACAAAGCAAAGACATACAAGGCATCCAGATTGGTAAAGAAGAAGTCAAATTGTCACTATTTGCAGATGACATGATACTGTACATAAAAAACCCTAAAGACTCCACTCCAAAACTACTAGAACTAATATTTGAATTCAGCAAAGTTGCAGGATATAAAATTAACACACAGAAATCTGTTGCTTTCCTATACACTAACGATGAACTAACAGAAAGAAAAATCAGAAAAACAATTCCATTCACAATTGCATCGAGAAGAATAAAATACCTAGGAATAAACCTAATGAAGGAAGTGAAAAACCTGTACCCTGAAAACTACAAGAAACTCCCAAGAGAAATTAAAGAGGACACTAACAAATGGAAATGCATCCCATGCTCTTGGTTAGGAAGAATAAATATTGTCAAAATGGCTATACTACCTAAAGCAATCTACAGATTCAATGCAATCCCTATCAAAATACCACCAGCTTTCTTCAATGAACTGGAACAAATAATTCTAAAATTCATATGGAACCAGAAAAGACCCCGAATATCCAAAGCAATCCTGAGAAGGAGGAACCAGAGGGAATTATGCTCCCTGACTTTAAGCTCTAGTACAAAGCCACAGTAATCGAGACAATTTGGTATTGGCACAAAAACAGACCCACAGACCAGTGGAACAGAGTAGAAAATCCAAACATTAACCCAAACATATACAGTCAATTAATATATGACAAAAGAGCCTTGGATATACAATGGGGAGATGACAGCCTCTTTAGCAGCTGGTGTTGGAAAAACTGGATAGCTTCATGTAAGAGACTGAAACTGGACTACTGTCTAGCTCCATACACAAAGGTAAACTCAAGGTGGATCAAAGACCTGAATGTAAGTCATGAAACCATAAAACTCTTAGAAAACAACATAGGCAAAAATCTCTTGGACATAAACATGAGCAACTTCTTCATGAACATGTCTCCCCGGCCAAGGGAAACAAAAGCAAAAATGAACAAGTGGGACTATATCAAGTTGAAAAGCTGTGCAGCAAAGGACACCATCAGTAGAACAAAAAGACATACAGTATGGGAAAATATGTTCATAACTGACGTATCTGGTAAGGGGTTGACACTCAACATATATAAAGAACTCACGCACCTTAACAAACAAAAAGCAAATAATCCAATTAAGAAATGGGCAGAGGACATGAATAGACACTTCTCTAAAGAAGAAATTCAGATGGCCAATAGGCACATGAAAAGATGCTCCACATCGCTAATCATCAGAGAAATGCATATTAAAACCACAATGAGATATCACCTCACACCAGTGAGGATGGCCAACATCCAAAACACAAACAACAACAAATGTTGGCAAGGATGTGGAGAAAAGGGAACCCTCCTACACTGCTGATGGGAATGCAAATTAGTTCAACCACTGTGGAAAGCAGTATGGAGGTTCCTCAAGAAACTCAAAATAGAAATACCATTTGACCCAGGAATCCCACTCCTAGGAATTTACCCTAAGAATGCAGCAGCCCAATTTCAAAAAGACAGATGCACCCCTATGTTTGTCGCAGCACTATTTACAATAGCCAAGAAGTGGAAGCAACCTAAGTGTCGATCAGTAGATGAATGGATAAAGAAGATGTGGTACATATACACAATGGAATATTATTCAGCCATAAGAAGAAAACAAATCCTACCATTTGCAACAACATGGATGGAGCTAGAAGGGATTATGCTCAGTGAAATAAGCCAAGCCGAAAAAGACAAGTATCAAATGATTTCATCATATGTGGAGTATAAGAACAAAGAAAAAAAAAAAACTGAAGGAACAAAACAGCAGCAGACTCACAGAACCCTAGAACGGACTAATAGTTACCAAAGGGAAAGGGACTGGGGAAAATGGGAAGGGAGGGACAAGGGGGGAAAAGGGGCATTACGATTAGCAGACGTAATGTTGGGGGGCATGGGGAGGGCTGTACAACTCAGAGAAGACAAGTAGTGATTCTATAGCATCTCACTACACTGATGTACAGTGAGTGTAATGGGGTTGGTTGGGGTGACCTGATGAAGGGGGTTGTTTAAGCACCATAATATTGCACATGTAATTGTAGATTAATGATACCAAAATAAATTATAAAAAAAAAGAAGAAAACGAATCCTACCATTTGCAACAACATGGATGGAGCTAGAGGGGATTATGCTCAGTGAAATAAGCCAAGCCGAAAAAGACCAGTATCAAATGATTTCACTCATATGTGGAGTATAAGAACAAAGAAAAAAACTGAAGGAACAAAACAGCAGCAGACTCACAGAACCCAAGAATGGACTAATAGTTACCGAAGGGAAAGGAACTGGGGAAGATGGGTGGGGAGCAAGGGATAAGAGGGTAAAAGGGGCATTACGATTAGCAGATATAATGTTGGGGGGGCATTGGGATGACTGTACAACTTTGGGAAGACAAGTCATGATTCTACAGTCTCTCACTACGCTGATGGACAGTGAGTGTAATGGGGTTGGTGGCGGGGACCTGATGAAGGGGGTAGTTTAATAACCATAATGTTGCACATGTAATTCTAGATTAATGATACCAAAATAAACTATAAAAAAAATTCTTGTTTGTTCCCCCAAAGCTTTATTTCTATAGTTCTGAATATTTAAACCCAGGTTAATAGTATATTAAGTATTTAAAATAATAGTGTATGTAATTATCAGTAATGTAAAATGGATTGTTTAACAATTTTAGCATTGTTTTGCTGAAGTATAAGCTTACCAATGAGAAGAGAGCTAAATAACAAGTAAAAAGTAAATTTCCTTTTTATAGAATGATGTGTCATGGCCTTTTTTAGGTTGTGACTTCAATGTGTATCTTTAAGGAATGTTTTTAAAATTTCTGAACACACAGATTTTTATATTTCGCTAAAGTTCTTTACCTTGTTCTCTGATGAGAGTGTACATTTCTGGTGCAGTCTTACCAAGCCCAGTGCAGTGTACTGGAAAGGGTTTACTTTGGAAATGATGAGATCTGACTTCCATTCCCAGTTCAACCACTCTCCTACTGTGAAGATAGGAAAACCAGCGGAGTATGATCTGTTTAAGACCTCACAGAGTATCTGTGTATAAAGTAAGAGGGTAGGAGTAGATAGAAATTTACTTGAATAGCTTTTAACAGCCCGCAAAGCCCTTGCACCCCAGGAGGTAAGATTTGTATCTTTACAAATGAAATTGAGTTCCTGAAAGTCACAATCAGTAGCAGAGTGAGAAACCATTCAGATTCCAGTGGGAAATAGAAACTACAGGAGAATTTGAAACAGAGAAAGAATAGGGAATTATTAGCAGGAAATTAGAGTACTGGGGGAATTGGTGAGTAAGAATTAAAGCGGACTTGATAAAATACAGGAATAGCAGATGCAGGGAGCACTATGTCTAGGGCTGAAAGAGAACACCTAGGGGAAATCCCTTACCCCTTCTGCTCAGGCCTGTGATCAGACATCTGCGGAGAAAGCACTGCCAGGGCTCTCACTGCATGGCCGAAAGGTACTGAGATACATGCTTGAAAATGTCTACAGGCGCACTGGGCTTGGAATCCCCCTGCTAAGTCACCTGAGAGGTGCCCCGGACCTCATTTACAGGGTGGTCATTCAAAAGGAAGTGCCTCAGTAGAGGCATTCCACTATGGAACCACCAGAGAAGGTGCTGGGAGAAGCTGCTAGCTGCTGTTGGCTGCAGGAACCTGGAGTCCTAAGAAAGCTGTGCTCTGCAGGAGCCTGGTGAGACTGGCACAGATGAACCTCCCAGTGCCCTCTACTGACAAGACTTAACTTTGCACTTCCTGGAGAAATATTTTCAGAGTTCTTCTCTGCTACCACAGAGCAGGCAAAGAAGGGTGGATTTGGAGCTGAGAAGGCAGTTCGATAACTGGCACCGATGCTAATACTCAAGTCTTTTAGTTCTCTTAAGATCCATTAAGCTTCCTGTTTGCATACCTTCCCCCAACTCATTAGATTTGCGACTCTAGAAGTCTAGGATTTTTGGCAGTGCATCATCATGCTCTTCATTCCAGCATGAACTGCTATGCTTGAGATCCCTGTCACTTGATCTGTTCGTGGTGAGTCCGTATTAATGAAATTATATTAGAGTATTTGGCTATCTTACCCAAATGCTATATGAGTTTTATTACTGGGATGGATGTTTCAGTGTGGTTTTACACTCTAGAACTGTAGTCATGATCGCTGTTGTTATAATGCATATGTAACTCTTGCCTTTGGGCGATGTATTTAGACAGCATGGCTGCCTCATTACTTCCAAAAAAATGTGTAATTTTTCAAAAGTTTTAAAACTATAATAAAACACTAAGAGTTTGGATGTAAGGGTGTTTCAAAATGTTCTCAGGTGAAGAGGAAGTATATATTTTAAAAAAGAAAAGTAGCAGTCTTCAAAAAACAAACATATATATTTTTTTAATAGACTATGAGCCTCAAACAATTTGTGAACATCTCCAGTATTTGTTTGCCTTGTTGCAAAACAGTAATAGGCGATACATTGATCCATCGGGATTTGTTAAAGCCTTGGGTTTGGACACAGGGCAACAGCAGGTAAGAGCCTTTTATTTATTTTTAATATGAAAGGTTCCCAAATAGTCCTTAGAATATTTATAGGATGAAATGAAGTGAAATACTTTTTAAAAACTAGTGTTTTTCTAGTTTGAATTAGAACATTTATTTACTGTTAAGTATATTACACATTTTCCTTGATCCCATTTCTGAAAATTGTTTTGTGTGCACAAAATGATTCACATAGCTCTAGTCTTTGTTCGAAAATGCTAAGTTCAAAGTACAGATAGTTCCTGGAATGTTTAACTTAAAACTGTCTGTTTCAGAAATCGAAAAGCAAGATATGATTTTTCTTTTTATTAACCCAAACTTGTAGGATGCCCAAGAATTTTCAAAGCTCTTTATGTCTCTTTTGGAAGATACTCTGTCTAAACAAAAGAATCCAGATGTGCGGAACATTGTCCAACAGCAGTTCTGTGGGGAATATGCTTATGTAACTGTGTAAGTGTGCTTCAGCTTCTTTGTGGTACATTTTATTCTGAGACAGTTGTTCATATGTTATCTAATTTTCAGTTCAGTTCCAAATTAATAGCTTTAGTGGGTTATCATGGGACCTGAAATATTTATAGTAATACATTTCCATGGGAACATATGAACAACTGACTTGATAATTGCAGTTGAACCCATCCAGGTGTTGGGAGCTGTGTCTGGCTGAGCTCTTGCCATTTACTTTATAGCTATGGTATGAGCTGAAAGAGTTAAGATCGGAGCTGGCTAGAATACTAAATATAATATACCTCTTGAAATTTTGCTTAATCATGGCCTCACCAATCACTTTCTGCTTTTACTTAATCTAATATACATAGTGTAGTAATTTCTGTGAAGAAGAACTAAGTTATTAAATGCTGCTTACCATATTTCTAGGATGTACTACAGTAGAACTTAATTACTTTTCCTCTTCTGATCTTAATTTTATCATTCTGTTTTATTATAGTTGCAATCAATGTGGCAGAGAGTCTAAGCTTTTATCAAAGTTTTATGAACTGGAGTTAAATATCCAAGGCCACAAACAATTAACAGATTGTATCTCAGAATTTTTGAAGGTATTCAAATTTTTATGTATATGTTGTTGCTGCTTATGAACAGTAAAATGCTATTCTGAATGGTTTTTCGATTTAATGGATAAATTTCATTACTTCATCTTTTTTACATATGAAGTGTCTCAGTTTATGTAATGATCTAGAAGGAACTTACAAAATTTTAAAGTATTGAAGCAGGCTCTGTCTTAAAATAACTTTTGGCTGTTTCAGGTTATTTTACATGTAAAGTTATGCATGTGTGAAAATTTGTGATTGGGGGTAGTAGAGTATTTAAGGAAATCTACATTCTGTTACCAGATTAATTTGCCTTTTCATTTAATGAGAACTAGACTGTGTTAAATGCAACTATTGTTTTACATGAATATGCTCATTCTTTAACCCCCTCCACTTCATATTTCTACTTTGTATCTAGATTTATGTAAATATATAGAAGTGTGGTTCCCTTTTGTTCTAACTGGAAAAGCTGTTAAGAGGAAACCTTTGTTATCAAGTAGGAATAGACACATAGCATAATAGATGAGCTTATTTTATAGTTTCCTTCCTTAAAATATTTTGTACTTTTCCTACTCCTTTAGCACAATCATTAGCGTGCTTGAAGTACTCATTATTGAATTCATTTAGCTAAATATCTGTTGAGTGCATAGTGTGTTCAGGCGCTCTTAGCTGCTGGGGATAGCCACAGTGAGCAAAACAGACAAAAATTTGACTTTGAGGAGCTTGTAGTGTAATGGCATGGGGACCAGGGAGGGACATTAAATATGAGTAAAATATATAGTGTGTCAACTATAATAGATACTATGGAGAAAAATAAAGCAGGGAAGGGGGATGGAGAATGGTTGGGATGAGGTTGAGGTTGGTTGCAATTAGAAATAAAATGATTGAAGGTGAGGGAGTCAGACATGCAAGAAAATAGGGCAAGAGTGTGCTGGGCAGATGAAATAAGAAGTGCAGAGCATGAGATGAGAGCGTGTGTGGTAGTTTGAAGAACATCAAGGAGATCGGTGTTGCTGAAGTGAATAAGGAAGGGGAGAAAGATGAAGTCTCTAGCAGAGGTAACTAAGGACCATGTCAGACAGGGCCTGGTAGACCTTTGTCAGAAGTTTGACTTCCGCTCAGAGAAGAGATGCCACTGGAGGGTTGTAAGCATAGGAGCAATGTAATCTGTTTTAACGGAACTCTGGGTGCTATCTTGGATAGGCTGTAGGTGGGGCGAGGGCAGAGAGGAGTTGAGGGTGGCTTAGGCACAGGGTTAGCCAGGGAGGTGACAAGTAGTGTTTGGATTTTAGATAAATTTTCAAAGGAGAGCTGACTCAAGTTGCAGACTGAGTATGGAGAGGAAGAGAGGAATCAGGATTCTCAAGGTTCTGTGGCCTGAGCAACTGGAAGAATGGAGTTGCCCTAACTGAGCTGAGGACTGTGGGGAGAGTAGATTTGGGAGAGACATTAGGAGTTTGCACTGGGGCATGTTATATTTGAGAAATATGGTTCATCTGAGAGGGGGGAAGTAGGAGCTGGATCAAATCACCAAGGGAGTGAGAGAGACAAGGACTAAAGACCGAGCCCTGGGACATTCAGATATTAAGAGAACAGGGAGATAGGAGGAGTTGACCAAGAATGCTGAGGAGGAGGAGGACTGGCCAGTGAGTTAAGAGGAAAACAGCCGAGTGTGGTGGTATCCTGAGCCAAGTGAATAAAATAGCCCCAGTATTGTGTTCCTTAGAGTAATCTGTATCAAAAAATTACTATAAAAACATAAAGGAAAAAGCTTAAAAGAAATCACCATTAACTATACCATTGAGTTTTCCCATGTTCCTCTTTTAGCTTTGTACTATGAATGTGGTTTAATAATTTCAACCATGTGTGTGTAAAAATATATACATTTTAATACTCCAGTGCCCATATGTAGTTTCCACACATCCTCACTGGTTTCAAATTAATTTTGCTGCATCAAAATACGAATGATAATTTTTTTTAAAAACCTACTTCCTAAAAAAAAAACCTACTTCCTTAGAATTTGCAGAAGTGGGATTATCCAGACAAAGGACCTCAAATAAGCATTTAAAAAACGGTACATTTTGGAAGGAGGCACATCGGTTTTAAACCATTCTTCACAAATCAGCAACAGCCCTGCTGAGTAGTGCCCTTCATCTTACGTGTCCTTCGTTATTTATAGCAGCTTGATTTTAAACAGCTTGAACGGGAGGCAGTAATGAAAATGAACTTATGCTTTATAGCAGAGATTTGATCACTTTAAAAAATACTCTCGGACTTAATAATTTTTTAAAAACTTACTATGTCTCATTCCTGATCAGGAAGAAAAATTAGAAGGAGACAATCGGTATTTCTGTGAAAACTGTCAAAGCAAACAGAATGCAACAAGGAAGATCCGACTCCTGAGTCTGCCTTGCACTCTGAACTTACAGCTAATGCGTTTTGTCTTCGACAGGTAAACTGTACACATAGGCGTGTTGGTTGCTTATTGTGGGCTACTGTGTACAGATGTCCCCATAGTTAACGCAGTTGCTTACAGTTTGTAACTCCAGAACCGGGGAGGGAATAGGTGGAGCCTGTCATTTTGAAATGCCAATTAATTCATGATTTTATCATAAAATTCTTAAATCAGCCATATATAAGTGAGAACTAGACAGTAGGGCATCCTTATTTTTATTCTAAGAAATTATCAAAAACCACAAAGGAAAACAAACATGTAGGTATGAACTGAAGTATCGTGTTCTGTATGATTGTATAAGAACTAAAGTAGATTTTCTACTCGTTACAATCCCTTCATCTACTGTGGGAACGTATCTTTCATTCTGTAATTAAAACCAGTAAATGTTTACATGTGTGCAGTTCTTCTGTAAAGCAGGAACACTGTGGCTTCCATTGGTGATTAAATTAGAACTTCTGGAAATGAGTATTGGATTTGGAATCAGTACTTTAAATTCATACCTTTTTAACCTATGGATGATTTTTTTTTTGCCAAATTATAAGATAGTATTTTGTTTACTTCTAATCCTACAGGTTTTTGAACAAGATTTGCTAAATGAAATCTACCCAGCTTCTATTGAGTTTATTAAAATAGCTGATAGAGCTTATACATTGTTCCATGATTATTGTAAATATAATTAGCTTTCCTCTTGGTTAGGCAAACTGGACATAAGAAAAAGCTGAATACCTACATTGGCTTCTCAGAAATTTTGGATATGGAGCCTTATGTGGAACATAAAGGTAATTTTTTTTTACTGAGCAGTGATAATTATAGTGTTCAGAGAGTGTAGTTGTGATCGGCTGCGATGAATACAGAAGAGCAGTTTATTACTAGGTTTTATTTGCTAATCTTTGGGAACAAAGGCTTTTTAGGTGAGCCAGGGTGTTGCTTCTATTTTCTATAAGTGCGTAACAAAAATTGGATGGTTCATCAATACCTACATAATTAAGGGTACAAAAGAATAAAAAGTGAAAAAGGTGTTTACTGCTCTGAACCCATACTTGATACCCTGGTCTCAGTAACATATCTAATTCCTCATAAGAAGTCTCTCCAAACTACCTCAATTCACATTTTTTTCTTTAACATTTTATCAACATTAGGTGGCATAATTCCAATATTTATAGTATAATTCTTAATTTCTGTGTCCAGTGATAAGCTCTAGAATGCTGTGACACAGTTTCAACAAGAAGTAATTTATTACTTTTCTTTTTTGGTAGTATTCATCTTGCCAACAGGGTGATTTCTGTTAGAGAAAACAAGCTTTTTGCTCTTTTGTTTCTTTTGCCCTGTCTAGAAGGACCGCTCTGCTTCCCGTTTGAGACTGATCTATTTATGGAAATTTTTATATAAACTCTGTTTCTTTCCATAAAAATGTTCTTGAGGCAGAGCTTAAAATAAAAACAAGCCATGAAACAAAACCTTGTAAAGAAATGACTGGGGAGATGGGGGTTGATGTGTTAAATATTTAAGCTTTAAAATGAAAATGCATGATGCTGTGTCAGTACTGTGGGTTAAAACTTGTACTTCCATGGAGGAAGGAAACTGCTAGAGACTTCGCAACTGTTACATTGGGTGAATGAATATACTTAGCTGTAGCTCACTCTATATAGTAATTTGCTTCCTGCCTCTTTTGTTCAAGTAATTGTTAGAAATTAGAGAACTTTGATAGCTTAGTGCTTTCTCAGACTCCAGAAACTTAGGAGATGTAAAATTAGCACCTTCCTTGACTCCACTGTATGATTTTGTATAGTTCTGATTATTGTTACTGAATTACATATTTGTCCAATTTGTACTGTAAAGAAAGCAACATTTTTACCCAGTAAGTAGAGTTGATAGTTTTAAAAAACAAAAACATGCAGGAATGGTCTAATGTTAGTGTGTTGGATTTACTAAATGTAGTAAACTCTTAATTTTTAGGTAGAGAAATAAAAGTTGTCATCTTATTAGGATTGTTAACGAGGACTGGCAAGATTAATCCAGTAGTTAATAGTTACAGGCCCATTTCTTTCACAGGCTATTGTAATGTTTGCTCTGCAAATGGACCTTACATAGGCAGAATAGTGAAAACAAATTGATTTTGTTGTAATTGCACAGGGTTTGGCTCACTCTAGATAATTTGCATGAAGAAGGCATAAAGAAGAGGAATAAAAGCCACCTGTAATTCTGTCACACAAGTAAACAGTATTTATATTTTCCTATATTTTTATTCATATTTGTCTGCACAAACATAGCCATATTTATTTATTTTTATTTTGGTATCATTAATCTACAATTACATGAGCAACATTATGTTTACTAGACTCCCCATATCATCAAGTCCCCACCACATACCCCATTACAGTCACTGTCCATCAGCGTAGTAAGATGCTATAGAATCACTACTTGTCTTCTCTGTGTTGTATAGCCCTCCCTGTGCCCCCGCCCCACCACATTATGTCTGCTAATCGTAATGCCCCTTTCCTCCCTTGTCCCTCCCTTCCCATCCATCCTCCCCAGTCACTTTCCCTTTGGTAACTGTTAGTCCATTCTTGGGTTCTGTGAGTCTGCTGCTGTTTTGTTCCTTCAGTTTTTCCTTTGTTCTTATACTCCATGATACTTGTCTTTTTTCACCTGGCTTATTTCACTTAGCATAATACCCTCTAGCTCCATCCATGTTGTTGCAAATGGTAGGATTTGTTTTCTTCTTATGGCTGAATAATATTCCATTGTGTATATGTACCACCTCTTCTTTATCCATTCATCTACTGATGGACACTTAGGTTGCTTCCATTTCTTGGCTATTGTAAATAGTGCTGCAATAAACATAGGGGTGCCTATGTCTTTTTCAAACTGGGCTGCTGCATTCTTAGGGTAAATTCCTAGGAGTGGGATTCCTGGGTCAAATGGTATTTCTATTTTGCGTTTTTTGAGGAACCTCTGTACTGCTTTCACAATGGTTGAACTAATGTACATTCCCAGCAGCAGTGTAGGAGGGTTCCCCCTTCTCCACATTCTCGCCACCATTTATTGTTGTTTGTCTTTTGGATGGTGACCATCCTAACTGGTGTGAGGTAATATCTCATTGTGGTTTTAATTTGCATGTCTCTGATGATTAGTGATGTGGAGCATCTTTTCATGTGCCTGTTGGCCATCTGAATTTCTTTGGAGAAGTGTCTGTTCAGATTCTTTGCCCATTTTTTAAATGGATTATTTGTCTTTTTTTTTTTAAGCAAGTTAGATATAATCTATTTATAAAGTTTAAAAATCTATATTTTAGTGTCAGATAATATCAAATATAATAATATATCAAACAGTAGTGATTATAACTCAGGAAAGAATTATGGGTGATTTTTATTCTGTAATTCCTGTTTTGTTTTAACTTATAACAGGCATGCAATACTTTTTTTTAATTATTTTTTTATTAAGGTATTATTGATATACACTCTTACGAAGCTTTCACATGAAAAACCAATGTGGTTACTACATTTACCCATATTATCAATTCCCCACCCATACCCCAATGCAGTCACTGTCCATCAGTGTAGTAAGATGCCACAGATTCACTGTTTGCCTTCTCTGTGCTACACTGTTTTCCCTGTGATGCCCCACACCATGTGTACTAAACATAATACCCCTCAGTCCCCTTCTCCCTCCCTCCCCACCCACCCTCCCACACCCCTCCCCTTTGGTAACCACTAGTTCTTTCTTGGAGTCTCTGAGTCTGCTAGTATTTTGTTCCTTTAGTTTTGCTTCGTTGTTATACTCCACAAATGAGGGAAATCATTTGGCACTTGTCTTTCTCTGCCTGGCTTATTTCACTGAGCATAATATCCTCCAGCTCCATCCATGTTGTTGCAAATGGTAGGATTTGTTTCCTTCTTATGGCTGAATAATATTCCATTGTGTATATGTACCACATCTTTATTCATCTACTGATGGACATTTAGGTTGCTTCCATATCTTGGCTATTGTAAAAAGTGCTACAATAAACATAGGGGTACATATGTCTTTTTGAATCTGAGAAGTTGTATTCTTTGGGTAAATTCCAAGGAGTGGCATTCCTGGGTCAAATGGTATTTGTACTTTTAGTTTTTTGAGAAACCTCCATATTGCTTTCCACAATGGCTGAACTAGCTTACATTCCCACCAGCAGTGTAGGAGGGTTCCCCTTTCTCCACATCCTCGCCAGCATTGTTGTTCTTAGTCTTTTGGATGGTGGCCATACTTAATGGTGTGAGGTGATATCTCATTGTGGTTTTAATTTGCATTTCCCTGATGATTAGTGATGTGGAGCATCTTTTCATGTGTCTGTTGGCCATCTGAATTTCTTCTTTGGAGAACTGTCTCTTCATATCCTCTGCCCTTTTTTTTTTTTTTTTTTTTGGTGTTTGGCATTATAACTTTTTTTTTTTTTTTACAATTTATTTTATTTTAGTATCATTAA
>JAQQAC010002837.1:15990531-16093908 GCA_029783875.1 Phataginus tricuspis | reverse complement strand
AGAATAATTGCATTGCTGTCTATTTCCTCCTTCACTTCTGTTAGTATTTGTTTCACATATGCTGATGCTCCTGTGTTGGGTGCATATATATTTATAATGGTTATATCTTCTTGTTGGACTGACCCCTTTATCATTATGTAATGTCCGTCTTTATCTCTTGCTACTTTCTTCGTTTTGAAGTCTATTTTATCTGATACAAGTACTGCAACACCTGCTTTTTTCTCTTTGTTGTTTGCTTGAAATATTTTTTTCCATCCCTTCACTTTTAGTCTGTGTATATCTTTGGGTTTGAGGTGAGTCTCTTGTAAGCAGCATATAGATGGGTCTTGCTTTTTTATCCACTCTGTTACTGTGTGTCTTTTGATTGGTGCATTCAGTTCATTTACATTTAGGGTGATTATTGATAGATATGTACTTATTGCCATTGCAGGCTTTAGATTCGTGGTTACCAAAGGTTCAAGGGCCAATCTGCTTTTAATACTGTCCATTGTGCTCTTCAAGGATTAGATCTCCGAATGGAATTCATTCGATTTCTTGAATATCTTTCCGTACCTCCATGATCATGTTAATGATTTTTATTTTGAATTCCCTTTCAGGAAGAGTCATGAGGTTGATGTTATTTAAATCTTTCTCAGGAGTGGCAGTAATAATTTTACTCTGAACCAGATTCCTTTGGCGTTTCATATTTCTATATGGTGCCCTATAGTGCCCAGAAGCTCTACTCCCTGGAGCTGCTCAGCCCCTGAAGCAATGTCGGGGGTCGCAGAAAGTCGTATTGGTGCCTGGGTGGAGGAAAGAGCTGTTTCCTGCTACCTGGCTGCTATGCCTGTCTCCACTGCCTGAACCACTGGGCTTAGCACACAGGTATAAGCCTCTATGGTTTGTGTTTATAGTTGCTGTAGACAGATCTTCCCTCTGGGTGGCCTTACGCCAGGGTAGGGTTTGCAGGTTTGTGAGCCATGTGGGGCTGGCTGGGAGAAAGTTGCAGTAGGCTGCGTATCACGGAGGGGGTCCTTGGAGCTGTGTAGCCAGCGAGGGAGCTGTAGCACCTGAAGATTGTCTAAGGAGGAAGATTTCTATTTCCTCCTTAAAAATGAGCGTCTGTATGGCAAAGCTCCCAACATGCTGGGCTCAGTGCACCCAGATAATTTTGTCTAACTGTCCTCTCTCCTGAGCAGTAAGCTCTGTGCAATCTTTGCCCCTTTAGCAGCCCTCTTGCTAAGGGCTTCCTTGTTAGGAAGTCTCTCAGACTGCCTGCCTTTCTTTTGTCTCAGAGCAGCCAGATATGAATCCCTCCATTCCACAAGCAGCTGGAATCTCAGTCTCTCCAGGAATTCTCCCTGTCTTAGGTTTCCAACCCCGTAATCATGAGAGTATCATGTAAGCACCGTGAATTGTATGTCTGTGCTCCTAGATCATATCTCTGGAGTTAGGTATTCAGCAGTCCCAGGCCTCCACTCCCACCATTCTCAGTTTCTCTTCCTCCCGCAGTTGAGCTGGGGTGGGGAAGGGCTTCAGTCCCTCCGGGCCACAGGTTTGGTACGTTACCCTGTTCTGTGAGGTCTGCTCTTCTCTCGTGGTGTATGAAGTCTGGCACAGTCCTCTTTCCTGTTGCTCTTTCAGAATTAGTTGTATTAATTATATTTTCATATTATATGGGGTTTTTAGGAGGAAGCCTGTGTCTCACCTCTCACGCCGCCGTCTTTAATCCCTACCAATCCCTTACAATCGGATTATTTGCTTTTTGTTTGTTGAGGTGCGTGAGTTCTTTATATATTTTGGATGTCAACCCTTATCGGATATGTCATTAATGAATATATTCTCCCATACTGTAGGATACCTTTTTCTTCTATTGATGGTGTACTTTGCTGTACAGAAGCTTTTCAGCTTGATATAGTCCCATATGTTCATTTTTGCTTTTGTTTCCCTTGCCTGCAGAGATATGTTCATGGAGAAGTTGCTCATGTGCAAGAGATTTTTGCCTATGTTCTTTTCTAAGATTTTAAGGTTTCATGAATTACATTCAGGTCTTTGATCCATTTCGAATTTAATTTTGTGTATGGGATTAGACAATGATCCATTTTCAATGTCTTACGTGTAGCTGTCCAGTTTTGCCAACACCAGTTGTTGAGGAGGCTGTCATCTCCCCATTGTATATCCAGGGCTCCTTTATCAAATATTAATTGACTGTATATGTTTGGGTTAATGTTTGGATTTTCTATTCCGTTCCACTGGTCTGTGGTTTTGTGCCAATACCAAATGGTCTTGATTACTGTGGTTTTGTAGTAGAGCTTGAAGTCAGGGAGCGTAATTACCCCTATTTTATTCCTCCTTCTCAGGATTGCTTTGGTTATTCTGGGTCTTTTGTGGTTCCATATGAATTTTAGAATTATTTGTTCCAGTTCATTGAAGAAAGCTGGTGATATTTTGATAGGGATTGCATGAATCTGTAGATTGCTTTAGGTAGTATAGCCATTTTGACAATATTTATTCTTCCTAGCCAAGAGCATGGGATGAATTTCCATTTGTTAGTGTCTTCTGTAATTTCTCTTAGGAGTGTCTTGTAGTTTTCAGAGTACAGGTCTTTCACTTCCTTGGTTAGGTTTATTCCTAGGTATTTTATTCTTTTTGATGCAATTGTGAATGGAATTGTTTTTCTGATTTCTCTTTCTATTAGTTCATCATTAGTGTATAGGAAAGCAACAGATTTCTGTGTGTTAATTTTGTATTCTACAACCTTGCTGGATTCAGATATTAGTTCTAGTAGTTTTGGAGTGGAGTCTAGGGTTTTTTATGTACAATATCATGTCATCTGAAAATAGTGACAATTTGACTTCTTCTTTACCAATCTGGATGCCTTGTATGTCTTTGTTTTGTCTGATTGCCGTGGCTAGGACCTCCAGTACTATGTTGAATAACAGTGGAGAGAGTGGGCATCCCTGTCTTGTTCCAGATCTTAGATGAAAAGCTTTCAGCTTCTCGCTGTTAAGTATGATGTCAGCTGTGGGTTTGTCATATATGGCCTTTATGATGTTGAGGTACTTGCTCTCTATACTCATTTTGTTGAGAGTTTTAATCATGAATGGATGCTGAATTTTGTCAAATGCTTTTTCAGCATGGAGATGATCATGTGGTTTTTGTTCATCTTTTTGTTGACGTGGTGGATGAAGTTGATGGATTTTCGAATGTTGTACCATCCTTGCATCCCTGGGATGAATCCCACTTGATCATGGTGTATGATCCTCTTGATGTATTTTTGAATTTGCTTTGCTAATATTTTGTTGAGTATTTTTCCATCTACGTTCATCAGGGATATTGGTCTGTAATTTTCTTTTTGGTAAGGTCTTTCTCTCTATTAGTTGCATGAAATATCTTTTTCCATCACGTCACTTTTAGACTGTGTATGTCTTTGGGTTTATAGTGAATCTCTTGTAGGCAACATTTAGTTGTTTTTTTCTCTCTATTAGTTTCATGAAATATCTTTTTCCATCCCTTCACTTTTAGTCTGTGTATGTCTTTCGGCTTATAGTGAGTCTCTTGTAGGGAACATTTAGATGGGTCTTGCTTTTTTATCCATTCTATTACTCTGTGTCTTTTGATTGGTGCAATCAGTCCATTTCCATTTAGGGTGATTATCAATAGATATGTACTTATTGCCATTGTAATCTTTGAATTCGTGGTTACCAAAGTTTCAAGGGTAGCTTTTTTACTGTCTGACCATCTAACTTAACTCTCTTATTAAGCTATTATAAACACAGCCTGATGATTCTTTATTTCTCTCCCTTTTTATTCTTCCTCCTCCACTCTTTTTATGTTAGGTGTTTTATTCTGTACTCTTACGTTTCCTTTTGACTGCTTTTGTGAATAGTTGATTTTTTTGCCTTTAGTCAGTATTTGTTTGGTCTGCTTTCTTTGTGTTTTTATTTTCTCTGGGGACATCTATTTATCCTTAGGAGTACTTCCTTCTAGAGCAGTCCCTTTAAAATATCCTGTAGAAATGGTTTGTGGGAAGCAAATTCCCTCATCTTTTGCTTGTCTGGGAATTGTTTAATCTCTCCTTCAAATTTAAATGATAATCGTGCTGGATACAGTATCCTTGATTCAAGGCCCTTCTGTTTCACTGCATTAAATATATCATGCCATTCTCTTCTGCCCTGTAAGGTTTCTGTTGAGAATTCTGATGATAGCCTGATGGGTTTTCCTTTGTAGGTGATCTTTTTTGGTCTCTGACTGCCTTTAATACTCTGTCCTTGTCTTTGATGTTTGCCATTTTAATTACTATATGTCTTGGTGTTGTCTTCCTTGGGTCCCTTGTGTTGGGAGATCTGTGGGCTTCCATGGTCTGAGAGACTGTTTCCTTCCCCAGCTTGGGGAATTTTTCAGCAATTATTTCTTCAAAGACAGTTTATATCCCTTTCTCTGTCTGTTCTTCTTCTGGTTCCCCTATAATACGAATATTGTTCCATTTGGATTAGTCACATAGTTCTCTTAATATTCTTTCATTACTAGAGATCCTTTTATGTCTCACTGCCTCAGCTTCTCTCTATTCCTGTTCTCTGATTTCTATTTCATTAACAGTCTCTTGCACCTCGTCCAGTCTGCTCTTAAGACCTTCTATCGATTGTTTCATTACTGTTACCTCCCTCTGGATTTCATCCCTCAGCTCTTGCATATTTCTCTGCAGGTCCATCAGTATGGTTAGGACTTTTATTTTGAATTCTTTTTCAGGAAAGTTAGTTGTATCTATCTCCACAGGCCCGCTCTCTGTGGTTGTCTGAGTGATTTTTGACTGGACCAGATTCTTCTGCGTTTTCATCGTGATGGAAGTGGTCGGAGGCAGGTGGCGCATGTGTCAAGCTGGGAGAACAATGTCTCTTCCTTCTTGGTGGTCGCCTTGCGCTTCTCTGCTGCCTGTGTCTGTTACCTGCACACAGGGAGCAGTCTCTCAGAAAATCTCCTGAGCTGCTGTGGGCAGGGCAGTCCTTGGGATAACCGAGGGCAGTGCGGGGGGTCGCAGACATGCTGGATGCATTCTCCTGTGAGAACGGGACCCCTTCGTGCGTTCCGAGCCTTGCTACAGGTTCCTCTGTGTGTGCTGGGCAGCTGCGCTTCAGTGGCAGCCTGTGGGTCTGGCCCGGTTAACTGCGCGCTGGGATAAGACTGTGTGGTTGCTGTGGGCGGAGCTGTTTTCCGGCTGCACCACAGCTGTGGCAGGTCAGCGGTTTGCTTGCAGCACCTGCCATGGGGAGTGAATGGCAGGCTGCTTATCGCTGTGAGGGGCTTCTGGGCTGGGTTATCCCCCAGGGGGTTAGGGCACCTGAAGTTCCTTAAGATACCTGCCTGCTGGGCTGAGTGTGCCGGGACGATTTTGTCCAGCTGTTAAGCCCTTGTTTCTTAAGACTTTTAAAAAGCACCCGCTTTTCTTTTGTCCAAGGGTAGTCAGCTGTGGGGGCCCGCTTGCAGTCCCCTACTTGGATTTTCCTTTTATGTTTCTTTAATATCCAGTGCAGTATGCAATGTGTGCCTCTGC
This sequence comes from Phataginus tricuspis, assembly GCA_029783875.1. Classification (NCBI taxonomy): domain Eukaryota; kingdom Metazoa; phylum Chordata; class Mammalia; order Pholidota; family Manidae; genus Phataginus; species Phataginus tricuspis. The sequence goes on along the minus strand of JAQQAC010002837.1, from coordinate 16,088,378 downwards.
TCCCGTGCAGATTACTATGGCTGGCTGTTTAGTAGTCCTGTGCTTCCACTCCCTCCCTACTCTGATTCTTTTCCTCCCACCAGTGAGCTGCGGTGAAGGGAGTGCTCGGGTCCCACCAGATCACAGCTTTGTATCTTACCCTTTTCATGAGATGCTGAGTTCTTGCAGATGTAGATGTAGCCTTGCTGTTGTACTGTACCTTCTGGTCACTCTTTTAGGAGTAGTTGTATTTGTTGTATTTTCAAAAATATATATGGTTTTGGGAGGAGATTTCTGCCGTCCTACTCATGCCGCCATCTTTAGCCCCTCTCTCAAGGCTGTTTTTAAAAGGAGAATTCACTTTTTTCTTCAAATAGTGAACTTGCAGATATAGAGAGATCTAGAGACAAGAGATCCTCAGTCCTTGAACACATTATCATTTTACTGTCTAACTCGACTCTTGCTGTGTTTCTTGGGGATTTTAATATCCCTGTAGACTACTTTGAGAGTCTGGTGACTAACATACAATCTTATGATGGTTTCACATAAACAACACTCGTTGCAACATTCACCTTTATTATCAAGTCCACACCCCTTCTATTGCAGTCACTGTCTTTCAGCACAGTAAAATGCTATATAGAGACCAATTATATTTAAGTACAATTATCAAAATACCAAGACAGATTGTTGATACAGTAACGTCGATGCTCATTAAAGAATAGGTTCCAGTGGCCGATCAAAACCACCACAATTCTAAAGTAGATGAATATAATGAACTGATCACTATAAATTTGGGTTAATGGTGGTAATGTGATGGAAACATTTTTGTGTTGTCCATTCATGATAAAGCCATAGTTACTGCTAATACTTCTGTGGTTTATTGTGTTCATCAATAATTTAGGAAATAGTATTGAGAATTGTTGTAGACAGTCTTTCCAGCTAACCTCATGGCAAGTCTCTCCAGTGATCTTGTCCTCCTCCCTCCCTCATCCCTCCTGAGGGTCATACCTGACTTGCCCTTCCATTGCTTATTTGCATTATATATTTTTTAATAGGGTATCATTTATATACACTCTTATGAAGGTTTCAAATGAAAAACATTGTGTTTACTACATTCACCCATATTATCAAGTCCCCCCCATACCCCTTTAAAATCACTGTCTTTCAGTGTAGTAAGATGCCACAGAGTCACTACTTGTCTTCTCCATTGTACAGTTTCTTCCCAGTGACCCCCCTCACACCATGTGTACTAATCATACTCCTCAATCCCCTTCTCCCTCCCTCTCCATGTGCCCTCCCACACCCCTCCCCTTTGGTAACCACTAGTCCCTTCTTGGAGTCTGTGAGTCTGCTGCTCTTTTGTTCCTTCAGTTTTACATTCTTGTTATACTCCACAAATGAGGGAAATCATTTGGCACTTTTCTTTCTCCGTCTATCTTATTTCACTGAGCATAATACCCTCTAGCACCATCCATGTTATTGCAAATGGTAGGATTCGTTTTCTTCTCTTTGCTTAATAGTATTCCGTTGTGTATATGTATCACATCTTCTTTATCCATTCATCTACTGATGGATTCTGAGGTTGCTTCCATATCTTGGCTATTGTAAACAGTGCTGCAGTAAAATAGGGGTGCATATGTCTTTTTGAATCTGAGAACTTGTTTTCTTTGGGTAAATTCCTAGGAGTGGAATTTCTGGGTCAAATGGTATTTCTGTTTTGAGATTTTTGAGGAACCTCCATACTGCTTTTGGTTGAACTAGTTTACATTCCCACCAGCAGTGAAGGAGGGTTCCCCTTTCTCCACATCTCACCAGCATTTGTTGCTCCTAGTCTTTTCTAAGTTGGACATCCTAACTGGTGTGAGGTGATAGATCTCATTGTGGATTTAATTTGCATTTCCCTGATAATTAGCGATGTGGAGCATCTTTTCATGTGCCTGTTGGCCATCTGAATTTTTTTCTTCGGAGAAGTGTCTATTCACATCCTCCACCCATTTTTTAATAGGGTTATATTGCCTTTTGGGTGTTGAGGCATATGAGTTCTTTATATATTTTGGATGTTAACCCCTTGTCGGACATGTCATTTACAAATATATTCTCCCATACTGTAGGATGCCTTTTTGTTCTACTGATGGTGTCCTTTACTGAACAGAAACTTTTTAGCTTGATATGGTCCCATTTGTTCATTTTTGCTTTTGTTTCCCTTGCCTGAGGAGATGCGTTCAAGAAAAAGTTGCTCATGTTTATATTCAAGAAATTTTTGCCTATGCTTTCTTCTAAGAGTTTATGGTTTCGTGATTTACATTCAGGTCTTTGATCCATTTCGAGTTTACTTTTGTGTGTGGGGTTAAACAATAATCCAGTTTCATTCTCTTGCATGTAGCTGTCCAGTTTTGCTACCCTTCTATTGTTTAGATTTCAAACTTCTCACTTTGTCTTATTTTTTTCTCCTTTTTTTCTTATACAGTACAACACATCCATAAATACAAAATACAAAAATGTATGGCTCAGAGATTTGTCACCAAATGGGCATTTGCATGAATACCACCCAGGTCAAGACAGAAAACATTCTCAGTACTCCTGAAGCTGCCCTTGTGCCCCGCCTAGTTACAGCCTCCTTATTCCTCCCAAGTATAGTCACTAATCTGATTTTTATGGCAAATGCTTCCTTTTCTTTTTTTTTCCTTTAATGTTTCACTATATACTCACATCCCTAAACATTATCGTTTAGTTTGCCTTTTTCTTTTTGGGATATTACTGCCAGGTGAAAACCCATAACAAGATCCCTGCTTCCTCGGCTCCTTCTGGCTGTTGAAGGTACCTGTGGAAAGTACCATCAAAGGTGATGTGTCTCTACCTCTAAAACTTTTTGTTTTGAAGATTTTCAACTTTACATAAAACCAATCCAATCTTGAACTTTTAACTGGACCAGCTAGTCCTTTACATTCAGTGTAATAATACACCACTTTTTATAGTTCTGTGTTACTTGCATATATTTTCAAGCTTCTCATTTCACCAAATGTAGAAAGTCTCGTTGTATAATCCATGACTGACACTGTTGGAATATTGTGCAGGTTTATTTCTACTGTTTGAGCTGGCTCTTCTAATTTTGCCATTTTCTTCTGTACCTGTTTATCTCGGCTGCATGTTGGTTATTGCACATGGAAAATTATTTGTGGAGATTCCCTTAGGGCTGGGATGATACCATCTCCTCCTGAGAGACCTTTGTTGTATTTCTGCTGGGCACCTGGGATCCCTGCTAGTTAGGTATCATAAACCAAGTCATGTTCTTGAGGTCCCCTTGTTCACCCAACCTATGAGAACCTGGTATGAGGACTAAACTACCACCATGACATTTCTTCCCCATTTTCTTTCTGTTGCTCTGCTCAGGGCTAAGGAGTTTTCTTTATGGTTTCCTGAGTTGGGGAGAAGGAGAGGCTGTTTCTGGTTCATATTTACCATGAAGTAACTGGGAGAGTGCAGTGTAGTAGAAAGAACAGTGGGTGGGTGATTCCAGGTAAGCCTGAAATGTAGACTGTGGAAATGCCCACCCGGTGGATACAGCCTATGCTGTCTGATGTTACTATTTTGTTCATTTAGTGCTTAACCTGGACATTGTTAACATGCATACTTTAGAGTTAATGTCTTTACCTTCTAAAAAAGAGTTCAGTGGCCTTAAACCCTTGTTTAGGAAACTGATCTTCCAAATTGTTTATTTTCATATGTATTTTAGTTCTTTTTTTTTTTTTTTAAAGACATAGGATGCCGTATGTGTAGGACTACTAGTATATAGTTTATGATCTCCTTTGTGTGCCATTCTTTTTATATATATATATATAATTTATTTTGGTATCATTAACCTACAATTACATGTGCAATATTATGGTTATTAAACAATCCCCTTCATCAGGTCCCCCCCACCAACCCCATTACAGTCACTGTCCATTAGGGTACTGAGATGCTATAGAATCACTGCTTGTCTTCTCTGAGTTGTATAGCCCTCCCTATACCCCCCCAACATTACATCTGCTAATTGTAATGCCCCTTTATTCCTCTTATCCCTCCCTCCACACCCATCCTCCCCAGTCCCTTTCCCTTTGGTAACTGTTAGTCCATTCTTGAGTTCTGTGAGTCGGCTGCTGTTTTGTTCCTTCAGTTTTTTCTTTGTTCTTATACTCCACAGATGAGTGAAATCATTTGATACTCGTCTTCCTCTGCCTGGGTTATTTCACTGAGCATAATACCCTCTAGCTCCATCCATGTTGTTGCAAATGGTAGGATTTGTTTTCTTCTTATGGCTGAATAATATTCCATTGTGTATATGTACCACATCTTCTTTATCCATTCATCTACTGATGGACACTTAGGTTGCTTCCATTTCTTGGCTATTGTAAATAATGCTGCAATAAACATAGGGGTGCATCTGTCTTTTTCAAACTGGGCTGTTGCATTCTTAGGGTAAATTCCTAGGAGTGGAATTCCTGGGTCAAATGGTATTTCTGTTTTGAGTTTTTTGAGGAACCTCCATACTGCTTTCCACAACGGTTGAACTAATTTCCATTCCCACTAGCAGTGCAGGAGGGTTCCCTTTCTTCCATATCCTTGCCAACATTTGTTGTTGTTTGTGTTTTGGATGTTGGCCATCCTCACTGGTGTCAGGTGATATCTCATTGTGGTTTTAATATGCATTTCTCTGATGTTTAGCGATGTGGAGCATCTTTTCATGTGCCTGTTGGCCATCTGAATTGCTTCTTTGGAGAAGTGTCTGTTCCTGTCCTCTGTCCATTTCTTAATTGGATTATTTGCTTTTTGTTTGTTGAGGTGCGTGAGTTCTTTATATATTTTAAATGTCAACCCCTTATCGGATATATCATTTATGAATATATTCTCCCATACTGTAGGATGTCTTTTTGTTCTACTGATGGTATACTTTGCTGTACAGAAGCTTTTCAGCTTGATATAGTCCCACTTGTTCATTTTTGCTTTTGTTTCCCTTGCCCGGGGAGGTATGTTCATGAAGAAGTGGCTCATATTTATATCCAAGAGATTTTTGCCTGTTTTTTTCTAAGAATTTTATGGTTTCATGACTTGCATTTAGGTCTTTGATCCATTTCTTGTTTACTTTTGTGTATGGAGTCAGACAATGATCGAGTTTCATTCTCTTACATGTAGCTGTCCAGTTTTTACAACACCAGCTGCTAAAGAGGCTGTCATCTCCCCATTGTATATCCAAGGTTCCTTTATCATATATTAATTGACTGTATATGTTTGGGTTAATGTTTGGATTTTCTATTCTGTTCCACTGGTCTGTGGCTCTGTTTTTGTGCCAGTACCAAATTGTCTTGATTACTGTGCCTTTGTAGTAGAGCTTGAAGTCAGGGAGCATAATTCCCCGTTTTATTCCTCCTTCTCAGAATTGCTTTGGCTATTCCCGGTCTTTTGTGGTTCCATATGAATTTTAGAATTATTTGTTCCAGTTCATTGAAGAAAGTTGGTGGTAATTTGATAGGGATTGCGTTGAATCTGTAGATTGCTTTAGGTAGTATAGCCATTTTGACAATATTTATTCTTCCTAGCGAAGAGCATGCAATGAATTTCCATTTGTTAGTGTCCTCTTTAATTTCTCCTAGGAGTGTCTTGTAGTTTTCAGAGTACAGGTCTTTCATTTCCTTAATTAGGTTTATTCCTAGGTATTTTATTCTTTTTGATGCAATTGTGAATGGAATTGTTTTTGTGATTTCTCTTTCTGTTAGTTCATCGTTAGTGTATAGGAAAGCAACAGATTTTTGTGTGTTAATTTCGCATTCTACAACTTTGCTGGATTCAGATATTAGTTCTAGTAGTTTTGGAGTGGAGTCTTTAGGGTTTTTCATGTACAATATCATGTCATCTACAAATAGTGACAATTTGACTTCTTCTTTACCAATCTGGATGCCTTGTATGTCTTTGTTTTGTCTGATTGCCATGGCTAGGACCTCCAGTACTGTGTTGAATAACAGTGGAGAGAGTGGGCATCCCTGTCTTGTTCCCGATCTTAGATGAAAAGCTTTCAGCTTCTTGCTGTTAAGTATGATGTCAGCTGTGGGTTTGTCATATATGGCCTTTATGATGTTGAGGTACTTGCTCTCTATACCCATTTTGTTGAGAATTTTAATCATGAATGGATGCTGAATTTTGTCAAATGCTTTTTCAGCATCTATGGAGATGATCATCTGGTTTTTGTCCTTCTTTTTGTTGATGTGGTGGATGATGTTGATGGATTTTCGAATGTTGTACCATCCTTGCATCCCTGGGATGAGTCCCACTTGATCATAGTGTATGATCCTCTTGATGTATTTTTGAATTCAGTTTGCTAATATTTTGTTGAGTATTTTTGCATCTACGTTCATTAGGGATATTGGTCTGTAATATTCTTTTTTGGTGAGGCCTTTGCCAGGTTTTGGTATTAGAGTGATGCTGGCTTCATAAAATGAGTTTGGAAGTATTCCCTCCTCTTCTATTTTTTGGAAAACTTTAAGGAGAATGGGTGTTATTTCTTCTCTATATGTCTGGTAGAATTCAGAGATGAATCCTTCTGGCCCGGGGGTTTTGTTCTTGGGTAGTTTTTTGATTACCGCTTCAATTTCGTTGCTGGTGATTGGTGTGTTTAGTTTTTCTGTTTCTTGCTTGGTCAGTCTTGGAAGGTTGTATTTTTCTAAGAAGTTGTCCATTTCTTCTATGTTTTCCAGCTTGTTAGCATATAGATTCTCATAATATTCTCTTATAATTCTTTGTATTTCTGTGGGGTCCGTCGTTATTTTTCCTTTCTCATTTGTGATTCTGTTTATGTGTGTAGATTCTCTTTTTCTCTTAATAAGTCTGGCTAGAGATTTATCTATTTTGTTTATTTTTTCAAAGAACCAAGTTTTCGGTTCATTGATTTTTTTCTATTGTTTTATTCTTCTCAATTTTATTCATTTCTTCTGTGATCTATTTTATGTCCCTCCTTCTGGTGACTTTGGGCCTCATTTGTTCTTCTTTTTCCAATTTCAATAATTGTGTCTTTAGACTATTTCTTTGGGATTATTCTTCCTTCTTTTAAAAGGCCTGGATTGCAATATACTTCCCTCTTAGAACTGCCTTTGCTGGGTCCCACACAAGTTGTGGCTTTGTGTTGTTGTTGTCATTAGTCTCCATATGTACTTTGATTTCTATTGTGATTTGGTTGTTGACCCATTGATTATTTAGGAGAATGTTATTAAGTCTCCATGTATTTGTGAGCCTTTTGTTTTCCTTCTAAAATTTATTTCTAGTTTTATACCTTTGTGATCTGAGAAGATGGTTGGTAGGATTTCAATATTTTTGAATTTACTGAGGTTCTTTTTGTGGCCTAGTGTGTGGTCTATTCTGGAAAATGTTCCATGTGCACTTGAGAAGAATGTGTAACCTGCTGCTTTTGGGTGCAGAGTTCTGTAGATGTCTGTTAGGTCCATCTGTTCTAGTGTGTTGTTCCGTGCCTCTGTGTCTTTACTAATTTTCTGTCTGGTTGTTCTGTCCTTTGGAGTGAGTGGTGTGTTGAAGTCTCCTAAAATGACTGCATTGCTCTCTATTTCCTCCTTTAATTCTGTTAGTATTTGTTTCACATATGCCGTCCCTCCTGTGTTGGGTGTATAAATATTTTAAATGGTTATATCTTCTTATTGGACTGACCCCCCTTTATCATTATGTAATGTCCTTCTTTATCTCTTGTAGTTTCTTCGTTTTGTAGTCAGTTTTGTCTAATACAAGTACTGCAACACTTTTTTCTCTTTGTTGTTTGCATGAAATATCTTTTTCCATCCCTTCACCTTTAGTCTGTGTATATCTTTCGGTTTGAGGTGAGTCTCTTGTAAGCAGCATATAGATGGGTCTTGCTTTTTTATCCATTCAGTAACTCTGTGTCCTTTGATTGGTGCATTTAGTCCATTTACATTTAGGGTGATTATTGTAGATATGTCCTTATTGCCATTGCTGGCTTTAGATTCGTGGTTACCAAAGTTCAAGGGTAGCTTCTCTACTATCTAACAGTCTAACTTTACTTTCTTGTTAAGTTATTGTAAACACCGTCTGATGTTTCTTTATTTCTCTCCCTTCTTTTTCTTCCTCCTCCATTCTTTATATACTAGGTGTTTTATTCTTTGCCTTTAGTTAGTATTTTGATCGTCTGCTTTCTTTGCTATGATTTTATTTTCTCTGGTGACCTCTTTTTAACCTTAAGAGTGCTTCCATCTAGAGCATTCCGTTTAAGATATCCTGAAGAGGTGGTTTATGGGAGGCAAATTCCCTCAGCTTTCGCTTGTCTGGAAATTGTTTAATCCCTTCCTCATATTTAAATAATCATTGTACTGGATACAATATTCTTGGTTTAGGCCCTTCTGTTCCATTACGTTAAATATATCATGCCATTCTCTTCTGGCCTGTAAGGTTTCTGTTGAGAAGTCTGATGATAGTCTGATGAATTTTCCTTTGTAGGTGATAATTTTTCTCTCTCTAGCTGTCTTTAATACTCTGTCCTTATCTTTGATCTTTGCCATTTTAATTGTTATGTGTCTTGGTGTTGTCTTTCTTGGGTCCCTTGTGTTGGGAGATCTGTGGGCTTCCATGGTCTGAGAGCCTATTTCCTTCCCCAGCATGGGAAAGTTTTCAGCAATTATTTCTTCAAAGACACTTTCTATCCCTTTTTCTCTCTCTTCTTTTTCTGGTACTTCTATAATGCGAATATTGTTCTGTTAGGATTCGTCACACAGTTTTTTAAATAATCTTTCATTCCTAGAGATCCTTTTATCTCTCTCTGCCTCAGCTGCTCTGTTTTCCTGTTCTCTGATTCCTATTCCATTAACAGTCTCTTGCATCTCATCCAGTCTGCTGCTAAGCCCGTCCGCTTGTCTCATTTCTGCATTGTCCTACCTCACTTCCATCACTTCCTCCCTTAGCTCTTTCATATTTCTTTGTAGATCAATCAGTATGGTTATGGCTTTTATTCTGAATTCTTTTTCAGGAAGATTGTGCATGTCCATCTCATCAGGCTCCCTCTCTTGGCTTGTCTGGCTAATCTTAGTCTGGACCATATTTCTCTGCCTTTTCATGGCGATATAAGTGGTCGGTGATAGGTGTCACATGTGTCAGCTGGGAGAACAAAGTCCCTTCCTACTTGTTTTTCTCCTTACCCTTTTCCCAGGCCTGCGCTCTTTTCCTGCACACCGGGTGGCAGTCTCTGGGATAATCCCCTGAACTGCCTGTGTGTGGCGTCGCCCTCAGCATAGGCTGTAGTCCTGCGGGAGTTTACAGTTACGCTGGGTGCATTCTGGTCCCCTTGGTGCCTTCTGGACCTGGTTCTGGGGCTCTTCCCGCTTAGCTGTGTACCCACTGGGAGTAGATTCTGTGAGGGTGCTGTGGATGTGCCTCTCCTCCGCTGTTCTGCAGCAGCGGTGGCTCCCGGACCCTTAGTGGCGCCGGTTGGGGAGGGAACGAATGGCAGGCTGCTGATCTCTGTGGGAAGCCTCAACGTGGCTGCTTTGTCCGGCCGCAGGCCAAGGGGTCCGAAATCCCCAAGACTCCTAGCCTGCTGGGCTGAGTGCACTGGGACAATTTTGTTCCGCTGCTGGGCCCTTGTCTCTTTAAGACTTTTTAAAAAAAGGACCCGCTGGGAGTAGATTCTGTGAGGTTGCTGTGGGTGGGGCACTCCTCCGCTGTTCCACAGCAGTGGCTGCTCCCAGACCCTTTGCGGCTCCAGTCGGGTGGGGGGAATGAGTGGCAGGCTGCTGATCTCTGTGGGAAGCCTCGACGTGGCTGCTTTGCCCAGCCGCTGGCCAAGGGGTCCAAAATTCCCCAAGACTCCCAGCCTACTGGGTTGAGCGCATTGGGACGATTTTGTTCCGCTGTTGGGCTCTTGTCTCGTTAAGACTTTTAAAAAAAGCGCCCACTTTTCTTTTGTCCCGGGGATCCGGCTGAGGGGACCTGCTTGTCTCCTTCTAGGATCCTGCCCTTCTTTTTGTCTAATCTCTGATTCACCATGCGATGTGTGTCTGTGCTCCCGGCGCAGATCACCAGGGCTGGTTATTCAGCGGGTTTGTGCTTTCACTCCCTCCCCACTCTGAATCTTTTCCTCCCGCCGGTTCGCTGGGGTGGGGGAGTGCACGGGTCCCGCCGGGTCGCGGCTTTGTATCTTACCCACTTCGTGAGGCACTGAGTTCTCGCAGGTGTAACTGTAACCTGTATCTTCCTGTCTCTCTTTTAGGAATAGTTGTATTTTCATAAATATATATGGTTTTGGGAGGAAATTTCTGCTGCCCTGCTCATGCCGCCATCTTCCCAGAAGTCCCCTACACCTGTTTAAAAAGCAATTATTCATAGTGACTTAACTCTGATTTTTTTCCTAAAAATTATCTGTTTTTCTAAAAAGAATAGCTTTTTGACTATGTACTCATATCATTAGTTTGGTAATTAACTTTTCTAACAAGTTGGAGAATATAACAGCTAATTTTTGCTAAGCATATGGCTCAGCCAGTTAGTGGAGAAGGGCAAAAAATAGGACAGAAAGTTTCATAACCCTGAATGCCCAGAATGACATAGCTTTCCATCTTGTATATTTTGCAGAGGTAATGGGGAGTTAATACAGTGAGCTGCCTAAGACAGTGTCTACTACATTATTTTGTAAGACTACATTTTTATCTTACGTGACATGCTTTGAATTCTGACAGATGAATAAAAAAATCATAATCGTTACAGTTCAGGCTCAGGATATAAGAAGAAATGTTGTTATCCAAAACTTAATCTCCCTTTCTCCCTTTCTCCCTCTCTAGGTGGGTCCTATGTGTATGAACTCAGTGCAGTCCTCATACACAGAGGAGTGAGTGCTTATTCTGGCCACTACATTGCCCATGTGAAAGATCCACAATCCGGTGAATGGTATAAGTTTAATGACGAAGACATAGAAAAGATGGAGGGGAAGAAATTACAACTAGGGATTGAGGAAGATCTAGGTAAAACCTTTAAGTTGTGAGTGCCCTTTTAAAATATAAATTTTTTTTTTTACTGGAAATACTTATAATTATTATAACCCAAGATTGTTATTTGCATTTCTTAAGCACGTAAAATCTCTGAACATCTTTTATCAGTAACATCTCAAATTTTTAAAACATGATTTTGCTCCAGAGATGGTTCCTGTGTCATGTTTTCTGTACAGTTTAAAGGCAAATGCTCAATTCTCAATTACCAGTTTTAATTGTGAGTGGGAGGAGAATGGGCGAGAGAGGATGGTGATATTAAACTTAAAATGTTGCATAGTAGATTTGTAGTCCTTTTCTCTGGGTCAGGAAATTTATTTTGGGGAAATAACTATAGCAGGGGAACTTTGCTCTAAGAATGGTGTCTGTGCATCCCTTAATCCATACTGTGCATTAAGTATCTTACCCATCCCTGGAGTATGGAGCAGTGCTCTATGGGGAGGAAGCTGCTGGGTGTTTGTTGCAATGAGGTCTGCCATAAAGTACTTCTTGAAAGAGTACCAACCAGGCAGCTCTCAAGGTAGGGCTGAAAGACCCATTTAGTCCCTAGAGCAGTGAACAGTTCTTCCAGTGGGCCAAGCTTTTCATCACTTCCTCACCACATTTGAGTGAAATTTGGACTATGGATCCCAAATAAGAGAAAAGGAATGGGAATAGGTGTGTGTCTCCTGCCACTGTTCTTTATTAATGGATCAGAGCCACCTTTCTGAGGTGTCATACAGGGAGCCTGCAGTTGGGGTTGGCTTTCAAGACATATGGGTGATCTTGCTGCATATACTCATATGGTGGCTATATTCTTGTAATTTGGAGAAATATTTTTTATTTTTAAATCACATTTAGGTATTTATAGATACTAATTTATCTTGCCCCCACTCTCCGTAAGTAATAGGCAAGTTCCTAACATTCGCTTTTATTTTTTCTTATGTGAGAGTCTTACTAGCAACAAAATTGATATGTGACTTTAAATTGTGAATAATTATGTCTGGATTTTATTTGGCTGTTCTTTACTGAGGTTTATTTGAGTTTTCTTAGGGCACTGTAGGATTAAAAGCTTTATTAAAACTGTCTTGTCTACTTTTTATACACAGGGAGTCCTAAATTTTAAAATAGTTCAGGAGAAAGATGCCACACTTATCAGGAACCCATTCCCATGTTTTAATACCTCCCGTCTTCAATCCCTCTTGTACCACTTACTTTGCAGCTTTCACCTGTTGTTTTCTTTTGATTAAAAACAGAAAATACTTGCCCATTAAATTCCATGAGTCATTTGTTACTGTATTCTATCTTGAATTTAGGAATCATTTTATGTTACATCTTTATAGAGTAATGAATATCTTAAATTTTCATACTTTTCCATTAGAAGTGACCAACCTCTGCTGAATATGCACCTGAGATCGTTAATTCCTTGGGACCGTGCTCTTCAAACTTTTCTTGCTCCTGTGTTCTCTGTAGAAATATTGAATGACTTTGTATTCCTTTGCAGATTTTGAAATCAGCCATTTTTCATCATATTTAAGTAACTCCAAATAATGTAATTTCTGACAGTATATTCAGTGAGACAAACTGCAACATCACTCTTAAAGAGCATCCAAATGGAATTAAGTAATACAGGGTAACCACATTGTCCTTTTCAAAGATACATGTACCTGGGATTTTTTATAGCAGGACATTTTTAATACTTTCCTTTTTTTCCTGTACTAGTATTTTTATTACATTGACCCTACAGAATGTTCTAATGGAATTTACTAAGTTTTTGTAACTGTAAAGCTCTAAATAAATAGTCAAAAAGTTCTTCTGGATTGAGTTTTTTTTTTTAATATTAGTACAAACATCACTACCTAACTGATCAAACCAATATAAGTATGTTAAAATTTTTCAAAGTCGAAGTTTACTGTAAACACATCTTTTAATGACATGAATGAGATTTTTTTTGCCATGAGATGAGAGGTTATATCTTTCTTTGGTAAACTGGGAGATAGATGACTGAGAAAAGAAAGGTGGAAGCCATCAGTGGAACGTCATCTTTGAGGCAGATCAGTTTCAGAAAAGCACATAGTGAATTGAACATCTTGGTAATTAATTTCCTCAGCACTACTAATGACCTCATACCTGTTGGAAGGCAACCCTGGAGTACTGTACCCCAATTTGAAGATCACTTGCATGTAGAACATTTAAATGTTTCCACTTGCTACTGAATTCATGGAGATTAGAAACAACTTTTTCTGCTTATTAGCATGTTATTTCATTTTTATGAATGTGACATTTTACTTGCTTGGGCAATTAAGTCTGGATTTATTTCTGTAATTTGAGACCAATATTAAAATAAACACATAGTAGTTGTACTTTTTGTTCCAGGTTTGTCTCATGAAAAACAGTACTTAACCATCTTTAAAATATTGAATATGGCAGGCAAGGGGGGAGGATAGTAAACCTGTTTAAATATTCAAACATCTAACAAGGCTGCTGAATATGTATTTCCTTTTAATGTTTAATATCCATGTTAAAGTAATTTGAGTGTGTCTTTTAGTTGTTTTCTGTGGGCCCCTTTTTCTTCCCCCCCCCTTGCAACAGAATGAACATACTTTAGGCCTTCTAATTTTGTCCTCTTTTGATTTCTCTACCTCAGCAGAACCTTCTAAGTCCCAGACTCGAAAACCCAAGTGCGGCAAAGGAACTCACTGTTCTCGAAATGCATACATGTTGGTTTATAGACTACAAACTCAAGAAAAACCCAACACAACTGTTCAGGTACCAGGTGAGCAATTTTCCAGGATTGTATAAGGCAAGTATTTTAGACTAATACCATGCTCAAAAGGTTAATGAAAGGAACAGGTTGCTTTTATTTATAAATTTTATAAATTACATATATAAAAAGAGAATAGTTGCTCTTTGCCTGAAGGCAGTCTTCAGTTGTCACTTTACCTAACACTGTGCTGTGCTTTGTGGTGCCATCTGTTTTGAAGTGGTGTTTCTGAGCCATTTGATGGCTATGGCTGGCTGATGGTGTCATGGAGAACCAGGTAGAGGAATCACCTAGTATTCTAGTGGATGGCTTCAGTCTTACTTCTGCTCTCAGGCTTGGGGGTGCTCCAGAAGGACCAGAGACCACACTAGGAAGTTGTCAGCAAAACCTTAGTCAGTATTTGATATAATTTAGAGATCAGCATGGTCCTATGTCTTTGAAAACAGGATAAAGTTGTTTTTTTCTTTCTGTTTTGAATAGCCTTTCTTCAAGAGCTGGTAGATCGGGATAATTCCAAGTTTGAGGAGTGGTGTATTGAAATGGCTGAGATGCGAAAGCAAAGTGTGGATAAAGGAAAAGCAAAGCACGAAGAGGTTAAGGAGCTGTACCAAAGGTTACCTGCTGGAGCTGGTCTGTAAGATATTCTGGGACAGCACTGTTGCCATTAAGTCCCTTGTTTCTTTTATGTTCATGAATGTAAATGAACACACTTTCTCTACCCTTTTTATTTTCAACATGATAAACACTATTTTAATGCAACCTATTTTGTTACTGTGGTAAAATACACATAGAATGTACCCATAGAGACGTTTAATACTCTCTACTCTTTCTTACATAACTCAATAATGCCAGCTTATGCACTATAAAATTACTATGTAAATCAGTAATAATTTGATGTATAGTGTTCCATATAATTTGCATTATCATGTACTTTTTAAAAATGGGAAGCTCTTAATTATTAGGTTTAGGTCAGCACTCAGCGTATATGACTCTAAGTATCTTTGTAGATACTTCTTTTTGTGAGAGATTAATTTGTTCTTTAAGAAAAATCTTATTGGCTTACTATGAAGCAACTTGCCTGTTAATTTCCTTGCATACTTTGTGCCCTAATAGTATCAACAGGCATCTTTTATGAGTACTGTTTTTTATGATACTATAAGATTAATTTAATACCTAATATCAGATATGCTAAGAATAGGAAAGCTTTCTGCTGACCCCTAATTTCTTAAGAATTATCCCACATAATCCAGCTCATCCCTTTACTGTTTATGTTTGTTCAAGTTTACCTAGTTCTTCAAAAAGGAAACCTCAACTTTTTAAGGCTGGCATGCCATTTGTAATAATATGTTGTCTTTGTCATTTCATAGACATGAATTGCCAATACTCAATTCCTGCTTAAAGAAGGAATTTAATCCTAACTTTAGAAAATAAATACTCAAGCATAATTGTACTTGTGGTTTTGTCTTTTTGATATCTTAATTTCACGTTACTGGTGTAACTTTAAAAAATAGATGAATATAAATTGCTGAATCTGTAAGAATAGCTCTTAAACTACATCTTAATTTGATTCTGACCTTTTTATGTAACCTGTTACTCTTACTCTGTCTCAAGGGTTGGGATTATCCTAGTAACTAGAGTGACCTTAATTTCACTGGAAATGATTTGGAAGGAACAGGATCCAAATCTCTAAATTTATTCAGAGGAAATGGAACCTAGAAATCTATTTTTTTGAACTTGTTTACAATTCCCTCTGTTCACTGGACAAGAAAAAGAAACTTACTGGATCTGAAGTAAAAATGCTGTTTTGAACCACTCTTTAAAACGGCATGGTCCAAAGATGTTATGTGTCAGCACATACTTGTTCTTCTCATGGCTGTTTTCATTCAGTCCATAAGAACCTGCGCTTATGCTCTTAAGAGTATGTCTCTGTTATCAGTACTTCTACCAACTATATGAACTTTATGGTTTCCATTTGTGGCAAACTTACATAGTGGAAAGTCCACTTTGTCCTAAAATATTATAAAATCCCAAAGCTAATGACCATGGTTTTGTGCTGCCAACCCAGGTCTTTTGTCATATGCATTTTCTAAATCTTACCTTTACGAATGTTAAAGAAGAGTCACTTACGCTAAAATATAAACCTCATTGGGAACACAAATAAACCCTCTTGGCCCTATTTATTTAAATTGAAACAGATTATCTGTGAGTAATCTTGAAGTATCTCTCGGTAGAGTGTTTCAAATAGTTTTGATGCCACAAGTTTTTTAGACTCCATAACTTCCCAAAAGAAAATTCCCCGTTCAAAACCAGGCATTTAAGAGAAATTCTAAGTAACTTGAACCAACATTGCATTGCCGTTTGGTAACTATTTTAACACTTGTTTTCCCAGTTTGTTGGATGCTGACGTTGTATACAGTTTGTTACCTCCAACTCAATAATTAGAGTGCTCTTTCATGCTTGGTAGTTAATTAACCACGCCTTCGGAAGGTGTTGCTTAGGTAGTTTACTGAATCACAAATAATGGAGAACATCTTTGAGAATCTGCCAGGAGTCTCTGTCTAGTACACAAGTATCTGTGTTATAAAGACTTGCCTCAAGCAGAATCTGCCTTAATTGTGGAGACTTGTGCTAGACCCTGATTCTCAGGGAAGCTCTTGACAGAGATTGCTTTAACGTAATAGAGATGGAAATGGAAGGAAAGACTGTGTGCCCGTGGTCCCCCTTCCCTGCATGTGCCCCAGCACACTTAAACAGGCATCCTACATCTGGCAAACTGGCTGAGTTCATAAGGATTGTTTTATATCAGAAATACAGGCCCAGTCCCTGCTCTCTTCCTTCCTTTCTCACTATAAAATCACCCATGATTTTTGTAATCTTTGTATTTTATATTGAATTCATATTAAACTACTCAAAATCAAAACAGCAAACTTCACTTAGAAGTTTTCTGTAGGACTCTGGTTAGAGATTGGAAAATGTCTTGAACTGACTGCCTTTGAGTCTTATCCTTGCATTTGGGTCCCAGTTAGAGTCGCCCTGAGCGTCAGATTCCAGCAGACAGCCCTTGGCAAGGAGTGCTTCGTGCACTTGTAGCTGTCCTAGGTTTCTGTCCTTGTAAGCATCAGAATTCTGAGGGCTTACCCTTTCAGTTAGCAGCAGGTATTGTCCTCGCTTCAACCCTCCTGGCTGCAGGAAAATGAGAACATCTGGTGAATGATTCTTGAATGTTGCTCTGTGTATCACAATCCTGTTTTCCTTCCTTTGGTAGCCTTCAGATTATTAAAATTTTTCATTTGTGTGGCTGTATTTGGGAAAAGATTAAATATGCTAAGACTTTCATTTTGCTTTTTTGGGTAGAGACCATTTATCTCCACATCCTTAAGATACCCAGTGTACTCTGTCCCTGGCAGATTACACTTGAAAAATGACAGATAAAATTGGGAGGTATTTTGAATGTAATGAAACATATCATATATTGTAAAATGTCACAACCATGTTACCTATACTGAATCTTAAGGTCTCCTCTTTTATATATTGTGTGAATGTATAATTAACTTTTCTATATCTCTTTTCTTCCAAAAAGCTCAAAATGCTTCACATATCTTATCTTTTACATTCAACAACATCCCTGTGAGGTAGGTAGAAGGCAGGTATTATTACCTTCATTTTACAAATAAAAGATCTGAAACATAGAGAGTTTAAGTGACTTGCTCAAACTCAGTTTCTTGGTGGCAGAACTTGGATTAGACCTGGTCTCAACTTGCAGGTGTGAGCTCTTCTCTGCAGCAGCATTAGAGCTAACCAATCAGAAGGCTCTCAGTTGACGTTGTACAGTTTTAGCACAAATAAGGGGTCTGACGATTCTGAATTTTGTTTTTGTAAAAACTGAAATGTTTTACACTGAACTCAAAATGGTAGTTAGTTTTCTAGACTTGTAATTCTTAGGGAAGTATAAACCTGGTCAAAATGGGGTTGAGTTGAATTATCTATCCCTCAGATCTCATCAGAAGTAGTACATAAATATAAATATATAAATTCAACCTCTGTATGTTTTCTTCTATGTTTTATGCTGGGACTCACTGGAGATCTTTGTAACTAATCAAAGCTGGCCCCTTTATCTTTAATTGTGGCTTTTAGGGAACTCTGGGACTGTGTTTTTCCAAATTAAAACTCATTTTGAGGTGTTTGGTTTTGTCTTAATTTTTGCAGCTTCAAAATTTATAATTGAATTCTAGTGTACTTCATACTGGATTTTGTTTAAAATGGCTTACTTGCTTGAAATACATAATAATGTAGCAAATAGGTCATGATAAGGATTTGGGTGGGGAAATCAAATACCTTTTAGTCAACATCAGTATCATCTTAGATGAAGAAAAAAGTTCAGTGGTTGAAATAGGCTTGTGAAAGTGTGGTTATAGCTGATGAGGTTACTTTCTAACTTTGAACTCAGGCTTCTTGTTTTAATTTCCAGATGTATATCACCTATCGATGAAAAGTATTTATGAAAGGCATTTGTGAAATAAACACAGGGGCTGAGGTTGTGTGATTCGCAAGCCAGTGTGGAGCGTGGCTTGTAGACCCCAGTCATGGGTGTCCTGATCGAAGCTCTGCTGTGCTGTCAAGCAAGACACTTCTCTCTGTGGATGCCTCTTTTGTAGAATGTGGTTAATAATACCAGCCGATCTCATAGGGCACTGTGCAGACTCATCCCTATGGTGCATAGCTGCTTGAACTCAGAAGAGGGGTAGTTAAATGGAGCTTTGTGTCATACTCATCAGACATCTTCCCTGAACAATGATTCTTCTGATTCTGCTAACTTCAGACAGAGTTTGCATTGTCTTTTGATGAAAATGAATGTATCACGTAGTCAAAAAGCTGTAAAAATACATAGGCTGTTTCCCATGCTTTCTTCCTCAGAGCCCTATGAATTTGTCTCTCTTGAGTGGCTGCAGAAGTGGTTGGATGAATCAACACCCACCAAGCCTATCGATAATCACGCTTCCCTGTGTTCCCATGACAAGCTTCATCCTGATAAGATACCAATTATGAAGAGAATATCTGAGTATGCGGCTGACATTTTCTATAGTAGATACGGAGGAGGACCAAGACTAACTGGTAATTTGAGATGTCTTCTCTGCTTAAAAAAGAATAATCATTAAGTCCTCACCATGGTTTTTTATGATCATTTGACCCAAACTATGCTGGACCAAATGTTCCTTATACTTTACAAAAAGGACTTGCTAAATAAACTAGAAATTAGGCAGCTTTATGCATGGTATATTCATAATGTAGACAAGAAGCTGATGCTGCTCGCTGAGGTTTGCTGCCCCACCCCCACACCTCCCGCAAGCAGACAGATAGGACACTTTTGAGAAAACCATCTGATGGTATTTTGTTGCTTTACACATTATTCTTGATACTTGAACCTTGGTCTAATTGCAAGTCTTGGGCCTCCCTGCTATGGCAACTTATAACAGCATGAGATCTTTAGATTGTTAGTTATTTAGCTTATGAGTGATAGCTGCTTGATTCTACCATGGAATATAGGGCTATATACAACCAAATAGTATCCATAGTTTTTTTTAGGTCTGGTCGTCTCTCCTCAAAATATTTTTCTTTTTAATGAGCAACTAGCAAAACAGGAGCTCTCCAGTCTATAGGTGAGCCTAATAAACAAAATTGCATGACTACCCCCATCTTCTCCCCAAATTAAATGCTATTTTCTGATTGTGCAACTTAACTGCGTAAAAACTGACATTTGACTAAATGATTCAGACTCTGGAGTTTTGCTTTCTAAATTTTTGATTGATAATCAATAAGCTATTCAATGAGAAGATCTTTAAAAGAATCACATTTTATATGAGTTCTAGAACTGTGTGTTTTTAATCAAGCCCTTGATTTTCTTTAGCATTCTGTGCTTTGAAGTATTCCAATATTTAATACCTACACAAAGCTAACAGACATTTAACTTTACATTTATAGTTGTCAGATAGGTTAACTACCCCATCTTTAGAGCTTTGTTTGATTATGGTCTTATAAATTTGCACCTAGATCTTATAAAGCATTGTACTTCACAGTATAGATAGTTTTACCATATTAAAACATTTCATCTCTCATTGTTCTTCATGCAGATAACAATATTGCTATCTTGGAATCTGTATCACCTAAATAATTTAGGAAATATTCCAGTATGCTATGTTGTCAAAATTTGTGACTCTGGTTTAGAATGCCTCTGTGTTTTGTGAAATGCCAACAACATTTTCCTACAGGAAATCTATATGTGAGTGAACTCTATTTCTTTTCATTCTGTCTTGCCTCTAGTGAAAGCCCTGTGTAAGGAATGTGTAGTAGAACGTTGTCGTGTATTACGTCTGAAGAACCAACTAAATGAAGATTATAAAACTGTTAATAATCTGCTGAAAGCAACAGTAAAGGGGTATGTTCCACAGTGTACATTGTTTATGGCAGACTAAAAACTTTGTAAGAGGTAATAACCACATGGCTTACATATAAATAATGGGGAATTAGGACTCTGAGAAAAAGGGTGGTGAAGTGGGTGGCAGATCCAGGTTAAATTTTGCAGAATGTCACTGTAGCAAAGGTAGAGAAAGCTGAGTCCACACGGCCTTCGTGACTGTATTACATTCATTAGAAAGGTAGAAGCAGAGATGTGGATCTGAGGCCTGACAAAACTAAGACGGAGTGTTAGCGTGTTCCTAGCATGGAATTAGAGAAAGCTTATGTTGGAAAATCATCCTGGCAGGCCTGGGGGGTGTCCCTCTTAGAGAGGCTGAAATAAGTGTGTTAACAAGTGGTACCCAGCATCCTTGTCACAAACACCTATGTCCAGCCCCACTCCTTATAGTACCTCTGGGCTCAGGAACCAATAAAATCAAACAGCATTTATTGTATCTTGGTTAAACTTAAGTTGTGTGTTTCCCAAACAAAGATTAATCTAGTTTACTATGTTTGGTCATTCCACCAGTAGCCTACGAAGTCCCCTAAACATGTATGTGTAGACAGGGATTTATATAGGCAAGTGCCTGTATGGGCACTTAAAGGAACAGCTGTATGTAGTTAATGAGTAGTAGTCAAGTTAAAGTGAGACCAGTTGATTGGGGTGAGAGCATGAATGTAATTGAAGGTTGGGAGAAGCAGGATAGGGTTAGGAGAAAATAATACTGACACCAGCAGTTCAACAGCAAGGAGTAAAAATGACCCAACTGAGGAAGTGGGTTAAAAAAGACACCGTGTGTATGACAGCTGATTTTGAATGTTTGTAATTCATTTTAGTTGTGCCCTGTGCACATTCTCTGTTCACAGCAGTGACGGATTCTGGGTGGGGAAATCCTCCTTGCGCAGTTGGCGCCAGCTCGCTCTTGAACAGTTAGATGAGCAGGATGACGCAGACCAAAGCAATGGAAAAATGAACGGCAGCGCCTTGAATAAAGGTACCATGTGAGCCCTGTGTGTACGTGGCTCTGAATTACACCACAAAAGTCCCGCCCATGTAATTTCAAAGACAATTTATATTAAACCTAACACTCTCGAACAAATAAAATATTTTTAAGCTGTTGAAACGCAGCAACTCACCAGAGGAATTACTTAGAACCTGGCATGCTTTGGACTCAGGGTCTTGATAGTTAATCATGTGAAATTAACTTTTAAATTCTGCTCCAGACTGAAAATTTTAAGACCGGTAAATCTGCCACAAATTGCATAGAATATTGTAATCCAAGTTATAGATTGGTACAGATTATCTGCCACACTTAACACACTGCCTTCATCAAGTAAATGAGCTCGTACTTCTGTGTTTTTCATCCAGGAGAGAAGGCAGCTTTTGAATAGCTTTTTGCTTATAAATTATTCTGAGTTTTCTGAAACTGTGCCTTCAAAGGAAATTATGTGAATGTAAGTCAACCACTAATCAAGGGAAAAACTATTTTTAGATTTAAGATGGAAGCTTGTGGTTTGATCAGTTTATCCAGAGGTACAATTAATGATTCATAAACAGTTGTTTTCACTTAATTTCTTATGTCCAGATATTCATATTTACATACCTAGATTTTTTTTATCATTTTAATATTCTTGACCTTTTTACTGGAATATTCTTTATTTTCTGAATTCAAGTATTTTATATAATTTTATTTGGTGTGTGGTGGGTCTTCCTATATCACTATCTCACTTTTTGAGAAAATAAAAACAGCCAAGCCTCTATTAGTTTTAAGCTGTGATTTCTAACAGTTTCAAATTTGAAGACTTTTTTTCCTTTCAGTTAAAATACTCTGTTGAGCTGTGTAATTCATGAACATAACCTTAGCTTCAATTTTATTGTCCTGTCATTCAAAAACTATACTCTTTGTGTGGCATGGTGTGACCCCGTGTGTTAAGTATTTATTTGGTGCTATTTTAAGCCTCTTTATCTACCCGTGACCCTTCATTTTAAGTAAAGTTGGATGCCTTGATGTTGGCTTAGCTTAAGACTATTTTCTCATGTTACTTTCAGAGTAATATACTTTATTTCTCCCCCTTTCTTCAAAACTTGAAGCAGTTGAGAAGTAACAAAGTCTGAAAGCCCTTCCACCAGATATAATCACTGTAAATAGTGGCTTTTTATAATGTCACTCATATAGGCACAAGTGTGCATCTTCCTCTGTCAAAATATGCAGTTCTTTTTATTTAGTGGCTGAATTTCATTGTGTGGATATATTTAACTGATTTCAATTTTTACAGTTAAAACATGTAAGCAGATACAGTAGGCATCCATATATATATATATATATATATACCTACATCTTTATATACTTTGAGATTATTCCTGAAAAGTAAATTCTAGATACTGCTTGATCAGTTACACCCATTTTTAGTTGCCATGTATTGACAAAAAGGTAAATTTACTTCAGAAAATATATTGAGGGCTTGTTTCTGCATGCTCTTGTCAACATAAAGAGTACATCAGTCACATAAATTTCTGTTAGTCTGGTGTCAGATATGACTTAGTGTCAATACTACATCTTTTAAAACTATTAAGATTGACAATCCTCATATGTTTGAGAAGTTAATTTTATGTGTGTATATGTGACGGTTATCTGGTCCTCTCTATCCTTTGCCCATTTCTTTACTTGATCCTCTTAAGGATTAGTAAATATTGTTTATATATTTCAAGTGTATTAAAAATGTATCGTGTGCTTAACCTGGAAAACCCATGGGTAACTTATTCTAATCTCCTGATACTTAAAAATTATTTCATTTGATCATGTTCCTGGTATACACAACTACAAATTGATGATAACACAGTGTGGACAAGTAGGAAAAGCAGATATTGGAAGAGAAATGGTAACAGGAAATGTAAAATTCTTACTATATATATTTGATGTTAAAGGTAAAGTCCTTATTTCATTAGCCTCTAAAGCTTTCTATTCAACCTGTGAAAGAATAGGTAGGTGAAAATGACATGACATGTAGATGAATTAACTAAGTTAATGACAGAATTCTGAATATCTTGACTAGAATTAATGGAAGGATATGTAAATTAATTTTCAATTTGAAAAAAGGGAATATTTTCTTATATAACCTAAGTCTTTCAAAAGTAGAACTGCCATTCATATTTTTCTTTCCTTTTAAGGGAAAGGAATATAACACTTCTCAGCAGAACTCTGTAGGTATCACTGGGTCTAATTTTTAGAATGTTTTAAATTATTTTTCTTCAAAATTGTGCAGAGTAGTATTTGTGCCACTTTGAATTTCAGATACAAATAGCTAGAGCAGTTGTTAATCTCTTTCTTCTGACTAGATGAGTCAAAGGAAGAAAGAAAAGAAGAAGAGGAGGAATTAAATTTTAATGAAGATATTCTGTGTCCACATGGTAAGCTATAAGCATAAGTCACTGTTACTCTGACATTAGCATGTCATAAGTATCTTACTAAAAGTTTTGCTGTTTTTCTTATGGATTAGACCCAACATGGCGGCCAGGGTGGAATAGCTGGTGTTCTGAATTGTACTTATTTGTCTCTGTTCTCTCCCCGCTTTTGAACTGGAGCTTCTGTGGCCTATTTTTGTGCCAATGCTGCTCACACCTTTTTTCCTCCCCTTGCCAGAAAAGGGGGGCTTTCCCGTGTTCATAAAAGAAATTTTTTGTCATTTGTCACATTGGGTGGCTTTCTCAGTTTGAAAGGAAGTATTTCAGTTATTTCCCATATCTGTGTGTCCTTGTCCAATTTGAACACTTTCAGAACAGCATTTGTATATTATTAGGTCTATTTCTGGTTTAGTTTCTTAGACGTTTACTGACTCGCTACTACGTGCTAGGTACTGTTAATAATAATTTCCAAATCTTTATTTCTGTGCATTTGTTTATTATTTGGTGTTAGTGAGTACTCACTTCCAAGTAACTTAACACGGTGCTCGTTTATTTATGTATGAGACATTAACAATCTTAACACTCTGAAAATCAAACAGGTGTCTACTTCTTAGCCTTTCTGCTCTGTGAGACCCCCTCCCTCCCTTTGTTTTACTCTGTCCTGAGAAAAATTGGCCCCTGAGAAGTTGGGATACCAGTGTGACTACTACTAACCCATGTTTGTGCATTTCTTATTGTATGCTAATGTATTGCTAATTTTCAGAATTTTTGTTGTTCCTAACAAATTCCTAATTTTAGTTTTTACTTCATTGGTTTATTATGAACTGGTCCACAGTGAAGCCTCCTACTTACCCTCATGCACACTAACACTTGTATATCAACACTAGTGATAGTAGTTGGCATTTGAGTGGTGCTCGCCTGCTGATGTTTCTGGACATGAACTCACTACTCGAGCTTACTAACTCATCAGCATTCTTCTCATCTACGGGCCACACGACTTGTGGGGCGGGAGGAGGTCATCCGGGATGCAGATTCGGGTCTCTGGATCCCAAGCCCACCTGTCCTTCCCATCACATCACCCTGCCTTCCAGTTTGTTCCCCTGAGACTGTAGTGCACCGCAGGAGCCCAAATGTGAGGGAAGATGGGCGCTCCTGAGTGGTAGACAGGTTAAGTAGAGGGAAGGTGAAGTGAATAGCCAGAAGATGAGTTTCTCTGGTGATGCTTTTATGTCGACTCCTTTCTTTACCATCATAGCATAGTTGTGGATAGAGGGCAAGTGCCTTCATTTTGAGAGTTGAGGCATCTGGGGCAAGACACTGAGTTCACGCTCGGTGCTGCCCCGCTGGCTGGAGAGTGCTGGAACTCGGGCTCTCGTTTTCCTTCTCTGCTCCCTGACTTTCACTCTGTCTTCCCACCCCTTGTCTTGTCATTTCAGTATTACAGTTTTGACAAGAAGCATGACAGAGCAGAGTGTGATTTCAGGACTCGTGCTGCGCTTCTCACCAGAAATTGTTTAAATCTTTAGCTTGATCTGCAACTTGGTGGCTTTCGTTGCTACATTTTGTTATCTTGTATTTTAAAGGATAGTTCTTAGCTGCTGGTTTTGTGGACACCACCTGTTAGTGTCCATGTCTACGGGGTCAGGTTTTTCAGGTGCAGGCTACTGGACTTTACTTAGAAACTCAGTTTGCTCATTAGGTTTATATTAGAACTTATTCTTGAGAAATGTTGGTAGTGGTAGTGGTAGTAATGGTACTGCTAGTAATAAGATGGTAGTGGACATTTATTGAATGTGTAACTTCATGTCTGCTAGTTTTCTAAGTGTATAGATATTAACTCATTTAATCTATACAACCCTGAGAAGTACGTATTATTATCATCAAATCCATTGAACCGATGAGTAAGTAAAGTGAGGTACAGAGAGGTGACAGTCAGCTGTTCACAACCACCACATTCGATGGGTAGTTTTGCAAAGCCTAGGAATGTGTGTGCTTGAAATTATTTTTCTTCAAAAAATTGAAGTACTTGCTCTTTCTGTCTGTGTACCATTTGTCAAAAGCCATTCTTTATGGGTAATTTTTTTCCCTTCTATTTTCAGCAGCTTGCAGAATTTTTCTGTCCCCCCATGATTTCACACTGACCTTCCCAGGTGAAGGTGCTACCTCATTTACTGTGTGAGGTGCTCTGTGGAGGCTGTGGTGTGTGTAGGAGGGCTGGTGACTGCAGGGTTTACTGTTGCGGTGTCCTGGCTGGGCTGTTCCCCTAGAGAATTCCCAGTATCAGGGTCTGCTCTTGGGCTGCTCAGGTTTCTCCATTTGCATCTTCCATTTTCCTGTGTGGGACATGGAGAGCAGGCTGTCACTGCTCTGGGATGGTAGAGAAAAGGCTTGGGGGTCTCTGCATTCTGTGTGGAGACGTTTACGCATCCCCATCTCTGCTCCTTACCTCATTCATCTCTGTGCCTGATGACCCCCAGTGCAGAGGCTTTAGGTTTCTGTCATCAGAGAAGCGTATGGTCCTCTTCTTTGGCTAGAGGGGCAGTTATCTGTAGGGTAGAGAGGAGGGGCGTTGAGAATCTTATCTGCCTTTTAAATAGACTTTTAATCCATTCTTCTATTTATTTATTTTTAACCCCACGAACACTTCCAGGTGCCCCCCCCCAATCTCTGGGTCCGTGGAGACAGTTCTGCAGGATAGTAAATCTAGTTAGTTCTTGACTTTTTCCAACTTAGAACTCATTTTCCTTGTGTCTCATCCATCTGCCCTTAAGCTAAAATGTTTTTGTTGTCATTGTTTCCTCTCTGTTCTCTTTATCCATCATTAAGATTTTATATCTTTTAAAAAAGTCCCTTTTCTGTGGTTTAATGGTGTTTCAGGAAGCCCTGAAAGTAAATGCAGATGTAAAATGTGTTTATCTGGACGTCTTTGTATTGAATTTTCATGTTTTTATAGTGAAGTCCTGATGTATGTCTGGAGCCCTGTGTATACTTAATACATCACAGATTTATGTGAATTAATCACTGGATTATGTTCCATTAGAAGATTTACTGCTCCCATAGATTTCAGCATTTATGGCAGGTATCATGTGCATCAGGTTTTCTTTTCTTTTTTCAATTTATTTTGGTATCATTAACCTACAGTTACATATGCAATATTATGGTGATTAAACTACCCCCTTCATCAGGTTCCCCCCACCAACCCCATTACAGTCACTGTCCATCAGCGTAGTGAGATACTATAGAGTCACTACTTGTCTTCTCTGAGTTGTACAGCCCTTCCCGTGCCCCCGCTACCTTACGTCTGCTAATCGTAATACCCCTTTTACCCTCTTATCCCTCCCTTCCCACCCATCATCCCCAGTCCCTTTCCCTTTGGTAACTATTAGTCCGTTCTTGGGTTCTGTGAGTCTGCTGCTGTTTTGTTCCTTCAGTTTTTTTCTTTGTTCTTATACTCCACATATGAGTGAAATCATTTGATACTTGTCTTTTTCGGCTTGGCTTATTTCACTGAGCATAATACCCTCTAACTCCATCCATGTTGTTGTAAATGGTAGGATTTGTTTTCTTCTTATGGCTGAATAATATTCCATTGTGTATATGTACCACATCTTCTTAATCCATTCATCTACTGATGGACACTTAGGTTGCTTCCATTTCTTGGCTATTGTAAATAGTGCTGCAATAAACATAGGGGTGCATCTGTCTTTTTGAAACTGGGCTGCTGCATTCTTAGGGTAAATTCCTAGGAGTGGGATTCCTGGGTCAAATGGTATTTCTATTTTGAGTTTTTTGAGGAACCTCCATACTGCTTTCCACAATGGTTGAACTAAATTGCATTCCCACCAGCAGTGTAGGAGGGTTCCCTTTTCTCCACATCCTCACCAACATTTGTTGTTGTTTGTGTTTTGGATGTTGGCCATCCTCACTGGTGTAAGGTGATATCTCATTGTGGTTTTAATCTGCATTTCTCTGATGACCAGCGATGTGGAGCATCTTTTCATGTGCCTGTTGGTCATCTGAATTTCTTCTTTAGAGAAGTGTCTATTCATGTCCTCTGCCTATTTCTTAATTGGATTATTTGCTTTTGTTTGTTAAGGTGTGTGAGTTCTTTATATATTTTGGATGTCAACCCCTTCTCAGATGCATCATTTATGAATATATTTTCCCATACTGTAGGATGTCTTTTTGTTCTACTGATGGTGTCCTTTGCTGTACAGAAGCTTTTCAGCTTGATATAGTCCCATTTGTTCATTTTTGCTTTTATTTCCCTTGCCTGGGGGGATACGTTCATGAAGAAGTCACTCATGTTTATGTCCAAGAGATTTTTGCCTATGTTTTTTTCTAAAAGTTTTATGGTTTCATGACTTACATTCAGGTCTTTGATCCACCTTGAGTTTACCTTTGTGTATGGGGCTAGACAGTAGTCCAGTTTCATTCTCTTACATGTAGCTGTCCAGTTTTTCCAACACCAGCTGCTGAAGAGGCTGTCATCTCCCCATTGTATATCCAAGGCTCCTTTATCAAATATTAATTGGCTGTAAGTGTTTGGGTTAATGTTTGGATTTTCTATTCTGTTCCACTGGTCTGTGGGTCTTTTTTTGTGCCAGTACCAAATTGTCTTGATTACTGTGGCTTTGTAGTAGAGTTTGAAGTCAGGGAGCGTAATTCCCCCTGTTTGATTCCTCCTTCTCAGAATTGCTTTGGCTATTCAGGGTCTTTTGTGGTTCCATATGAATTTTTGAGTTATTTGTTCCAGTTCATTGAAGAAAGCTGTTGGTAGTTTGATAGGGATTGCGTTGAATCTGTAGATTGCTTTAGGTAGTATAGCCATTTTGACAATATTTATTCTTCCTAGCCAAGAGCATGGGATGCATTTCCATTTGTTAGTGTCCGCATCAGGTTTTCTTATCCAGTTCATTTTGTATTCATTTAAGTAGATAACCTTCCTTGTTTATTATACCTAATTTGCTTAGCAGTTGGACGGTTTTTTATTTTGTTTATTTATAAGCTCTTCGAATGCTCTGTAGCCCAGATTATTATGGTTTAACATCATTGGGGTTGGGGTGGAGGGTATTTATCTAGAATCTAATCTCATTGTTAACTAGATTTCTGTTTTTACCAGAAGGATCTTTGGGGATTAGGTTATCCAATCATGTTTGGTGAATTAAGTCTGTCATGACTGATGTGATCTTGTGTTGGGAGATGTTGCTCACAAGATGAATTTAGTTGAATGGCAGGAAACAGTATTATTTATTTCAGGATACAAGTCTGATTTCTAAATATTCATATGTCACAAGTAAAAGTTAACACAAAGTCATTAACAATATTCAGATGTATTAAATCATGGTAGTTACTAAAATGACATGAAACTAAAACATGGCTAAGAAGTAGAATGGAGGACTCTGTATTTATCACCAATTAGAGTGCAATAAGATGATTTATTAAAATACCGTTCTGATTTCAGAAAAGAGTTTTGGCTGAGCGATACATATCCAACCTTAAAGCCAGTCGCTCAGTAAAAATATCCCCACATCAGAACAAAAGCAGTGCATCCATATTGTTATAGGATCCTGTGAAAGCGTGTGTGTGTCTTTGTATTATTCCTTTCATTCTCTCTCCTTTTCTGAGCCAGATCAGGTCATACCATATACACACAGAGGAAGAGTCTTGTTCTGAAAAAAAAGAAGCCACTTTAAAATTGTAATTGCCTTGCAGATCTGTCTCAGTCAGTTCATGGAAATCTACTTTAATCTTTTTAATGGCTGCATTATATTTGTTTCATCATTAAGATGCACTTAAATCAGTTTGATAATCCAATTAATTCTTCTTTTTAACAAAATAAATATTTAATTATGTCTGAGGATAGGCATGTTGGAGTAAAGTTTCACAGCCTCAGAGGAAAGTTGACAGCCTACTCAAGAAGAAAGTTATTTTCACATTGTGACTTATTTTCTCTGTTAATAAGCTTAATAAAGCAAAGTAATGTTTTCTTGGGATTATTCAAGGCTCAGTAAGAGGTGAAGGGTGGAAATCATGAGGATGCATTTTGAGGCATTATAAATTATGGAGTTTGGATGAGAGACCTGGGTTCATATTCCCACCTTTATGATAAACCATCCATGGTCACCCTGGCTATATTAATTTCTCTGCATCTCAACTTGTTTATTATGTAAAATGCATAAGCAAAGAATGGTGATATTGTATATAATCAAACAGCAAGGGGTAGAGTTGAGAGAAAGGCCCTGGAAAAACTGTAACTATGTAGACAGTAAGCTGGGGTTAGGCTGCTGTGATCGCAGGGGCTGCCATTTGGGTGGTACCCTGGTCCTCTGATAGGCGGAAGGCTGGTGGGGACTAGTATTCTTTTCTGGGATTTGAAGATCCATGGGGATTGGGGCGGTGGCAGTAGTCACGTCAACCCAGCTGGGTCCTGACAGGAGGTGGTTTTCTGAATGAGCCATGCATCACTTTATTACTTAACTTTGAGTCAGTAACTTAAGAGAATGGTCCCAAAAAGGTTGAACCCAACCTTGAAAATACCATTTCAATTCAGGCTGATATCAGTAAAGTGACACAATCCATGGGAGAGTGTAAATAAAGTCTGTGGGAAATTGTGACTCTTTAGTGGTTGTTGATGAAACGCTGTTGAACAACCCCTGCTGTGGCCACGGGTGACAAGATCCCTGGCAGTTCCTCCCACTGGCAGGAAGAGAGGTAGGAAATGCACGGTTCCAGTCTCACATTTATTCTTATCTCCTGATTTTTCAGTCACAAATCTAGATTAAGGACATAAAGGAAAGGCCAGCTTCTTTAGAATTAGATGACATTAAATGGGAAATTCGGAGATTTTTGACAAGGAGAGTTATAATACTTTAGAAAAGAAGGAAAAGAGCACCTACAAATTTTTCTTAGGTTTAAGAAATAGGAAATAGATTTTTGGAGATTATATATTGACCCCTTTTTACCTTTTTTTTTTTCAAATATGTATATTTTTAAACTTAGGAGAATTATGCATATCTGAAAACGAAAGAAGGCTTGTTTCTAAAGAGGCTTGGAGCAAACTGCAGCAGTACTTTCCAAAGGCTCCTGAATTTCCAAGTTACAGAGAATGCTGTTCACAGTGCAAGGTACTGGAAGCTTTGTTGACATCTGTGGGAATTGCATGCCACCTCCCTGGACTGACTCCCAGGAGAATTAACATTGTACTTTTAATGGGGGAGTAGGGAGGAGGCAAGTTCTGTGCTGTCAGCAGGAGACGGTTGATAGTTTCACACTTCATTCTCTTTCAGATCTTAGAGAGAGAAGGGGAAGAAAATGAAGCCTTACATAAGATGATCGCAAATGAGCAAAAGACTTCTCTGCCGAATTTGTTCCAGGACAAAAACAGGCCGTGTCTCAGTAACTGGCCAGAGGTATAATGAGTCCCACAAAGGATAGAATTTAGCTCTTGGCTAAATTCCTGATGAACTATTTCAGATCATCTCAAAGCTTCTCTAGTTGTCATTTGTTTAGTTACGTGGTCAGAGGAATTTGCTGTAGCTCACTATTTCTTGGTAAAGGGCTGTATTTCCATTTTATTTATACAGCTTGAAAAGGGAAATCACGGTTTATGGAAAAACATTTTCCATAAAGTTAAGAATGCAGCAGACTAATGGATACTTGTATATGATTTTTCCATTCTAGGATACGGACGTCCTCTACATTGTGTCACAGTTCTTTGTAGAAGAATGGCGGAAATTTGTTAGGTAGAAACCAAACATTTTCTATTTCCTTTTTTTACAGTTGTTGATTATAGTATTTTTAAGAATTCATGGATTCTGATTGTGGAACCATTCATGGTGTTTTTTGTTTTGGGGGATTTTTTTTGCATATATTGAAAGCTTTCTTTTCTGTTAAGTGGATAATCCTAAGAAACACATTTAATTACTAGTATCCTTTTAAATATATGTATCTATAATTTTAAAATAATTATCTTAAAAAAAATCTTTTCTTTAGTCATGCAGTAGTGAAGTATATTGATTGTCCTTGTCTTATTTGAGTAGAAAACCTGCAAGATGTATTCCTGTGTCATCGGTTGGAAACAGTGCTCTTCTGTGTCCCCATGGGGGACTCATGTTTACATTTGCTTCCATGACCAAAGAAGATTCTAAACTGTGAGTTTCTTCTCTTCATGTGGTTTTTCTATTTCTAATTATTAATAAAATGTAACTAGGAAATTCCTCATCTGACATAAACAGTCCAGTTTAAGAATCTCATCCTTTCCTGAATTGTGAGGTTTTTTTTCCTTTCCTATATGATCTGCTAGAATGGGCACTGCTGGGTTTTTTTGTTTTTTTTTTAAAGAAAGACTGCTTCTCCATAAAAAGCAAGAGAGTGCCTGAGGCCTGAGGCCACCTTGCCCTTTGTGTCTTCCTGCTCCTTCCTACAGCCCTGCTTTCTCTGTCCTGACCAGCAGTAACCAGTACAGTGTCTCAGGGGGAACTTGGTTGTAGTATTTTTGTCTCAGGGGGAACTTGGTTGTAGTATTTTTTCTGCAGTTACCAGGCTTCAGAAAATAGAGGAAGAAGAAGGCAGCATGGCACAAGAACAGAGTCTCTGAGCCAGTCATCCAGAATTCTATGGGCTTAAAAATAAAAATTTTGTTCACTCCTCCAGTACTTCCAAAAGGATTCATCTTTGAAATTCATGCCTGATGTCATTTTATCTTTGGAAATAATTTTTAAATAGCTGTTTAAGAGAAGGTAGAACGCCTCTAACATTGCCTGTAAACCATGAAAATTTAAACACAATTAAAAGCCCTTGGGGCTAAGCTAGAATTAGGGGGTTTATTCATATATCAATATTTTAACATCATGTAAGGGAGCTTAGAGTTAATATATTTTTTCTTAAGGTTTTCCACCCAGTTCTTTTTTCCTTCCGTTGTGTGTGTGTGTGTGTTGTAAATGTTAGAAATCCACAGAAACACATATATTAATATCTATAATAATAAAACAAACAAGTGTCACCAGTCAACTTAAAAGTTAATTCAAATATAGTTAATTGAAGGCCACTCAGTATCTGTCCCTTTTTCTATTCCTCCTTTTTTCTCCTTCCTGACTCTCCTGCAGTTGAGGGTTATCAGTCTCATAAAATAGTCCTTTAAAAAAATAACGTAGTGATGTTTTTGCATTTTTTAATTCTTTTCTATAAATGGCATCATATTTATCCTTCTGCAACTAACTTCTTTACTCAACTTAGTTTTTTTAAGATTGAACCACATTGATTCATGTAACTCCAGTTTTAGTTTCCCTGCTGTTACAGCATTCTTTTGTATGAAAAAAAGTATTCCTGTTGACAATGATGTATCTTTCTCTTCTTAATTTCTTTTCCTTAAATACCGGCTTTGATGATTTCAGTGTAGGAGACTAATGGATTATGTTAGTTGTCTTTAAATCCCATGTGTCTTAAGGCATGTTGTGTTTTTTTGCACAGTATAGCTCTCATATGGCCCAGTGAGTGGCAAATGATACAAAAACTCTTTGTTGTGGATCATGTAATTAAAATCACGAGAACTGAAGTGGAGGATGTAAGCCCTTCAGAAACACAGTATATTTCTGAGCCTAGTAAGTTTTCATATTGCTCTTGGTTTGTATAGTTAAAAGTTGGCATTTTAATGGGGAAGGAAAGAATATGTATTCTTAAAGAATTTAAAGAATATTGTATTCTTGCTTTAAAATTAAAGATCATATGGTGGTCTAAAATATAATTCCCCAGGCAGGAACTGTCATGTAATTAATTATTTCATTATTTGTATACTTATTTGTTGGCAGTTAATGGATTTTGTTGCTATTTGTATACAATAGAATACAACAAATAGAAAATATGAGTAATAGTTTAATAAATATTCATTGATAACTTTGATGTGTGTTTTTAGATCTTTGGTTCTTTGACAGTAATTCTTCAGCCACTTCTGTTTTACTGTTTTTAGAACTCTGTCCAGAATGCAGAGAAGGCTTACTGTGTCAACAGCAGAGGGACCTGCGTGAATATACTCAAGCTACCATCTATGTCCATAAAGTTGTGGATAATAAAAAGGTACCAATCCCTTTTGTGGCCATGGCTAGTAATGACCAAGCTTGCTTTCTTGATTTGACTTTCTGTTGGATTTTCAGATGACTGCCTAGGATCACATTTTTGTTTCCTTGGAGCTAGTTAGCATAACAATTAAAATTGGGAAAGAATTAAAAATGTATAGTTAATATGATTGTATGTGGATTTAATCAGTTACTAATTTAATGCACAAATATTAATTACATGTCAGCTGTGTGCAGGAAATGGTTGTGGCATTGATGAGTACAGTGTGAAGAACACAAGACAAGGTACCTGCCTCAAAAATATTTGTACCTAGTGAAGAAGATGCTGAATTACCACCTCCCATAGACGCAGCAAATCTGCAGCTACATACAGTTTAATTCCCTGTGAAAAGAACTTGAGAACTGTATGAACAGCTGTTCCACAACAGGATAAAAGAGTCACATTGAGATGGAAAGGAGAGGCAGAGATATGGTCTTGCCAAAAACCCCAACCCTGGCTTGGCAACCCACCTCCAGGAGGGGTCTCACATATACGGAACTCTTCCCTGAGACTCAGGGCTTTGTGGCCTACAGCAGGCACCCCAGCCCTTGGGACCTGCACTGCAGAGAGTAGAAAATCTGCAAGATGTAGTCCTATGTCATCGGTTGGAAACAGCCCCCAAAACATCTGGCTTTGAACACCTTACAAGGGCTTGTGTCCAGGAGAGCCATAGGACTGTAGGGGACAGAGATTCTGTTCCTAAAGGGCTTTCATTGCAGACCCACTCACCCTGGGACCCAAAGCAAAAGCAGAAGATTGAAAAGAGCCTATATCATATGTGAAAGAGATTTGATATGCAATCTTAAAGTGTTGGCCAGGGGAACAGAGCCTTTTGGAACTCTCTAGGGACCAGAGACACTAGTAGGCACAATTTTTACCTTCTCTCATCACCTTGGTAGTGCCAGCACTATAAGCACCATTTTTTTACACTGTAACCTAGCCTACAATGCTGGCCTCATAGAATGAGTTTGGAAGTATTCCCTCTTCTACTCTTTGGAAACTTTGAGGAGGATGGATATTAGGTCTTCACTAAATGTTTGATAAAATTCAGCGGTGAAGCCATCTGGTCCAGGCGTTTTTTTTCTTAGGTAGGTTTCTGATTACCAGTTCAGTTTCATTGCTGGTAATTGGTCTGTTCAGATTTTCTGTTTCTTTTTGGGTCAGCCTTGGAAGGTTGTATTTTTCTAGAAAGTTGTCCATTTTTTCTAGGTTATCCAGAAATATCCAGATAATCTTGTTAGTGTATAATTTTTCATAGTATTCTCTACTAATTCTTTGTATTTCTCTTGTATCTGTAGTGATTTTTCCTTTCTCATTTCTGATTCTGTTTATGTGAGTAGGCTCTTTTTTTCTTGATAAGTCTGGCTAGGGATTTATCTATTTTGTTTATTTTCTCGAAGAACCTGTTCATGCTTTCATTGATTCTTTCTATTGTTTTATTCTTCTCAATTTGATTTATTTATGCTCTAATCTTTACTATGTCCCTCCTTCTACTGACTTTGGGCCTCATTTGTTCTTCTTTTTCTAGTTTCGTTAATTGTGAGTTTAGACTGTTCATACGGGATTGTTCTTCTTTCCTGAGGTAGGCTGTATTGCAATATACTTTACTTTTAGCACGGCCTTCGCTGCGTCCCACAGATTTTGCGGTGTTGAATTATGTTGTCATTTGTCTCCATATATTGCTTGATCTCTATTTTTATTTGGTCATTGATCCATTCGTTACTTAGGAGCATGTTGTGAAGCCTCCATGTGTTTGTGGGATTTTTCATTTTCATTGTGTAATTTATTTCTAGTTTCATACCTTTGTGGTCTGAGAAACTGTTTGGTATAATTTCAATCTTTTTTAATTTACTGAGGCTCTTTTTGTGGCCTAGTATATGATCTGTTCTTGAAAATGTTCCATGTGGACTTGAGAAGAATGTGTATTGTGCTGCTTTTGGGTGTAGAGTTCTGTAGATGTCTGTTAGGTCCATGTGTTCTAATGTGCTGTTCATTGCCTCTGTGTCCTTATTTATTTTCTGTCTGGTTGATGTGTCCCTCAGAGTGAGTGGAGTGTTTAAGTCTCCTAGAATCAATGCACTGCATTCTATTTCCCCTTTTAATTCTGTTAGTATTTGTTTCACATATGTAGGTGCTCCTGTGTTGGGCGCATAGATATTTATAATGGTTATATCTTCTTGTTGGATTGACCCTTTAATCATTATGTAATGTCCTTCTTTGTCTCTTGTGACTTTCTTGTTTTGAAGTCTATTTTGTCTAATACTAGTACTGCAACTCCTGCTTTTTTCTCCCTATTAGTTGCATGAAATATCTTTTTCCATCCCTTCACTTTTAGTCTGTGTATGTCTTTGGGTTTAAAGTGAGTCTCTTGTAGGTAGCATATAGATGGGTCTTGCTTTTTTATCCATTCAGTGACTATGTCTTTTGATTGGTACATTCAGTCCATTGACATTTAGGGTGATGATCGGTAGATACACACTTATTGGCATTGCAGGCTTTAGATTCGTGGTTACCAGAGGTTCAAGGTTAACTTTCTTACTATCTTAGAGTCTAACTTAACTCACTTAATATGCTATTACAAACAAAATGTAAAGGTTCTTTTTTTTTTCTCCTCCTTTTTCTTCCTCCTCCATTCTTTATATACTGCGTATCATATTCTGTACTCTTTGTCTATCCCTTGATTGACTTTTGGAATAGTTAATTTAATTTTGCATTTGCTTAGTAATTAGCTGTTCTACTTTCTTTACTGTGGTTTTATTACCTGTGGTGACAGCTGTTAAACCTTAGGAACACTTCCATCTGTAGCAGACCCTCGAAAATACACTGTAGAAATGGCTTGTGGGAGGTAAATTCTCTCAGCTTTTGCTTATCTGGAAATTCTTTAATCCCTCCTTCAAATTTAAATGATAATCTTGCCGGATTAAGTAATCTTTGTTTGAGGCCCTTCTGCTTCATTGCATTAAATACATCATGCCACTCCCTTCTGGCCTGTAAGCGTACTGCTGAGAAGTCTAATGATAGCCTGATGGCTTTCCTTTGAATGTGATCTTATTTCTCTCTCTGGCTGCTTTTAATAGTCTGTCCTTATCCTTTTTTTTTATATATATAATTTATTTTGGTATCATTAATCTACAATTACATGTGCAATATTATGGTTATTAAACTACTCCCTTCATCAGGTCCCCCCCACCAACCCCATTACAGTCACTGTCCATCAGCATAGTGAGATGCTATAGAATCATTACTTGTCTTCTCTGAGTTGTACAGCCCTCCCCGCGCCCCCCCAACATTACGTCTGCTAATCGTAATGCCCCTTTTTCCCCCTTGTCCCTCCCTTCCTACCCATCCTCCTCAGTTCCTTTCCCTTTGGTAACTATTAGTCCGTTCTTGGGTTCTATAAGTTTGCTGCTGTTTTGTTCCTTCAGTTTTCTTCTTTGTTCTTATACTCTACATATGAGTGAGATCATTTGATATTTGTCTATTTCCGCTTGGCTTATTTCACTAAGCATAATACCCTCTAGCTCCATCCATGTTGTTGCAAATGGTAGGATTTGTTTTCTTCTTATGGCTGTATAATATTCCATTGTGTATATATACCACCTCTTCTTTATCCATTCATCGACTGATGGACACTTAGGTTGCTTCCATTTCTTGGCTATTGTAAATAGTGCTGTGATAAGCATAGGGGTGCATCTGTCTTTTTCAAACTGGGCTGCTGCATTCTTAGGGTAAATTCCTAGGAGTTGTCCTTATCCTTGATCTTTGCTATTTTAACTACTATATGTCTTGGTGTTGTCTTCCTTGGGTCCCTGTGTTGGGAGATGTGTGCATCTCCATGTCCTGAGAGACTGTCTCCTTCCCCATATAGGGGAAGTTTTCAGCAATTACCTTCTCAAAGACACTATCTATTCCTTTTTCTCTCTTTTCTTCTTCTCGTACCCCTATAAGGCGAATATTGTTCCGTTTCGACTGGTCACATAGTTCTCTCAATATTCTTTCATTTTTAGAGATCATTTTTTCTCTCTGTGCCTCAGCTTTGTATTCCTCTTCTCTAATTTCTATTTCATTTATCGTCTCCTCCACCATGTATAATCTGATTTTAATACCCTCCATTGTGCTCTTCAATGATTGAATCTCCAACCGGAATTCATTCCTGAGTTCTTGAATATCTCTCCATACCTCCATGAGCGTGTTAATGATTTTTATTTTGAACTCCTTTCAGGAGGAGTCATGAGGTCACTGTCATTTAAGTCTTTCTCAGGAGTTGAATTAATAATTTTACTTCGAACCAGGTTTCTTTCACATTTCATATTTATATATGGCGCCCTCTAGTGCCCAGAGCTCTACTCTCTGGAGGTGCTCAGCCCCTGAAGCAATGTCTGAGGTCACAGGGGAGTGGTATTGGTGCCTGGGGGGAGGAAAGAGCTGTTCCTGCTTCCCGGCTGCTATGCCTGACTCCACTGCCGGAACCAGTGGGCCGAGCACACAGGTATAAGCCTCTATGCTTTGTGTTTGTAGTTGCTGTAGACAGATCTTCCCTCTGGCTAGCCTAACACCAGGGTAGGGTTTGCTGGTTTGCGAGCCAGATGGGGCTGGCCAGGAGAAAGGCTCAGTAGGCTGAATATCATGGAGGGGGTCCTTGGGACTGTGTAGCCAGCCAGGGAGCTGTAGCACCTGAATTTCGTGAAAGCTCCCAACCTGCTGGGCAGAGTGCATCCGGACAATTTTGTCTACCTGTCCTTTCTCCTGAACAGTAAGCTCTATGCAATCCTTGCCCCTTTAGCAGCCCCCTTGCTAAGGGCTTTCTTGTTAGGAAGTCTCTCAGACTGCCCGCCTTTCTTTTGTCCCAGAGCAGCCAGTTATGGATCCCTGCTTTCCACAAGCGGCCAGAATCTCAGTCTCTCCAGGAATTCTTCCTGTCTTAGCTTTCCAACCCCCTAATGAGAAGAGTATCATGCAAGCACAATGAACTGTAGGTTTGTGCTCCCAGAGCATATCTCTGGAGTTAGGTATTTAGCAGTCCCAGGCCTCCACTCCCTCATCACTCCATTTCTCTTCCTCCCGCCAGTGAGTTGGAATGGGGGAAGGGCTTGGGTCCCACTGGACCACAGCTTTGGTATGTTACCCTGTTCTTTGAGGTCTGCTCTTTTCTCCACGTGTATGCAGTCTGGCACAGTCCTCTTTCCTGTTGCTCTTTCAAGAGTAGTTGTATTAATTATATTTTCGCATTATATGCCATTTTAGGTGGAAGCCTCTGTCTCACCTATCATGCCGCCATGTTTAATCCATCTCTGCCTCTACAGAGTGTTTTAAAGGGACTGCTCTAGATGGAAGTACTCCTAAGGCTAAATATATGTCGCCAGAGAAAATAAAATCAGAAAAGAAAGCATATCAACCAAATACTAACTAAAGACAAAAAATATAATCAGCTATGCACAAAAGCAGTCACAGGAAACAGAAGAGAGTACAGAATAAAACACCTAAAATATAAAGAGTGGAGGAGGAAGAAGAAGAACGGAAAGAAATAAAGAATCATCAGACTGTGTTTATAATATCATAATAAGTGAGTTAAAGTTAGACTGTTAGATAGTAAAGAAGCTACCCTTGAACCTTTGGTAACCACGAATCCAAAGCCTACAATGGCAATAAGTACATATCTATCGATAATCACCCTAAATGTAAATGGACTGAATGCACCAATCAAAAGACACAGAGTAACAGAATGGATAAAAAAGCAACACCCATCTATATACTGCCTACAAGACACTCACCTCAAACCCAAAGACATACACAGACTAAAAGTGAAGGGATGGAAAAAGATATTTCATGCAAACAATAGGAAGAAAAAAACAGGTGTTGCAGTACTTGTATCAGACAAATTAGACTTCAAAACAAAGAAAGTAACAAGAGATAAAGAAGGACATTACATAATGATAAAGAGGTCAGTCCAACAAGAGGATATAACCATTATAAATATCTATGGACCATCACAGGAGCACCAACATATGTGAAACAAATACTAACAGAATTAAAGGAGGAAATAGAATGCAATGCATTCATTTTAGGAGACTTCAACACACCACTCACTCCAAAGGATAAATCAACCAGACAGAAAATAAGTAAGGACACAGAGGCACTGAACAACACACTAGAACAGATGGACCTAACACATATCTACAGAACTCTACATACACATTCTTAAGTGCATATGGAACATTTTCCAGAGCAGACCACATACTAGGCCACAAAAAGAGCCTCAGTAAATTGAAAAAGATTGAAATTCTACCAACCAACTTCTCAGATCACAAAGGTATAAAACTGGAAATAAATTGTACAAAGAAAACAAAAAGGCTCACAAACACATGAAGGCTTAACAACATGCTCCAAAATAATCAATGGACCAATGACCAAATTAACACAGAGATCAAGCAATATATGGAGACAAATGACAACAACAGCACAAAGCCCCAACTTCCGTGGGACGCAGCGAAGGCAGTTCTAAGAGGAAAGTATATAGCAATCCAGGGCTATTTAAAGAAGGAAGAACAATCCCAAATGAATAGCCTAAAGTCAAAATTATTGAAACTGAAACAAGAGGGAAAAATGAGGTGCAATGTCAGTAGAAGGAGGGACATAATAACAATCAGAGAAGAAATAAATAATATTGAGAATAAAACAAAAGAAAAAATCCATGAAATCAAGAGCTGTTTCTTTGAGAAAATAAACAAAATATATCATCCCCTACCCAGACTTATTAAGAGAAAAGGGGAATCTACACACATAAACAGAATCAGAAATGAGAAAGGAAAAATCATGATGGACACCACAGAAATACAAAGAATTATTACAGAATCCTATGAAAACCTGTATGCTAACAAGCTGGATAACCTTGAAGAAATGGACAACTTTCTAGAAAAATACTACCTTGCAAGACTGACCAAGGAAGAAAGAGAAAATCTAAACAGACCAATTACCAGCAGTTAAATTGAATAGGTAACCAAAAAACTACTCAAGAACGAAATCCTGGGCCAGATGGATTCACTGCTGAGTTTTATCAGACATTTAGAGAAGACATAATACCCATTCTCCTTAAAGTTTTCCAAAAAATAGGGGAGGAGGGAATACTTCCAAACTCATTCTATGAGGCCAGCATCACTCTAATACCAAAACTAGGCAAGGACACCACAAAAAACAAAACTACAGACCAATATCCCTGATGAACATACATGCAGAAATACTTAACAAAATATTAGCAAACCGAATTTAAAAATACATCAAAAGGATCATACACCATGATCAAGTGGGATTCATCCCAGGGATGCAAGCATGGTACAACATTCGAAAATCCATCAACATCATCCACCACATCAACAAAAAGAAGGACAAAAACCAGATGATCATCTCCATAGATGCTGAAAAAGCATTTGACAAAATTCAGCATCCATTCATGATAAAAACTCTCAACAAAATAGGTATAGAGGGTAGGTACCTCAACATAATAAAGGCCATATATGACAAACCCACTCCCAACATTATACTTAACAGAGAGAAGCTGAAAGCCTTTCCTTTAAAATTGGGAACAAGACAAGGATGCCCACTCTCCCCACTTCTATTCAACATAGTACTGGAGGTCCTAGCTATGGCAATCAGACAAAACAAAGAAATACAAGGCATCCAGATTGGTAAAGAAGAAGTCAAACTGTCACTATTTGCAGATGACATGATATTGTACATAAAAAACTGTAAAGACTCCACTCCAAAACTACTTGAACTAATATCTGAATCCAGCAAAGTTGCAGGATACAAAATTAATACACAGAAATCTGTTGCATTCTTCCACTAACAATGAACTAGCAGATAGAGAAGCAAAGGAAACAATTCCATTCACAATCCATCAAAGAAATAAAATACCTAGGAATAAACCTAACCAAGGAAGTGAAAGACGTATAGTCTTAAAACTACAAGACACTCTAAAGAGAAATTAAATAGGACAGTAATAAATGGAAATTCATCCCATGCTCTTGTCTAGGAAGAATCTGTATAGTCAAAATGGCCATCTTGCCTAAAGCAATCTACAGATTCAATGCAATCTCTATCAAAGTACCAACAGCATTCTTCAATGAACTGGAAGAAATCCTTCTAAAATTCATGTGCAACCACAAAAGACCCCGAATAGCCAAAACAATCCTGAGAAAGAAGAACAAAGCACGGGGTATCTCACTTCCCAACTTCAAGCTCTACTACAAAGCCACAGTAATCAAGACAATTTGGTATTGGCACAAGAACAGACCCACAGACCAGTGGAACAGAATAGAGGGTCCAGATATTAACCCAAGCATATATGGTCAATTAATATACGATAAAGGCGCCATGGATATACAATGGGGAAATGACAGCCTGTTCAAGAGCTGATGTTGGCAAAACTGGACAGCTACATGTAAGAGAATGAAACTCGATCATTGTCTGACCTCATACACAAAAGTAAACAAGAAATGGATCAAAGACCTGAATATAAGTCATGAAACCATACAACTCTTAGGAAAAAAACTAAAGACAAAAATCTCTTGGACGTAAACATGAGCAACTTCTTCATGAACATATCTACCCAGGCAAGGGAAACAAAAGCAAAAATGAACACGTTGGACTATATCAAGTTGAAATATTTCTGTACAGCAAAGGACACCATCAAAAGAACAAAAAGGGATCCTACAATATGGGAGAATATATTCATAAATGACGTATCCGATAAAGGGTTGACATCCAAAATATATAAAGAGCTCATGCACCTCAACAAACAAAAAGCAAATAATCCAATTTAAAAATGGGCAGAGGACATGAATAGACACTTCTCCAAAGAAGAAATTCAGATGGCCAAAAGGCACATGAAAAGATGCTCCACATCGCTAATCATCAGAGAAATGCATATTAAAACCACAGTGAGATATCACCTCACACCACTAAGAATGGCCACCATCCAAAACACAGACAAGAACAAAAGTTGGCAAGGATGTGGAGAAAGGGGAACCCTCCTACACTGCTGGTGGGAAAGTAAATTGGTTCAACCATTGTGGAAAGCAGCATGGACGTTCCTCAAAATAGAAATACCATTTGACCCAGGAATCCCACTCCTAGGAATTTACCCTAAGACTGCAGCAGCCCAGTTTGAAAAGACAAATGCACCCCTATGTTTATTGCAGCACTATTTACAATAGCCAAGAAATGGAAGCAACCTAAGTGTCCATCAGTAGATGAATGGATAAAGAAGAGGTGGTACAGAATACACAATGGAATATTATTCAGCCATAAGAAGAAAACAAATCCTGCCATTTGCAACAACATGGATGAAACTAGAGGGTACTATGCTCAGTGAAATAAGCCAGGAGGAAAAAAGCAAGTATCAAATGATTTCACTCATATGTGGAGTATAAGAACAAAGCAAAAATCTGAAGGAACAAAACAGCAGCAGACTCACAGAACCCAAGAATGGACTAACAGTTACCAAAGGGAAAGGGACTGGGGAGGAAGGGTGGGAAGGGAGGGACAAGGGGGAAAAGGGCCATTACGATTAGCAGATGTAATGTGGGGAGGGGGGCATGGGGAGGGCTGTACAACTCAGAGAAAACAAGTGGTGATTCTATAGCATCTGACTTCACTGATGGACAGTGACTGTAATGGGGTATGTGTTGGGGACTTGATGATGTAGGGAGTCTAGTAACCATAATGTTGCACATGTAATTGTAGATTAATGATACCAAAATAAAAATAAAAAATGAAGATGTGTGGTATATACTTACAGTGGAATATTGCTCAACCATTAAAAAGAATGAAATCCTGTCACTAGTGAAAATATGAATGGAGCTGGAGGGTATTACGCTGAGTGAAATAAGTTAAGAGAGAAAGACAACTATAATACCATTTCATTTATATGTGGAATCTGAAAATCAAAATAAACTTCATAGATACAGACAATAGATTGGTGATTGCCAAAGGGGATAGCAAGTATGGGTGAGACCAGTAAAGAGGATCAAGAGGTAGAAATTACCGGTTATAAAAGAAGTAAGTCATGGGGACATAAATACAGTATGACAGCTGTAGTCAATAATTTTATATTGCAAATTTGAGACTTGTTAAGAAAATAAGTCATAAAAGTTATCAAAATAAAGTCTGTAACTTTGTATGATGGCTGACGGTAACTAGACTTACTGTGGTATCATTTTGCAATGTATGCACATGTCAAGTCATGTTATATATCTGAAACTATGTAATACAGTTTGTATAATGTTTAAATTATATATATATATAATAAAATATTGTATGTAAATTATAATTACATCAGTAAAAAATAATACAATCCCAGGAAAAATGATGATGGATCCCCACAGAAATACAAAGAATTATAAGAGAATATTATAAGAATCTATATGCTAACAAGCTGGAAAACATAGAAGAAATGGATAACTTCTTAGAAAAATACAACCTTCCAAGACTGACCAAGCAAGAAACAGAAAAACTAAACAGACCAATCACCAGCAATGAAATTGAAGCGGTAATCAAAAAACTACCCAAGAACAAAACCACCGGACCTGATGGATTCACCTCTGAATTCTACCAGACATATAGAGAAGAAATAACACCCACTCTCCTTAAAGTTTTCCAAAAAATAGAGGAGGAGGGAATACTTCCAAACTCATTCTATGAAGCAGCATCACTCTAATACCAAAACCGGGCAAAAACCTCACCAAAAAAGAAAATTACAGACCAATATCCCTGATGAATGTAGATGCAAAAATACTCAACAAAATATTAGCAAACCGAA
Organism: Phataginus tricuspis; assembly: GCA_029783875.1. Taxonomy (NCBI): domain Eukaryota; kingdom Metazoa; phylum Chordata; class Mammalia; order Pholidota; family Manidae; genus Phataginus; species Phataginus tricuspis. Next base: position 16,043,847 of record JAQQAC010002837.1, on the reverse strand, counting down.
TTCAAAAATACATCAAGAGGATCATACACCATGATCAAGTGGGATTCATCCCAGGGATGCAAGGATGGTACAACATTCGAAAATCCATCAACATCATCCACATCAACAAAAAGAAGAACAAAAACCACATGATCATATCCATAGATGCTGAAAAAGCATTTGACAAAATTCAACATCCATTCATGATTAAAACTCTCAACAAAATGGGTATAGAGGGCAAGTACCTCAACATCATAAAGGCCATATATGACAAACCCACAGCTAACATCATACTTAACAGCGAGAAGCTGAAAGCTTTTCATGTAAGATTGGGAACAAGACAGGGATGCCCACTCTCTCCACTGTTATTCAACATAGTACTTGAGGTCCTAGCCATGGCAATCAGACAAAACAAAGACATACAAGGCATCCAGACAGGTAAAGAAGAAGTCAAATTGTCACTATTTGCAGATGACATGATACTGTACATAAAAAACCCTGGACTCCCTCCAAAACTACTAGAACTAATATCTGAATACAGCAAAGTTGCAGGATACAAAATTAACGCACAGAAATCTGTTGCTTTCCTATACACTAACGATGAACTAACAGAAAGAGAAATCAGAAAAACAATTCCATTCACAATTGCATCAAAAAGAATAAAATACCTAGGAGTAAACCTAACGAAGGAAGTGAAAGACCTGTACTCTGAAAACTACAAGACACTCCTAGGAGAAATTAAGGAAGACACTAACAAATGGAAATGCATCCCATGCTCTTGGCTAGGAAGAATAAATATTGTCAAAATGGCAATACTACCTAAAGCAATCTACAGATTCAATGCAGTCCCTATCAAACTACCAACAAGCTTTCTTCAATGAACTGGAACAAATAATTCTAAAATTCATATGGAACCAGAAAAGACCCCGAATAGCCAAAGCAATTCTGAGAAGGAGGAATAAAACGGGGAATTACGCTCCCTGACTTAAAGCTCTACTACAAAGCCACAGTAATCAAGACAATTTGGTATTGGCACAAAAACAGACCCACAGACGAGTGGAACAGAATAGAAAATCCAAACATTAACCCAAACACCTACAGTCAATTAATATTTGATAAAGGAGCCCTGGATATACAATGGGGATATGACAGCCTCTTCAGCAGCTGGTGTTGGAAAAACTGGACAGCTACATGTAAGAGAGTGAAACTGAACTACTGTCTAGCCCCATACACAAAGGTAAACTCAAGGTGGATCAAAGACCTGAATGTAAGTCATGAAACCATAAAACTCAGAAAAAAACATAGGCAAAAATCTCTTGGACATAAACATGAGCGACTTCTTCATGAACATATCTCCCCTGGCAAGGGAAACAAAAGCAGAAATGAACAAGTGGGACTGTATCAAGCTGAAAAGCTTCTGTACAGCAAAGGACACCATCAGTAGAACAAAAAGACATCCTACAGTATGAGAGAATATATTCATAAATGACATATCTGATAAGGGGTTAACAGCCAAAATTTATAAAGAACTCATGCACCTTAACAAACAAAAAGCAAATAATCCAATTAAGAAATGGGCAGAGGACATGAATAGACACTTCTCTAAAGAAGAAATTCAGATGGCCAAAAGGCACATGAAAAGATGCTCCACATCGCTAATCATCAGAGAAATGCATATTAAAACCACAATGAGATATCACCTGACACCAGTGAGGATGGCCAACATCCAAAACACAAACAACAACAAATGTGGGCGAGGATGTGGAGAAAAGGGAACCCTCCTACACTGCTGGTGGGAATGCAAATTAGTTCAACCATTGTGGAAAGCAGTATGGAGGTTCCTCAAAAAACTCAAAATAGAAATACCATTTGACCCAGGAATCCCACTCCTAGGAATTTAGCCTAAGACTGCAGCAGCCCAGTTTGAAAAAGACATAAGCACCCCTATGTTTATCGCAGCACTATTTACAATAGCCAAGAATTGGAAGCAACCTAAATGTCCATCAGTCGATGAATGGATAAAGAAGAGGTGGTACATATACACAATGGAATATTATTCAGCCATAAGAAGAAAACAAATCCTACCATTTGTAACGACATGGATGGAGCTAGAGGGTATTATGCTCAGTGAAATAAGTCAAGCCGAAAAAGACAAGTATCAAATGATTTCACTCATATGTGGAGTATAAGAACAAAGAAAAAAAAAACTGAAGGAACAAAACAGCAGCAGACTCACAGAACCCAAGAATGGACTAATAGTTACCAAAGGGAAAGGGACTGGGAAAGATGGGTGGGAAGGGAGGGATAAGAGGGTAAAAGGGGCACTACGATTAGCAGATGTAATGTTGGGGGGGCGCGGGGAGGGCTGTACAACTCAGAGAAGAAAGACAAGTAGTGATTCTATAGCGTCTCACTACACTGATGGACAGTGACTGTAATGGAGTTGGTGGGGTGGAGCTGATGAAGGGAGTAGTTTAATAACTATAATATTGCACAAGTAACTGTAGATTAATGATACGAAAATAAATTATTTTTATTTTAAATAGCACATTAAAGGCAGAGTTTCCAGAAAAAAAAAAATAGTACAAGCCCTCTAATCAAAATCCCACAAATACGTAAAGATGATTCAACACTGGAGAGAGCGTTTGGAAGGATATCTAGCAGGGTAAAGAGAGACTGATTGAGGTCTAGGTGATATGTTAGATGGGGAATAGAATGGAAAGTGTCTCAAAGGAGGAGGAGTTTTACCTGACCATTAACCGTCAGATCGAGACTGTGATGAGCATACCAGGCAAAGAGAGAAGCCTCGTGTGCTCAGCACTGGAGTGAATCGTCGTGTCCAGAGCAGCACTGCCCATAGAACTCTGCAGTGTGTACGCTGTCCACTACACTGTCGCTAGCTAGCTAGCCACATGTGACTGTGGAGCCCGTGAAATGTGGCTTGGGTTTCAGAGGAACTAAGTTTTTAATTTGTGTAAATTTAAATAACTACTTGTAGCCCCTGGCTACCATAGTGGACAGCACTGGTCTAGAGTGTAGTTTCTTCCAAGGAGGGTTAGTGATACAGGATGAGGGAACAGATTGTCAGGTTTTATACATTATCATACCAAGGGGTTGGGTTTTATTCTAAGTGTTGATATAAGCCACTGGACTGTGTCAACCAAGGTTATGGTGTGATCTGATTTATGCTTTAAAATGGCAGCTGGTCCATTTTGTTTGGAGTTGGCAGGTTCCTGACAGCATATAAGGAAGGCCGGTTTAGAGCCTCTTGCTTTGGTCTACAGGGTAGGTGAAGTAGACAGACTTGGTTGTGTCTTGGGAGTAGGGGTGTTAAAACTTGGAATGGATTGGATTTGGAGCAGCACTTAGTATATTAGGGATGGCTCTTAGATCCTGACCCAGATCTCTGGACATCTCAATTTGATTCCAAGGTTTTAAAGTCAATGAATTGAAGACAAAATAGAATACGTTTTGTTTGTTGATAGTTATTACTAAACACATTGTTTTAGGAGGGCAACAAGTAGGCTCTAAATGTCTAGGGTTCTGCTTCACAGGTTAAAACGAAGGCCTCCATTTCCTCATTTGCTAAGAAAATGAAGTTAATGAATATAAATGTCTTGGTTTTCCCCTAGAATTTTCTTAAAATTTTTATACTTATAAGTACATACATATATAGGTCCCTAAAACAGTATGCATTTAGCTGATATTTTTATTAATTATTTAGTTTCATTACAGTATTTCATAGTATGAAAGAACACTTCTTCCAGGCTTCTTTTTCTCCATCTTAAGGGGTATTGTGACTCCTGCTGTCTGAACAGTTTGAGAATTTGAAAAGGGTTGACAATCTATGTGTACTAGGGAAAATGTAGAGCATCTTTGAGCAAAAAAGCACCACTTGTAAAACCCCGATAATAATAACTGTTGTGGAGACCCCTTAAATTTATGGTGACCACATTAAATACAAGAATAAATCATTTGATTAAAAACTAACATGTTGAAAGAGCATGGAAAACAGAGCCCTTGATCTTGATCCTCTATCCAGTCTATTATCCCCCAGTTGTGTCTCTCCTCTTGGTGAAAGACTAGTCCGAGCCCCTGCCCCTTCCCTAGCTTGCCTTCCAAAGGTCTGACCTACCTCTTGCTCTTTTCCTGGCACCTTCAGGTGATGAAGGATTCGGCTCCAGAGCTGAATGTGAGTAGCTCCGAAACAGAGGAGGATAAGGAAGAAGCTAAACTGGATGGAGAAAAAGATCCAGATTTTAATCAGGTATGTGTTGAAAGCAACTCTGAAGACCCCGGATATCTCTCTGTACCCAGTGTGGAATATTGGTTCTCAGCTCCCTGCCTTGTTTTTCCTCTTTCCTTAGTTCCAGTGACATGCTATATTTATTCTCATTTCTCATGAAAAGCCACAATCTACATTATTCCAGAATTAATGTTTTTCTTGCTATTATTAAGTAAGAAAGGCTAAAGTATAATGTAATGATTAAAGTTTGAGCTGGAAAAGAAGACAAAAATGAGACCCATATCTTAGTTTGTTGCTTAATCATGTAGTCTTAAAGTATGAAACTATTACTTAGATTCCCTCATTGCAAGCAAAATAAACAATAGCCTGAATAATGGAGTTTATAAAAGAGGTTTCTGGGTCTCTGATTAAGGTGTTAGTCAAATAACCAGATCAGCATTAGTCTTTCATTTTTTCATTGTCATGAACTTAAAATTCTTCAACTAGAATTGCCTATGTTCTCTGTATTCTATTGATGATTTTCTACCCCTCTTATTTGGTTGCTTGATTATATTCTGCATGTTCATAGTGATACTGGAGAAAATTACCTTATAAACAGGATGTGTTTACATGTGGGAATATGTTTGGTTGATAATGTGGTGGTAGATAAGTTTTAACCTCTCAAAAAGTCAGACCACTTTGTTCCAGGATATTCTGTAGATACCTTCAATTCATGGAATTTCTTCTCTTATTATGCATTTAGTTTAGTTTTAACAGATGAGATAATTATCTTTTTCTTTACTGCTAAAACACCAATATGGTTAGCGTTCTCCGGGAAGGAGTGACAGTGTTGTGGTGGCCCTCTGCTCCATCTGTTATAGAGCACAGAGATCTGGGCGTGTTGGCTTGTCACTACGCACTGACACTGTCACTTCATTTACAAGCTCGTTTAAGTCTGAAAAGCCCTCTTGACTTGAATCTTGGCCTCCCAGAGGTAAATCTTACTTGTAGTTTCCCAACCGGTACAAAGAGATAGGAGCATTTGTTTTCCATGACTTACTGGATTTCATAAGGTGCCAACTTGAAAACACCTATGAAAGAATAAAATAGTGCACTTTGGGTACCACCAACTGACAGTGATCAGCCACTCTTGTTAAAGTTGTTCTACCAAATTTTTTATTCTGTCCCCCTGGAGGGCCCCTTTGCACCAATGCTAACCGAACCTATACATTTTATAGGAATGCAGGTTTTTCATTTTAAGAGGATATTTTCCTATAATAAATAATGCCCTATTAAAACTTACATATATATATATGTCTTCTGTTTCTTGGGAAGGATTTTGAGATCACTGACTCAAATAATGTCTCGTGATAGACATTTGCAAACATATCTTTGCTGTCTTCTAACCTGTTTGTTGTGAACTCTTAATGGCCCATCTCGTACAACCAGTCTCATATCTATAAGCCAGTTTGCTTTTTTAGTTGATAAACTAAAAATACATATGTGAACAAGAACATGGTGGGGCAGGGATGAACATATTCATCCTGATTTAGGAATCTGTTCTCTTTCATTTGCTTGGCTGGTGGTACTGTATTACAGTTCTAAAATCTCTTGGAAGTATGGTTTAGTAATCATTTGGGAATTAGATCTCTTCAAATCCCTAATGCCTGTTTTCACCATCTCATTTTCTACTCTCCTGGTAAACTTTGTATTAGTTTGTAAAGTTATGTATGTTCTTATTTTCCTTAGGTTCTGTTATTTCAAGCTTTGCTTTTCAGCCGAGTTATTTAGAATATTCTTTACATTTTCAAATGATGTGGATTTTTGGGAAGCTAACTTTGAATGTCTACTTCTATTCATTGTGGTCATAACCACAAAATTTTTAAAGAGTGAATGGATGTGGAATTAGTTGTGGATGACAACAAATTTCACATTTACAAATATGATCGGGAATGTTGGGAAACACTGCTTTTTATATTGCAATTAATTTTTTTTACTTTATAATTTTCTTCTGTCTTCCTTTTCCTTCTTTGCATGTTGTAATACTCTAGAGTGTTTTTTGTCCCACATAAAATCTCAAGTATAAAGAAAGAATAGATGGCCCCAGAATAATGTCAAGCCCTTTCAGAACATTAGCTGCCTCAAACCTTTTCTTCGTCATACATTGCAGTATCTCAGTACATAGATAGCTTCTGTAATTGCTGTTTCAAATCCCATAATAGAAAATGGTGCATTTCTACTTGTCCTTAATGGAGGTGAACAAATCCCCTCTTTCCTCTTTTCTCTAAGCTAGATAAACCCAGTTCCGTTGCCTTTGACAGTATCTACAATTTAGGTTAATAATGTACCCAGTATTGAATATCACTTAGGTCATTGAAAGCCTTCTAAAACCAGTGGGCTGGTTTTTGTCAGATGAGTTAGATTTAAATTCTGTGGATTTTTTTTTTGAAAAAATAATTCTGGGAAAAGCTCTTAGATCCATGTAAAATCAGAGTCATTAAAAAATACATCTTGTGTAATGCTCAGGCCTTTGTTATTTGGCTGTGTTTTTACTTCTAAAGTAAAATTCTATGTTGTAGGTATTTTTCTTTATATTCTTTATTGTGGGATTTCCATCCAGTTTTACCTTTTCTTTCAATAGCCAAGATTGAAAAAAATGTTTAACCAACTTTGATTTTTTTTTTTTTTTTTTTTTTTTTGAACTCCCATGTTCACTTAACTTTCTTGTGTTAGTCTAGCCACGGGCCATCACCCTGAGCAAATGTTCTGTGTTTGCATCCTGATCTTCTTATGCTTTGTAAATCTCTGGAGCTCTGTTGTTAATGAATATTTGGCATCTGTGTCCGTAATGACCCCTAAACCACTCTGCTTATGCACAGCTGACACTCAGTGACAACTATGGAAACCAGAGCCAGAGCCTGGGGTTACTTCATCCAGATTTAATTAAACCAGAGAAAAACATTTTTTAAAAATCCTGTTTCTTTCATTCCTGGGCCTGGTTATCAGAAAAATCTTGACTGTTAATCTCTTGATGAGGCATTTACAGGAATACTGTAGAAAGAAATTTGGTCCTTTTCTATTATTTTTTTCTTAGGACTGGTTTAGTATGTATTAAGTGCCCATATGCAAGCCTGTACTTTTGCTGAACTGTCTTTAAGTAAATCATGTCCATCATGACATTTCACCTCTAAATACTTAAACCAGAATGTAAGACAGTGTCCTGTTACCCACACTCATATTTCTCCAGCTATTCCAACTATGTCTTAAATAATTCCCCCACACACACTCAAGCCAGCATGCAATCAAGGTATGCATAGTTTCTTATCACTTTAGACTGTTAGCATCTAGAACAGTTATCCTACCTCCCCACCCCCTTTCTTTTCCTCTTTGACATTGATGAGACCAGTTTGATTTCTTGTAGATGGTCTCACATTCCGGAGTCAACTGATTGCTTCTTAAGCTATCAATTAAATCAAGTTAGTGATTTTGATTTCTCTGTTCCCTGTATTTTCTGTAAATTGGGTCTAAATGTTTGATTAGATTCAAGTTTAACCTTTTTTTTTTTTGCAAGAGTAATTTCATAGGCAAAGCTATATATTTTGTGATTGTGTGAAGAGGCACAATGTCTTAACTTGTTTTTAAACTAAGCTTGATATCTTAATACTATCTTTCATTTTAAAGTTCTCAAAAAGGGATGAAAATGTTTAACCTGAACAAATTAGGATTCAGGTTGTTTATGAATTAAATTTTAAACTTTTTCAGTTTACCACTTTTGTGGTTTAAGGTCAGACTTAACATTTTGCTTTGAAATGGCCTTTTTATAATAACGTCTTTAAATCCTGGAGCCTAACATACAAATAGAGGTCTATTTCACTCAAACTTTTTTTTTTTTTTTCAATTTTATGTGAGCCTACTAAGAACCTCTGACAATTTCTACTCATTAATGACATTGAATGTCACGTGGTTAAGGGACCAATAAGTAAACTGCTTTTGCTTCCCTTATGAACTGTATGAGCATGGGTCACACTGTGGATAATTTCAGTGCTTTCTTTGTTTTGGAACTTTATATTATAGAGCAATGGAGGAGCAAAGCGGCAAAAGATATCTCACCAAAATTATATAGCCTTTCAAAAGCAAGTTATTCGGCGGAGTATGCGACATAGAAAAGTTCGTGGTGAGAAAGCACTTCTTGTTTCTGCTAATCAAACATTAAAAGAATTGAAAATTCAGGTGAGGAAAATACAGCATCTGTTTAAATTTGCTTTGGACTTACAGGATCATCATGAATTCCACCTTTTCCACCCATGTTTATATATGCCTAGGTTTTCTTTCAGGGTTGACCTTTTAAACCTCTATCTGCTCATAGTATTAAGCCGTTGAGAAAGGGCCTCTTTGATTTCAGAATAATGCCTGCAGGGCCCCCAAATTAAAGCAACTGTTTCTTTAAAAAGACTTAAGTTTTCAAAACAGGAAATCTTCCTGTGAAGTTGAAAGTGGTTTTTGGATTCTGAAAATGTGAGTTCTGAGTAGCTTTCCAATAATGAGAAACATTGAGAGCCATTTAATTTGTTAAATGCGAAGGTTGCTCCAGGATAACTATGCTCAGTCTATGGTGTTGTGTGTTTTTCTTTGACCACTTCATAAGTATTTGAGCTTATTACCAGGATCTGCTGTGAAATTTAAGGGAAGGTAAAAGGCACCATCGTAATTGTTTATCCATTTGGATGAGTCAGATTCTTCTTATCACATATTTTTGGTGTCAGATAAATCTGTTTGATTGAATTTTAAAGTTACCTTTACCTCTCTTTATAGAGTTGAGTTTTTCAAAAATTTTTTACAAGGTTCATTTTAGATCGTTCCCTCTTCACCCTTCCAAAAGCATGTATTGCTTTGCAGATCAGCTCAGTGAATGTAGTGTAGGCGTTACGAAAATGCTTTGTGATACTGTTATTTTTTGGTATCAATATTAAAGTACTACAAATGAACATGCCAATAGTATATCTCAAAACTTAGGCAAAAGGGACTGATAAATTCAAGATGTCCATGAAAAAAACCTGGCCCCTAATCTGTTTCAAGTCACTGACACATATCCAAAAAGCTGACCAAATTTCCCTCTTTGCTATTTTATGTGGCATGGTTTACTGGGTATGCATTTTTTTCTTGCTGCTGATATTTATCATTGTAATTGAAGCAAAAGTACAGGGTTTCTTTGAGGGTGTTATGTGTTCCAGATTGTCCTGGAAACAGTATTTCCCTTGGTTGAACTCACGGCTCTGAAAATAAATGTGTCGGCATAATATCTTTACTCTTTGTTACTGTACCTTTTACATCTGAGAAAGCTTGTTTCTGTCACCTGTGCTCTGCCTGTCAGTGGTAAACCTTGCACATTCAAAACCTTTAAATTACAAAAAGAGCCCCCATGGATAAAGACATTTAAAAAGCCTGCACTGCTTTGTTATGGACGACCATTTTTGCAGAGTAAATCAGAAGTCAGCAGAAATAACCTCTCTCTAGGAGCAGGTTACATGCACAGATGAGTTGTTAGAATCAGCAGCTGTTGAGATGAAACTATCCCCCACCCCCAAATATGCTCTTCTCGGGAGGCTGCTGTGCCCTGCCCTTTCTCTCATCTCCCACCCATGCTCAGGGACCACTGTGATCCAAACAGGCAAAAGATAGAGCAGTGAAGTGTAATTTTCCCTTGCCGCTCAGTGCTGGTAGCTTTGAAAACTTAACTGGATAAGACCTTTTTGCCTAGTAGCCTGGATGGCTTAGAATTTGCGGTGGGCATGGGTGCCATGCAGAGTTGGTGGTGCTGAATGGTGCCTTAAAAAGCATGTAACACGTTTTTATGTTTGATGGAGCCTTTCGTATTTCCAAGTTAACAGGATGACAACCTTTGTAACACTGTAAATACTTTATTCTAGACATAACCCATTTTATAGTTGCTTGAAATTTTAAGAAACTTTCTTTGCCTAATTATTATTAATTCCTCACCTGTGATGCTGAAAGTAAATTAAATACAGTTTATTTATCTCCTTTCTCAGAAGATGCTCAGTGTTTAATTGCGTTACTTCATTTTCCCAGGGATAGGCTGTGGTGGGTGGTATTGCCTACTATAGAAAGGAGGAAATTTTGGTACAGAGGTTGAATGGCTGGCAGCTGAAGCCACTGCTCCTGCATTTACTGATTGACACACACACACACACCCTGTGCCATAGCTAGCAGTGTGCAGCTACCCACCTTTAGGAGCAAGGATTTCATTGCTGGTATTGCACTCTATAGATCAGGAACGCTGACCCTCCTTTGTTAATCAGACCCGTGGGATGTTAATGATACTTGAACACTCTGCTGCCACTTAGGGAGCACTTTATGAATTATTGTACCAAAGGCCTCCATGCCTTTGATTGGCCTGTTCCCTCATTCTGCAATATGGTTTTTGTGTTAGCAAACACCGTTCATTCTTCATAGTGCTTCTACAAAACCTGCTCCGGCCTCTAGTTCTGGAGCTGACTGCTCCTCATGCTGAGTGCCCCTAGACCCTCTGTGTACTCTCTACCACCATCTTCACTACTTTGTTTGGCTGTCCCTCCTATGAACCCTCCAGGTGGGATTATTCGTTTCTGTAGTTCCAGCCACATAGCTCAGTATTTAACACATGGTAGCTTCTTAGTAATCGCTTCATTAGTTGTTAAATGATTGTAAATATCCTTGCCTGTGTGTTCAGAATATCAAGTATGAGCATCAGTGCCTCAGTGATGGCACTCGTGGCTAGAGATATTTGCTGTTTGTCTAGCCTCACAGGGTGATACAAGAAACTGAGCTTTTAGATGCATTTATTGAGTATGTAACTAAGTCACAAAGCATAATAAAATGAATACTTCTGAACTCACCCTCCAAGTTAAGAATTAGAACATATCCTTGAAGATACATATGTGTGCTTCTCTGAGCCCAACTCCTCCTTGCCCCTCCTAGTGGTAATTACTATTCAGAAATTATAAAAATTAAGTTTTCTGAATTTGATAAAATGTTTACGTATGCATAGTTGTCTTTCTGAATGTATTTAACTTTTAACACTTGGTTAGAACTGGTGTAGGGTACCCACTCCTATTAAGAGATTCATAATAGGTATACCTTGGGAGTGATTGCAGGTTTGGTTATAGACCACTGCAATAAAAACGAGTATTGCAGTAAAGCAAGTCAAATGAATTTTTTTGGTTTCCCAGTGCACATGAAAGTTATGTTTACACTACCCTGTAGTCTATTAAGTGTGCGATAGCATTATGTATAAAAAACAAGGTACATACCTTAATTTAAAAATACTTTATTGCAAAAAAATGCTAACCATCATCTGAGCTTTCAGCGAGTCATCTTTTGCTGGTGGTGGGTCTCACTTCAGTGTTCATGGCTGCTGACAGATCAGAGTGATCGTTGGGGTGGTTGTAGCAATTTCTTAAAATAAGACAGCAGTGAAATTTGCTGCATCAGTTGACTTTTCCTTTCATGCATGATTTCTCTGTAGCATGCAATGCTGTTTGATAGCATTTCACCCCCAGTAGAACTTCTTTTCAAATTGGAGTCAGCCCTCTCAAACCCTGCCACTGCCTTATCAACTAAGTTATGTAACAATTCTAAATCCTTTGTTGTCATTTCAGTAGTCTTTACAGCAAACTGCTAGGAATAGATTCCATCTCATGAATCCACATTCTTTGCTCATCAATAAGCAACAACTCATCTGTTCAAGTTTCATCATGAGATGCAGCAGTTCAGTCACATCCTCAGGCCCCACTTGTAATTCTGGTTCTCTTGCTGTTCCCACCACATCTGCAGTGACCTCCTCCACTGGAGCCTTGAGCCCCTCAAAGCCATCCATGAGGGTTGGAATCGACTTCTTCCAAACTCCTGTTAATATTGATATTTTGACCCCTTCCCATGAATCATGAATGTTCTTGATGGCAATTAGAATGGTGAATCCTTTCCAGAAGGTTTTCAGGGTACTGTGCCCAGATCCATCAGAGGAATCACTATCTGTGGCAGCTATAGCCTTACAAAATATATTTTTTAAATAGTAAGACTTGAAAGTTGAAATGACTCTCTGATGCATGGGCTGCAGAACGGGCATAGGGTTAGCAGGCATGAAAATAGCATTAATCTCAGTGTCCATCTCCATCAGAACTCTTGGGTGACCAGGTGCCCTGTCAATGAGCAATGATATTTTGAGAGGAATTTTTTTCTGAGCAGCAGGTCTCAACGTTGGGCTTAAAATATTCAGTAAACCATGTTGTAGACGGACTGTCTTCCAGGCTTTGCTTTTCCATTTATACAGCACAGGCAGAGTAGATTTAGCCTAATTCTTAAGAGCCCTGGGATTTTCAGAATGATAAATGAACATTAGCTTCAATTTGAAGTCACCAGCTGCATTAGCCCCTAACAAGAGAGTGAGCCAGCCTGTGCCTTGAAGCTTTGAAGCCAGGCATTGGCTTCTCCTCCCTAGCTGTGAAAGTCTAGATGGCATCTTCCAATAGAAGGCTGTTTTGTCTGTATTGAAAATCTACTCATTAATAATCTCTGATCTTTTGGAGAACTTAACTTCTGCAGCTTCTCCATCAGTACTTGCTGTTTCACCTGTAGTTTCCTGTTATGGTCGTGGCTTCTTTTTCCTTAAACCTTATGAAGCAACCTCTGCTAGCTTCCAGCTTTTCTCTGTAGCTTCCTCACCTCTGTCCGCCTTTATAGAATTGAAGCAAGTTGGGGCCTTGCTCTGGATTAGGCTTTGGTTTAAGAGAATGTGGTGGCTGGTTTGATCTTCTATCTAGACAATTGCAGCTTTCTCCATATCAGCAAAAAAGGCTGTTTTTCTTTCTTACCATTCACATGTTCACTGGAGTAGCACTTTTCATTTCCTTCAAGAACTTTTCCTATGCCTTTACAACGTGGCTACCCATTTGGCCCCAAAAGGCCTAGCTTTTAACATAACTTCCTCACTAAGCTTAGTCATTTCTAGTTTTTAATTTGAAGTAACAGAACATTCAGCTCTTCCTTTCACTTGAACACTTAAAGGCATGGTAGTGTTATTAACTGAATTTCAATATTGTGATGTCTCAGGGAATAGGGAGGCCCAAGAGAAGGTAGGGGAATGGTGGTCAGTAGATGAGTCAGAACTCACACATTCATCCGCTAGGTTTGCCATCTTATATGGGTGCAGTTAGTGGCACCTGCCCACCCACCCCCATTATAATAGGAACATCAGAAAATCACAGATGACCATAATAAATACAATAATAATGACAAGTTTGAAATACTGCAAGACTTACCAAAATGTGACACAGAGACACAAGGTGAGCAGATACTGTTGGGAAAATGGCACCAGTAGGCTTGCTGGGTATGCAAGGTTGCCCCAAACCTTCGATTTGTAAAAAAAAAAAAAAAAAAAAAAAAGCTTAGTATCTGGGAAGCACAGTAAAACAAGGTGTGCCTGTATTTGGGTTCCGAGAGGAAAGACTTTAGTCCCAAGGGCTGAATGTAGTCCAGGCAGCTTGCTGACGGAATCAAAGCAGAAGGAAGAAGAGTTAAAGTAGTTCGCAGCTGAAATTAAAGATTGTCTTATGAAAGAATTTGGACTTGATTACCTGGGCATGATGGGAGTGGCATTGATGGCCTTGCCCAAGCTTTATAAGCAGAAAAGCTGTCAACCCAGCCCCACCTTCTGTTCCTTTGATTTCCCCACACTCCCACCCTTGGAGAGGTGGTAAGGTGCAGAACAAAAGGATCTGTGGGTTTAATTATTCCCTGGTTCTCTGCCAGACCTCCTAAGGATGTTTCCAGATATATCAGGATTATAATCTCAGTAGGAATATAACAAGTGGGCGGAATTACAAACAGTAGTATCTTTTGTACCCTGAACTATTTGTTTTTTAAAGAATCTTTGCATTCTTAAATTAGTTCAACCATTGTGGAAAGCAGTATGGAGGTTCCTCAAAAAACTCAAAATAGAAATACCATTTGACCCAGGAATCCCACTCCTAGGAATTTACCCTAAGACTGCAGCAGCCCAGTTTCAAAAAGACAGATGCACCCCTATGTTTATTGCAGCACTATTTAAAATAGCCAGGAAATGGAAGCAACCTAAGTATCCATCAGTAGATGAATGGATTAAGAAGATGTGGTACATATACACAATGGAATATTATTCAGCCATAAGAAGAAAACAAATCCTACCATTTACAACAACATGGATGGAGTCAGAGGGTATTATGCTCAGTGAAATAAGCCAAGCCGAAAAAGACAAGTATCAAATGATTTCACTCATATGTGGAGTATAAGAACAAAGAAAAAAACTGAAGGAACAAAACAGCAGCAGACTCACAGAACCCAAGAATGGACTAATAGTTACCAAAGGGAAAGGGACTGGGAAAGATGGGTGGGAAGGGAGGAATAAGAGGGTAAAGGGGGCATTACGATTAGCAGATGTAATGTTGGGGGGGCGCGGGGAGGGCTGTACAATTCAGAGAAGACAAGTAGTGATTCTATAGCATCTCACTACACTGATGGACAGTGACTGTAATGGGGTTGGTGGGGGGGACCTGATGAAGGGGGTAGTTTAATCACCATAATATTGCACATGCAACTGTAGATTAATGATACCAAAATAAATTATAAAAAAAGAATCTTTGCATTCTTTATTCGGTTAGGGTGTAAGTCTCATTAATGTTTGCTTTATACGAACTCTGTTTCTTTTATGTTGGCACAGATCATGCATGCGTTTTCAGTTGCTCCTTTTGACCAGAATCTGTCAATTGATGGAAAGATTTTAAGCGATGACTGTGCCACCCTTGGCACCCTTGGAGTCATTCCTGAATCTGTCATTTTGTTAAAGGTAGGTGACAGCTCCTTACCTGAGGAATTCCAGAGGGCTCTAGTGATAGACACACATGTGTAAACTATGTGCAGTGGTGGCATTCTGGCCGCCTTGGCTCCTTGGCCGGGTAGTAATGACTGCTGTGAGTTATTGCTGTCCTCTGGGTTCTCTAGCTCTCTCTGAGCCACAAGGGACTTAGAGGAGGTCACAACATCGAGTCTTGTGGGGTTTTCATAATTTTTGCTAAAAATATAGATCCATATTTAGCCTCCTAACTTGCAGATCAGTAGAGTTACTTAAGCATACACGGCAATTAAAGCAATCCCTCCTTTCCTCTTGGGTCAAAAGTACCAGACAGTCAAATTAGGAAACAAAACGTTAAGACGCAAGGCTTGGCCACAACAGTCAAAGTACCTCTGTTGGCTTGATGGTATTCTTGTCCAGGATATGGAAATTGGTTTTGGTTAGAGTGGATTTAAGAAAGGTGGAAGGTGTTGTAGAAAGTAGGGGCTGCTGAAGTACAGCATACAGAATGTAAGCAACAGTGCTGTAGTGTCTGTGGATGGTAATGAGGTGACTGCACTACCGTGGCAAGCATCTGGTAATGGATATAATTATCGAATCATTATGCTGCACATCTGAAAAACCAATATAATACTGTGTATCAACTTCATTCCAATTTAAAATAAGTAGGGTCTTCTAAGAAGCTGTCAAAGAAAAAGAATCATATGAAACAGCCTCATCAGCCCCATCTACCCTCCTAACAGGCCTAATTTTGTCACTTCCATTTGCTTCTTTTGATTCTTGATGTCCAGAAGCATCCCCAGTATGTCAGAAACCACTGCATCATGTGGCAGAATATTTGGCAGGTTTTCAAACTGTGAAGTGGATGCTTTTCATACCCTCTGGCCTCAATTCTGGGAAGATAAAGTTAGGCCCTAGAAATGGTGAAGCCGACCCATATCTACACCTACACACACACACACCAGACCCCCAATCCCATCCCATATCACCTCCCTCTGTTTACTTTTTGCTTTTCTTGAATATAGGCTGTGGACTTACTTTGAAAACCTATTGAGTTGCTGAATCCTAAGGACTCTGTCTAAAATCCTAGCAACAGCCTATATTATTAACGGGTTTGTACTTCAAATGGGCAACTAGAGCCCATGCTGATTGTTGGCCTCTTTGCCTTTGCAGCCTACCCCACCATAAGCTTGGACTCAGTGCTAACCGCTGCCCTAAAAAGGATATGGGTCATTTGTTCTTGGTGGTGAGAAGACAAAAAAGTATTTTGAATCTAATTGGTATTTTTAAAAGGCCGGTCTGACTTTATTTCTATCCAACTCACTGTCACCACCAGCATCTTAACTCAGATTAATAAATCAACATTTAGTAACCACAGAGTAGCTAAACATTTCCACATCTAAAGGTGTTCATAGGAACAGGAAAGTAATGTCACATACAATATATAGTTTTTGGGGTGATGAGTCAGGAACCACCACTGGCAGGACATCCTTTGTTAATCTTGGACATTGCAGGCTGTGGCTTGAACCCAGTTCTCTACTGGACAGTCTTGGGTCCTGTAGCAATGCAGTAGTCAACTCCTGGCCCCGACTTCAGTGTAATGGGGATCTGGCATGCCCCTCCTCTTGGCTCCCATTCCCTGTGGTTTTGAATTGTCTTCATTTCTTTTCTAGGCTGATGAACCAATTGCAGATTATGCTGCAATGGATGATGTCATGCAAGGTAAAGACAACTTTATTTTAGGAATTTGGTGATTAACTTGTTAGGCAGTAGAATGAATAGATCTGAAGCTTTAGTCTACAATGCTTTTATTTTTGACCTTGAAAAATGCTTCTGCATGTTGTTAAGGTAGAGTCTTATCTTAAAAGATCTAGAAAGCGAGAGAAAAGTACATTCAAAAATCTGGAAAATGGAAAGCAGAGAGTAGTAATTATTTAGCTGACCTGAGGAAACTGGAGTAAATGTGAGCCTTCAGAGAGAGGAGGCCAAGAAGAAGCGAAGCTAATGCAAACGGCAAAGCTTCAGGTAGGCACACAGGAACTGGAAGCCCTGGGAACGTGAGCCCAAAAGCAGAAGACTTGATTGGAAAATTCCAAAAAGCAGTTAGACAACCCACTACCCCAGAGATTCTCCAAGTGCCTCCCTTAACATCTGTGTCACTACCCCTTCCCCGCCTGGGCAGTCCATGTGTGTGCTTCTGTTCTTTGAAGAAATTAGAGAAAGTTGAGAATGAGACCTGTTACATACCAAATGGGGAGACCACACCCTAGCTCTTTGTTCAAATGCTGGGAGTCCCTCTCTTACCTCCTATGCAGGAGGGAGGTGATGCTGCTCTGAAGAAACTGGCCAATCAAGAAAATAACCTACAGGGGTTTTTTTTGTTTGTTTTTTACAAAAAGCTGTTTGTCTCCCAGGTACCTAACATTGAAGCCCTCCAGTGCCCACTGAGCAGAGTTTTCAGGCATCTCTTTAGCACTTCACACTTAAATAGGTAGAATTGAGCAACCACAGATCACCAGATGGCTGAGAAAGGAACGCAGAGCTGAAAGATGTCAGTCAACAGACTGAATGAAAGGAACTCAGAGGAAAGAGATGATTCAGGAAGCATTAGAAAGCTTAAAAAGTTGTAAATAATAGAAAGAGCAAACACATAACTAGGGCCTGTATAAAAGGAACATTCAGAGAACAGTAAAGAATTCATGAAAATAAAAATGATTACACCAAGAGCCCAGGACAGAAGTGAAAATCTAGGGATAATAGGATTCTAACGGCATCTAGAGATATGGGAGGAAAGCCAACTGGATTCATAGAGTGAAGAGTCAGAAAGACAAACTAATGAAGCAGTGCCCACAAGATTTTGAGGAAAAGTGAGTTCCAATCTTGAATTCCATAATTAGACAGCCTTTATTCCACTCTCACACTTGGTGACTCTTTGAACACATAGGAGGCCTCAAAAAAAATGTATCACTCTTGCACTGTTGTCTGAGGTACTATGAGAGGGTGTGTTCTTCCTAATCAAGAGTAAATCAAGAAAGAAGGCAACAGTGGAACCAGAAAATCAGGATCCAACATGGTTAAGGATACTCCAGAGGGTGGTAAAGGGAGATTCCAGAACAGAAACTCTGCAGCAGGCAGCGAGCACACCCAGGCCAGACTGGAGCTGTTGCAGGCTTTGGCAGAGGTTGTCCACAGGGAAAAGTGAAAGTGATAGATGAGTGTCCTGAGGTCTACACGTCTTTAAAAGTTTGGACTTGAAGAGGAGATGGTACTGAGAAAATGAGATGCCTAAATAATGGAGCAGTTACCAACCCCGGAAAGACAAGAAAATCATGCCAGACAAGAAACATAACCAGTGTACATCAAGTTCAGCTGTAAGCAGGATTAATGGAGTAAAAAATAATGTAAACACTGGAGATTGGCTTGACAACAGAAAATACCACTGTGTCAGGAGGATGGGTGAGGGAGCCAGGGATATGTTAAGAGGGGTAGAAGAACTAAATTTTTATCTTCCATTGAGGAAGCTACTAAATAATACCTCAAACTAAGAAACAGCAATTCGAGCATGTTATGTAGAAATAAGGACCAGAAGAAACGGCCGCAAGAATTAAGTGGTTCCTCTTAGAGTATGGGAATGGGAAGAGGATAGGGAAAGACATGGCTCCAGAGGTGTCTGTCACGTGGCAAAATGCTGGCTCCAGTGACAACACTCACACCAGTATTTGACTTTCTAAATGGTGCATATGTGTTTATTGCTTTGATAAAAAACAGATTGTCATCTGCTTATTATCATCTATAACTTCAAAAGTAATCATTATGGGTGAGTAAGGTAATTAAAAGTTACTCTAAACTTTTTGTCTTTAGGCATTGAAGTGATCTTATTACTGTCTGTCATGACGATCTTTTCAATTTGGAATTCTTTTTTTTCCCCCAGTGTGTATGCCAGAAGAAGGGTTTAAAGGTAAGTTAACATTTGTCATGTTTTGTTCATGAATGTCAGAGTCGTACTGTAATTTTCTATTAAATGAAGACTATAATTTGATTTTAAAATTTAATTCAATCTGAGTCTCATGACTGAAATTAATTTTAGTTAAAAGCATTTTTTATTCAAGCTTCTTCATTATCTTTTTCAGCACTCAGGCCTCAGAACGGGTCTGTGTGCCTGAAGTACCTACTGCCAGATGTCCACTCTGTTTCTTCTTTCTCATTTCAGGGAGGAGGATGGGGAATTAGCTAGTGGCATTTCAAGATTTATATTTAACCTTTTCCCAGTTCCTCCTAACAGTCCCCATCTTAGAGCACAATTTGTGTGTAACTGATAAGAATTAGAGGAGAAGAGTTTGCTGAATCACATCAGGTTCTGTGAAAAGGTTTCATTACTCAGAATTAAGGCGTTACTTAGATGGAGACACAGCGGTGCCTTATACTACATCTTGGCCGCTGTAGTCTGTGTACACCAATAATATTCACGAATCCATCCAGTTCAGACCTTTAGATTTAACTAATGCCATCTTGATTCTTTTCGGCCTGCTCCAGAGGTCCATGGCAGGTCGTGATCTTGTCAAGCAATGAATTTTGAGTCAAATACCAAGGGTTCTTTGCTAAAGCAAATGAGTTAGCAAAGCTCCTGCCTAAAGAAAGCCTTCCTCTCAATGCAGCTTTGCTGTCTACACGTTACCACTACAAAGAAACTCCTGATGTGTTCAAACAAGATAAAACAAAGCAAAAAATTTCTTTATGAAAACTGGCCATCAAATGAAAACATCGATAAAATCTGACTAACGTGCATGAAGATACCACATAGGAAACACATGGCTTTCAACAGAAATGTGATTTAGCTGAAAGCCCGGAGTCTGCTGATATTTTTTCTTATCATTCAACGTCAAAGGGCTGCTGTGATCATTTATTAAATTGGATATTCCCTGTTGATGATGCATTCTTGGCAGACGGAATACATGAACTCTTAATTTTTAGTTCACAACTATACCTCCGAATGTGTTTCTTTTCCCAGGTACTGGTCTACTTGGACATTAATCTTTTGAACACTTGCTGACTGCTACGAAAAGACCAGAAGGGAAGAGGAGTTTGACATGCTAGGGCATTAAAGAAAAGGATTTAAGAATTAAACCATACCATGACTCTTCCAAAAGGCAGAAAACCATTCAAAAGTGACTGTCCCAAATGCCTTATGTCAAGTAAAGCAGATTGCACTGAAGGACATCAGACTTGAAGGAAATGTTTCCAATTTTATATTTAAGGGGGAATGTGCGGGAGGGGGCAAGTAAAGTTTGAACAAGTTTAGTAGCAGTAACAGTAAATCATGTTTACATATGAGATTTATAGTCATGGGAGGGAATAAAGTTCTGTTATATTTCCTTGCTCGCGTTTCATACCAGATGCATTGGTCCATAAGGATTTGTATCACAATAGACGGGACAACGTTCTGCTCTGAGCTAAAAGTAATTCTTTAGAGACATAACCTGCTTACCAATACCTGTCTTTGATTCCTATTTTACTTTCAATAAAGCATGAAAGTGAAGAACTTGCCATACTTGTGGAAAAGTGTCTTCAGAGAGTCCTCTCCGTGTCGGCCACACTGCACCCACCTTACGTACGGCCCCGTGGGCTCTCTTAGTATTGGGTAAGGGAGAGGGCATCTGCGCGTCTCTGCAAGGAGCAAGGGATTGCGTCTCAGTTTTGGCTTCAAAGGCATTTTGCTTTCGTGCATTTCAGAATGGATGGTGAATGTTTATTATATGGGATAGCATCTTGCTCCAGTTTTGCTCTTCAAAAGAGGGAAATCACATACACCTTGCACTTCTGAAAATGCTGACCACCTTATCAGAAGTTAAAGTGGACTGAAATGCATTTGGATAATACAAGATTTTTATAAAATTTATTCTTCCCGTCCTTTAAGTCTACCGTTCTTGGATCACGCCTCTCATTTTGAAAGCATTCTTCCAGACTACTCAGAAATGATCTCTTAGATCACTTTGTTTAAAAAAAAAAAAGCGTATGGATTAGGTGTGCCATTTTATCCAGTCCTGGATTGTTGTTATTAGCAACACATGCTGGAAGCAATATTCTTAAGAATGTTGAAGGGTTTTTTAAAGGAATATAAAACTGGGGTTTATTTCTCACTATTTCCGCTGTTGGATATGTGTGTACATGTTTGGGGCAGAGATGCTGAGTCAGGCGTCTCTTTTGCTTAAACTTTTTTTAGCCTTGGGTTCTAGGCTCCCCCCACTTCTAAAAATTTAAACTTAAATAATGGATGGGGTGGGGCCAGGTTTCATTTTCAGGACCAGTAACCTTGGCAGCATCCCTTTTGAATAGCTCTTTTTTATCAGAATAATTACAGCTGTTTGGTAAAATTATAACTTATTTGCGTTTTCCATGTGTGTGTGTGTGCATGTGCGTGTGTGTGCAATGGGACCCTCAACCATACTAGGAACCAGCAGCTCCCGCCTTGAGTTTGGCACAGGGGAAGGACTCAAAGTTGAGATCATGGACAGCTAATCCTGATTTTTAGACCTCAGTCTTTTATTTTACTCCAAGGAAATGAGACTGGAGCATAAAAGTAGTAACATGTAGGCAGCTTGTTTATTCCCAGGGTAAAGGCTTGTGTACAGGTTCACGTAGCACCTGATGTAGCCGTTTGCTTTTCTCTACAACAAAGAAGCTATGCATCTAAAGGAAGTTCCTTCTGGGGAATCTGCTCTGTTTTGCCCAGTTGGCTTTCAGTAACAGTTTTAAAATTTGGAATGGTACAAAACAGCCATTTTTATAAATCCTTCAGGCTAATAACCCAGTTTCAGTCCTGGCTCCTTTATTAACTCTGCCCAGGGGTGGGAGTGGGGTGGGCCCAGCGTCCTCAGCGGGTGATCCTCCTAGGAGTCTGTCTTCAGCCCAGCAGTTGTTTTCTTCCTGCCCTGACAACTTCCCTTGTTCTGCCAGTGCTACTCAAAATGTCGTCTGTGGCCCCCAAGCACCAGGAGAGCTGTGAAGCTTTATTAGAAATGCAAGCTCAGGCCTCAGACTCACTGAATTGGAATCTGCATCCACAGGCTGTTCTTCTCCTCTTGGAAGTTGAGAAGCCTTGGGCTGGGACCTGTTTCCCACCCACAGTAAGCAGTTACGAAGAAATGTGAACATGTATTAGTGGCTTTGCACTGCCACCTCCACTGCTTTGTACAGGGATATCAGGTATAAGGTGTTAATAACCTAAAACTGGATTCTTGCTTTGTATTTGCAAATAGACGGAGACCAATTGTTTCCTGGCTGCAACCGCATTGAAGGGCAAAGACTCCTTCGGGGTTTTTTTAATGTCATACCTGTGTACTTCTTTTTATGTTAGATCAGTCTCCTGGTATTACGAAGCTTAAAGTTTTCTCTCCTATTTCTGACCATTCCTAATCCCAAACTAACCCATGCTGGTATGCACTTTGTTGCAATTACCTGAAATACAGGTTGCCAATTAGATGTTCTCATTCCCTGGGGGAATAAGTATCTTTCTGTGCATTAGTGAATTTTGTCATTTAGAATTACTGTTACCTTTCTGCAAAATTAAAAATGAGTGTCCTTTTATTTCCATGGAATCATAATCAGTGAATTTTTGTGTTACTTTTAAATGTTCAGTTTGTTGATCTGTGTGGTCATGGACTTGGTCAGACCCTGGTTAGTATTTGAAGCTGATGCTGGGATTGAATAACCCAGTTTATATACACAAAGGATGATTTATCTGTCTAAACAAACTACAGAAGTGAAATGAGCATTAAAGCCTGTCTTTCCTGTTAGAGAATCAGCGAGGAGTATCACATACTTTCTCTTTGACATCTTAATGTTTAGTTTGTTCAGTGTTACAGGTGACTATGCACAGAGTTCAGTCCAGTGAAAGAAAGAGCATTTTCATAGGAAGATTCTCACCCCTTTGCCAGTGCCCTCTGCACACACACCACGAGGTGCAGGGTTTTGTCACCAGTTGAATTTCTGATTATGAAAGCTAGCAGTTCACCATCCCCAAACCCCAGACATTGTGTGGACACCAATATCTTGAGAATTTGCTTGCCAACAGTGGGCTCCTTTTTTCATTAAAATGTATATAAACATGTGAAGTGTAACCCCTTGACTGTCATGTTTCACTGAGCAACAGCATTGTGCCAAGTCCCCTGAGCAGGGGAAGGTCTAGTAGGGAGATAGAGAAAATCTTTCCAACCCACACATCCCAAACCTTTGTTTTATTTTTTTTTATTTGGCTGTTGAGTGAGTTGAGCTAAGGAGCTTTGCTGGTTGTTCAGATAGCAGTACATGGCATGTGTAAGTGAGTGTAGAAAGGGCAGGTTTGGGAAGCCGGCTCATCTGTGTTCCAGATCATTTCACTATCTACCTTATAACTCAGGATAAGTCACTTTGCTTTGTCTTCGTTTCCCTATCTGAGAGCAGGGCAGTACTTGCTGCCTTTGTTTACCGTCCCACACCGAGGCTCAAGCAGTAATAAGTAGTGTTGGGGTAAAATGCACTGTATTTTGTAATAGACTATCTTGTGTGAGAAAATGCTGTGGAATGTTCTTTTCTGCAAATCTTCATGAAGAGGTAACCACATAGCCAAGTAACCTGGAACTCCTTCTCTGAGAACTTGAGAGCCTGCCTACCTAATAATGTTGGAAGCCCTTAGAGCTAAAATGATGACTGGACAGGTGTTCAGTCATCCTGTTACATAAATCTTTCCTCTTGGCATGTAAGGAAAATGAAGCTAATGGCCAAACTAAGCCACTTTGATTCTGTGTTTATTTGCAGGGTCACGAGGAGAGAGTTTTGAAACATCTTCAGAATGCGTGTTGAATATTTATGTCTTTGTGATGGGCAGGTCCTGCCCTAGAGGGGCAGCTTCCAGTGTTTTGATTGTCATTGCCAAGAACGTCGGGAACAGGTGCCGAGAGCCTCAGAGGCAGGGTCATGCAGGCAGCAGGGAGTAATACAGAAGATTGGCCGGTCAGACTACTTCCTGACTGGAGAATCACGTGTTTCGTTTTTTATTTACCTCTTGAGATTTAGCGAGTATGGTTCTTGGAACTGTTTCTTGTGCTCCCCTTCCCTAACAAACCACAGGACCAGTTTTTTCAAAGTATTATATAGCATACTGCTAATCATCTCACATTCATTACCTCTTTTTTAATGCATACATTTCAGACAAGTTGGTGATATTTTCATATGGTAAGATTTCTGAGCCTCATTAGATTTGAGGGAGGAGGAGATGGCAGAATGCATCTCATGACTTGTCAAAGAGTTCTCTGACCTCTAGTGACGCTGGTCTGCCTTTAGAATGGAGACCTGCACCAGCTCACGACTAGACTGCGCCTTTGCTGTGTCCCGCCGAGCTGAGGCACGACCGCAGTCCCAAAGGAAGTGGATCCTACCGCCGCGTGGCCTGCATCGCACAAGTGACACATTGGCTCTACTCATACTGTATTTTCCCACTTTCTCATTCGTGAGGCTGAATTCCCCCTGAAGTTACTCCTAAGAGCTTGTCCAACATAATTACTGTATTGATCTCAAACAGAAGGCATCATCCGTTTTCCCTCCAACGTGCTTAAAGGGAAAAAAGCTGCTTTCAAGGACTTGGCTAAGACTATGTAGGCAGGGGCCTTTGAAGTGAAATTGCTCCCAGTCAGGGAGGGAGCCAGGCTTCTAACAGCAGCTGGGATGGCAGCTTGAATTCCAGATCTGCTTAGCGCTGCCAGGCAAGGCAGGCCTGGGCTACAGGAAGTCGGGGACACACCCCAGGGAAACCAGAAGGCCTAGGCAGCCACTGCCCGGGTTGAATCATTGCCCGCTGGCACATTGATCTCTGCACATGAGCATCTTGGTGCTCCCTTCCCCCCGTTTATTTTCTGGTATATTTGTAACTGAGGAAACACTAAACTCCCAGCTCATTTTATGATCCTGGACAGGTGTGTTCCCCTTTGGCCTCAGTGTTCTCCCTAAAAGGAAGTTAGATGTGTAGAAGTTGTCAAACGTGAACTAGGTGGAGGGAGACAGTGGGGCCTCATCAGCTCCATTCCCACACCCACCCACCCACTCCCTTGAGGAAGCTCTGGGTAGTGCATTTGGAAAGTCGCCCAATTATAAGCCTCTGTGGATTTACCAGCCTGTGAGTTGCCCCTTTGGTTATGTCGTTTTTGCTGCATCTTTCCCATCTGTAGCATGCACTGGTTCTCTGGATGAAAGAGGCTAAGCTAGACTCTAGAATTCTCCAACTAGAGTAGATTGTCTTGTTTTCATGTTACTTGAAGCCAGAGTTAGGGCTGGGCTGGATCTTCTGTCTGCACCTGAAACTGCACTAAACCCAGAAAATGAATCAGCCTAATTAGTGCTAGACTGTTCTAGCTCCCTGAGGGCAGGGGCTCCGGCCATTATATTTATTACTGTATCCTACAGTGTGCCACATAATAAGCTCTCACCAAGGAAAAATGAACACTTCAAGATCCATTAAAAGCTCTTCTGTAACATCAAGACCCCCGGGAATGAGCTATTACTTTGGTATGACCAGGTCTGTCACCACCTTTGGGCTTGTCTCCAGAACGGGGATTTCTGACGACATTTGTGATCCGAAGACTTATGTGATCCAAGAGGGTCCCCCAGGGTTGCATCCTCTGCCACGTCTCCGGCATCAATCAGCCTGGCGACCTTACCCAGACACGGAGGTCCTTCCCTGACAGAAGGGCCCGGCACTAGCTGGCTGCTCCTCCTGCAGTGGAATGCTTCTCTTCTCCCAGCCACTGTTCTTTACCATCCCCCCTTAGGCCTCAGCGCTCCCACAGACAGCACACCTTGGGGACTCACTGCTTCTGAGTTTTCTCCCCTTTCATTTACTACTGGGCAGTCCCTAACTCCACTCTTCTCCCCTGTGACCTGGCTACACGGGAGTGGGCAAAGAGGGAGAGTTATTTCCAAGAGGCATCATTCCCATTTTAGGACTCCTTGTGCATTATTCTAAGTTTACTGTTGTGCCACCCACATTTTCATCCTCCAGGCTTCTTAGATAGATGTCAGGTTTTTTGAAGCCAGCTTTCATTTTACAGCAATTGGGAGGGCAGGGGTGGTAGCTAGGTTGTAATACATGAAGTATTCGAAAAAGGCTTGTGCCCGGAGGCAACCATGCATGAGCAGTCAGTCTTGAGTGGTTTGGATTGAAATAGGACAGGGGAAGCAAAGCTCCAGGGTCTTTGTCCAGTCTTCCCTTCAGTACCCAGGCTCCATGCCAGGCGCTGTGCCCAGTCCCCTGCTGCACGTGTTGCCTTCTCCCCAGGGGCCCTGACAGTCTCAGGATGGTGCCCCCCAGGACACACTAGAGATTATAAGCCTCTAGCATTGAGGTTTTCTGTAAAGAGAGAAATGCCATAATTGAAAAGCTCCTTGATTATAAAGAAGGAATAGGGAAGCCTGGCACAGACGAGCATCCTTTGGCCTGCTCAGCCAGTCAGTCCCCTGGTGCCAGTAGGACCTTACACCCTTAAGGACCTTGGAGTCTTCCTGTCCAGACCATGAAAGGTCACGGCTGCAACTCCTCACTTAGTTCCACCCCACCACTGCCTCGGTTTGCCCCCTTGCTGTGGCTCGGGTGGGGGCACCTTTGCATCCACTCGCGGTCTGGAATGGCACAGCCAGAGTAGGGAGCCCATCCATGGTCTCTTTTCCATGGTGTGGAGGAGTGGGCCCTTTGGGGGAGAAGTTGGACAGCAGGATGAGGCCCTGGGATTGTGAGTGGAATTGAATTAAAGGATCCATCTGGCCCAGCATACAAAAAAGCCAAGGGATGGGAGGAGATTTGGTGCTTCAGAAAACCCTGGAATTTGTGTGTCCTTGTGAGCCTAGCTCTGCCACAGGCTGCCCTGGAAGGTCTTTTGGCTTTCAGCCAGCCTTTCCCAAACAGGATTTTATTTCACCCAGCATCTCCCAGGACCAGTGCCCTACAGAACACATCTGTCTGGGACAATTGCTAAACCATGAAATTGCTTCTGCAGCATTCCTGGAAGTGCCTTGGCCAACCTTGTTCAACTTCTTCCCTCTTACTACAGCTTCAACCAACTCTCTAGCCCTAGGGCATCCTGAGAAGGACCCAGGCCCAGGCCCAGTGCTAGGCAGGAAATCAAAGGGCCCCAGGAGTAGGGTTGGGCCCAGACAGGACCAGCAACACTGTAAAGCTTTACCAGAAACTCAGGAGCTCAGGCCCCAGACCCACTGAATCAGGATTTGGCCCTTCCTTTGATCCTAGAAGTTTGAGAAATTCTGGGGTAGGGGGTGGGGGTTGGGTTGGTGTGTGCTTGCAGGAAGGAGAACTTACTTGACAAACAGGACCAGAAAGGGCCAGTGCCCGATCCCCACTTGCCCTCAGCCTTTTCACATTGGTTGGGGTGGGATGCAGGTGATGCACGTCCTCCTATTCCCCCTTAACTCCACTCTCTTCTTGATGGGGAAACATGGTCCTGGTCCCAGTCCCTATGTAACTGAAAACTCAGGGGCCTGCATGTCTCAGGTCATCCAGAGGCTGATTGATGAAGGGCTTCTGAAGGCCCCAGATTTCCTTAATGAAATGCAGTTCCTGTGGCTGGGAAGCAGGGGGAGGTGGAACCCACAGGTACTTGTTAAGCACACAGCAGGTGCTCAATAAATGTGCTGAATAAATGAATACAAGACCTGAATCCTCCCTAAGTTCTATCTGTGAAGTGGGCCTTTTGGACTCCCTGACCTGGGAGGGTCCTGTGGCTTCATGCACTAATTCTAAATGGTTGATGAGATGGAGTCTACCGGCTCTGCAACCTCAGTTTCCCCAGTTACTAGAGCAAGAGGGTGAGATCCAGAGGTCTGGAAGATACCCTCTGACAATACGCTGTGTGGCTTGGAGGTACGATCTTGGGGTCACCAAGCATATACCCTCACCTAATGTCCCCCACAGCTCTGGCCTTGTAGACACACTGCCTGTTTCCTTGATTCATCCAGGGTTGCCCCTTGGAGGGAAGCCCACTGGAGAAGTGAGGTGTGTGATAAACCCTGGTCCCCTCAGCCGGGAGTGGGGCCCAGGAGCCACCCAGGTGTTGGCGGCGCTGTGCACCTGCAGCTCAGTTGCACGCGACCTTAGGCAAGTCCTCTTCCCCTCTCTGGGCCTCAGAGGTCAGACTAAGGTGATCTCTGAGGCCCCTTCCTGCCTGGGTTTTAAAATCTTGTCCTCACTCCACCGCCCTCCTGCCACCTTCCCTCCACATCTTTAGAGCTTGGCCCCAGGTTCGCCGTCCCCACCCACGACCCCTTCCCCTGTTAGGCTTGGAGTGGGGAGCAAGCTGCCAGGCAGGCAGGATGTCCGAGAGACGCTAAGCGCCGCGGGGTGGGTCACCCCGGGACCTATGGGAGGACGAGCAGCCGTAGCGCAACCTCCCCGCCCAGCTAAGGCCGGGCGCTTTTGCCCTCCTCCCGCCCCTGCAGCGCGCGGAGCCCGTGGGGGCCTGGCGTCTGGCTCCCACTCTCCCCTTGCCCCACGTTGCCCCAGAAGTTGTCCCTCTCCCCTTGCAGATGGGCTGTTGGGAGCGCTGAGTCTAATGGTGTCTCTGAGGCAGCCCTTGCCCCCTGGCTCTCCGTTTCCCCACCTGTGAACGCGGACCTGTTGAGAGGGGCAGCGGGCCGGGGCCCCGCCGCGCTAGCGGCTCCGCAGTGACTCGGGGAGCGGCGCCGGGGAGGAGCGCTCCGCGGTCACGTGACACCCCCCCCTCCCCGAACTGCGGCGGCGGCGGCGGCGGCGAACGAGGAGCCGCGTCCGAGCAGAGCTGCAGCGGCGGCCGCGGGCACAGGAACGCCGAGCCCAGCACGCCCTCGGCCCAGGCCCGCGGGTGAGTCCGCCCGGCCCGGGCTGCGGCCCTGGGAAGGGGAAGAGACAGAGGCGCCCCGGGCTCCGTTCGGCCGGCAGCCGCGACCCTGTGCGGGCGGGAGGGCTGGGGACAGCGGCGGGCCGCCGGGTCCCCAGCGCCGGCGGGAGGGGCGCAGGCTGGCAGGCCGCGCGGCGGGAGGCCTGGGCTGAGCCGGCTGGAACCCCCGCCTCCGGGGGCTGTTGCAGGCCGCCGCGGAGGGGCTCGGTCCCACCCGCCTCGTGGCGGGGAGTCCCGTATTGCGCTCACCCCGAGGAAGGGGCGCCTCGGGCTCAGAGGAGCGAGTGTGGAGAGGTGGGCGCGTTCCCTCGATCTCAGGGGAGAGGCCCTGGGCCCTAACACCCGCAGGAGGAGGCGCTCCGGTCCTCAGAGGAGGGAAGTGGGGGTCCTCAGGTCCAAGGACCCTGAGCTGAGAGGGCGGTGGTGTCCTTGCTTCCTCAGGGACGGAGCTCAGTCCCCCCGCCCCCTGTCCCTGACCCGCTGCGGAGCGGGGCACTCGCATCACGCTGTCGGGCGCCCCCTCGTCGCCTCCCCTGGCTTCACAGCATCTGAGGACTCGGTGGGAATCCACAGGGCGGTCCTCGCGCCCTGCAGGGGCTTCGGTGCCAGCCGTGGGGCCGCCTGGGGCTTGAGGAAGACACCTTGTGCGTTAACACCCACACGCACCAGCTCAGGAGGTGAGCGCCTCCCTCCGTGGTAGTTAGACCCCCCGACCTGTGCATGACCCCGAGTCCTTGTTGAGGTCATAGCACAGACCCGGGGGTGGAAGCACGGAGGACACCCCATACCTCACACATGGCACATTGGCACTTGTCCCCGTGCTCCATTCCCCTCCCTCACCAAAGTCGGAGGCCAGCAGGAGGGGCACTGAGAAAAGCTGGGTCAGGACAGAGCTGGAGAAAAAGGCAGAGGAGAAATAAGTAAAGAGGAATTTCCTCCCAAAGGGAGCTGGGTCCCCGGCTCTTAGCCCACCCTGCCACAGGGCAGTGGTCTGTCCTTCCCCAGAATGTCTGGAAGACAAAGCAGGGAGGAGGGGTGCCTGTGTTTCCTTGTAATGAGAGGTCATATTGGCCAAAGGGGCCCCTGAACCAGGAAAGGAAAGAAGCCGAATTGGGGAAGTGCTGGCCATGCCCAGCTGGCTCCTGAGATCCCCCCATTCCTCTAACCAGGGCCTGAACCCTGCTCTGAGCCCCATCTGGGGAAGCGGAGGGGCACCTTAATAGCCTTGGAAAGGGTTCTGGGTAACAGTTAATCCTCGAGTGGCTCAAGCACCTTCCCCATTCACAACGACATATCAAGACGGGGTCCTGAGGTTTCCACTGCACAGATGAGGAACGTGAGGTTCAGAGAGGCTAAATAAACAGCCCAAGGTCACAGAGTCACCCTCTGCCTGAGCTAGAATCAGTTCTCTGACTCCTGACCCAGGCGTATGTCCACAGCAGTGGGAAGAGGAAGGGTTATGACTGGTGGGGTGGTCCGCAGGTGATCTCCCCTGTGCTCCTGGGGGCTGGCAGTGCATCTGGATGGAGGTGGGGGAGCTGGATGACGTTGAGAACCCTCCACCTTTCTTCAGGGTCTGGAACTCACACATACCCCCCTCCCAGAGCCCTGTGTTCACTGGTGTGGTGCCCCCTTCCCACAGCTATGATGTGGCTCCCACCCTGAGACCTTCCCAGCAAAGCCTTCCTTGGGCAGGGCCTCTCTTCTGCTTTCTCCCAGCCCCGCCCCCTGTCCTGCTGTCATGTTCCAGCACTGAGGCCCTTTGAGGACTCCCGGAGCAGGAGTGTCTTCCACACCACCTGTGCATCTATGGAGGCCTTTGTCCGGGCTGTCAGAAGCCGCTGAGCAGCTACACATGCTGTGCAAACAACCGAGACTCGTGCACAGCCAGACGCAGACGCAAACACAGTTGGACTCACAAATACCCTGAGACTCAGACACAGGAAGACAGGCACAGCCAGGCCAAGCCTCCCGCCTCCAACTCAGACCAACATTACAAACACGGAGGGACACACTATCCAGACGTGCCGTACACAGAGATGGAGGTTGTTGTCAGCAAGAAGAGCCCCCTCCAAAGCCCTTGTGAGGCTGAAACCTGCTTTCGTTACCTCCTCTAGGGCACACATGATACATGCGCATGCAGGAAAGAGCACGTGAAAGCCCCACATGCTAAAAGTTAACCTGGTGGAGAGGCACACGCACCCACCCACACCCAGGCCTCCGCGGGTGCACACATGCAAGCATTACATCAGCTTCCTGCATGTGGGGTGTGAACTCCCCGTCACCCCAGGAGGGGGTGGCAGAGGCCCCCACCCCCAGCAAAGCCTCACCTTTTCCCTCTTTAATATTTCACATGAACCTGGTTTGGCTGACCTTAAGAATACTGGGATACTGCCGCGTGTTTCGCCCTCTGTAGACCCTCCTCTCCTCCTCCCACCACATACACGCCTGCCTGGTGACCAGGAGCCTCTCACCTAGGCTGCTCCTTTGCTGTCCCTGAAAGTGGCGCTCCACAGGTGCCTCCCAAGACAGGACATCCCCCAGTCCAGGCTCCAAGCAGCCCTGGGGTTCCCTTTCTTTTGCCAGGAAGACTTGCCAAGTCCTGGTTTCTGCTCTGCCCTTCCAGCAAGGCTGGGGGCCAGCTGGTGTGAAGGAAAGGGAGTCCTCCAAGTTCTCCTCTGCCCCACCTTCTCACCTGGCAGAACCCCTGCCAGGCTGGACCTTGGCATCCAGACTGTCCCTCGGAGAGGCTGGCCTCTCTGAGAAGCAACTGCCAAGGTGCTTTTGTGGGCTGAGATATGTCTCCAAGGCCAGCTGATGCCAAATAGGGGACAGTGAGGGGCTTTGGCTTTCTCACATGGGCTCTCCTCCAAGTTTGCCACAGCACTGGTCCGAGTCCAGGCCTGGCCCTGTGTCTTGCTGGCTGTGTGGCCTGGGAAATCACTTCCCCTTCCTGGGCCCATCTCCAGCTCTGGGAGGCAGCTCACTCTGCCTAGGGAGTGTGAGGTGTGAGGTAGGGGCCCTGTGCCAATGAGGAAAGGAAGTTCGGCTCTGCTGAGCATCGTGGGGCAAGTGGAGGCCCCTGGCTAAGGACTTCAAGCAGTTTGAAAACTCTAGATCCACACTAGGTAAAGCAGGTGTTACCGGTACTGGGACTTCCTGGGGCGGCCACCCTGGGGTCAACAGAGGGTGTCCAAAGGGAGCTGCCTCTGTAATTGACATCTGTGGGGTTTTTTTTCCCCCCAAAATGTGTTCTATTTTCAGGGCTAAGACTGGGACTTGCAGGGAGTGACTCAGAGAGGAGGAAGGGAGAAGAGACAGAGGGGTGCTGGTGGGAAGACTCCCTACAACGGGGTCCCAGCCGTCCCTGCCGCAAGGAAGAGGCCAAACCTGGGATGCCCCTGCCGCGTGCTGGCACAGTGGTAGGGTCTCGTTTGCATAGTCGCTAAGCATTTACTGAGAGTGTATCCCAGGAACTGCCGCACAGAGATGAGCTGGGAGTGGCGTTCTTCGCCCCCTACCACAGCCCAGTGTAGTGTTCTACAGCCACCTCTCAGATGAGGAGGTAAGGCCCAGAGAGGTAAAGTGACTCGCCCACTCTGCTAGTAAATACCTCTGCCAACATGGGACCGTCCTCCTTTTGGAAAAAGGAGACCTGAGTTCAAATTCTGGCTCTATTGCTGACTAGCTGCCCAACTTGGGTAAGTTACTCCATCTCCCTGAGCCTCTGCTTCTCTATTTGTAAAGTGGGGCTAATCCACAACAGCCGTGGGGTTGTTCAAGGGTAAGAAGGCTAATGCAGGAAAATACCACCCAGGGCAGTGCCCAGCTTGTCATGGGCATTTGTTGAGGACTCAGAGGGGACGGTCTGGGAGTCATCAGAAATGCGAGTCAGTCTCTGCTGTGTGACTCTGCACAAGTTCTCTGTGCCTCATTTCCATTTCCATAGAACAGCGTTGATGAGCCCTTGTTTGCCCGCCTACCTGGGAGTGTTGTTTGCGCAGATCAGATACGGCGGCTGGAGGCTGCTTTAAAAAAACATAGAACTGCTCTCAGAGATATATGAATGCACAGAAGGAAAAACAAACACCAGAAAAACATGGAGCAAAATCTTTTTTCAAAACCTTCAAATGTTTTATTACAGCAAGAAAAAACAAGCCTTGTCTTCAGTGTTTTAGGATAGTGGGAGAGTTCCCCCACAACTTTACATTTCTATCATCATGTGAGATGGGTAGTTTCCCCTGAGGAGTTAGTGCAGTGCCTGGCACATGGTAATGGTGGCTGTTAGTGGGATCGTGAGTTGCAAGTGAAAGGGGGAGTAAAGGTGTTTCTGGTGGCATGACTGGCTACAGTGTGAGGTGCAGATCAGGGCACCAGTTTGGCTTCAAGGGGAGGTGTGTGTAGGGATGAGTTAGAGTCAGTTTATTAAGGGCCTTGAATGCCAGGCTGAGGAGTTGCATTTCTTTGAAAGCCAAAGGGAAAACCATTGGAGGGACTGGCTGAGCCTTCTGTGGGCAGGCCGTGGGTACTTGGGCAGGCTCACAAGCCAGGAGTGAGGAACTAGTCTGGCACAGTTCTCTGCTCTGCCCCTGCTGTGTACCACTCTGCTGCCTGTTTCCCTGGGTCTCATTTTCCCCTGTGTGCAAAGGAGAGGGTTCCAGCATCTTCTATCCCAGGGACAGGTGAGAGGACCTAGGTACCAACCAGCCAGGGAACTAGCGGGCTGTGACCTGTGCTGGAAATCAGGAGACCCGTGTTCCCCACCGACCCTTGTGCACTAACTGGGCGATCTCACGCGAGTCACTGGCCTCTGAGCCTCCCCCTCACCGTGAAATGGGTGGAGGCTGTTCCTGCCTTTGCCACGTGGCTCCAATGAGACCAAGCTGGTGACCTTGCTGGGTGAGCCTCAGGTGTGTTGTGTCTCTGGGGAAACTGTGCTGTTTCTTGCTCCTGTTCCCCAGGTTCCTCCAAGAATTCGGGGCTGCTGGGACTTGGGGGGGAGGGAGAGCTGGTGAGGACAGACTCCTGAGCCACCAGAGAGGCTGTGACCTTCTCTAGGCCACAGGAGCCACATGCCTGCCGCAGCCTGGCTGTTGTGGGGAGTGGAGGGTGAGGTGTGTGGGTCCACCCTCTGCTCTGCTTCTGAGTTCTTGGCCCTGAGTCTGTGAGGGAAAGACACCCTGCTCACCAGCTCAGCGCTCTCTAAGACCCCTCTCCTTTGAGTTAGAGCTTTCAAGTGGGGTGGAGGTGCCTGACAGAGGGTGAACTTGGGAACTTCTCTCTGCTTGCAAACTCAGTGCTAGAATTGCTGGGGCAGCCACAATGATCTCTTCTTAAAAATAGGGCATGTCATTAACCTGAGAGGGGCAGCCAGGATGAGGCCCAGAATGATGGTAGGCAAGCTTCCCACCCCGCTGCCTCTTTGCAGCCCCAGGAGTCCAAAAAGAGGCCATCCAGCCCTGGAAGGGTGCTACAGGGCTGAAGGCCTAGCCATTCATCACCTGCCTGCAGCTGAGCTGTGGGACCTCGCCCTGGGCCATGGGGTGCCCTTACAGTCTCTCTCCCAGGGCTTCAGGCTCCAGGAACAGGACTCAACAGAGCCCCTGGGGCAGAGCCCTCCCCTGTCCTAGCTGGAGAGTTGTGACCCTATGTGGTCCTCTGAGGGGCAGAGAGATCTGGGACTTGCCCCCTGCCCTTGCCTTATGCTGCACTGTCAAGCCCCTGTCACTTCCTAGTTTGTGACTTTGATCCCTTTTCATGACCTTTCAAAGCCTCAATTCCATCATCTTTAAAAGGGGATGATAATGACAATAATAGTACTTACCTATGATTTTTCTTATGATTCAGTGTAAAGTGCTGGCACACAGTAGGTGCCAGATGAGTGAGGACTGTCTTTAGTATTGTTACTGGACACAGGCTAGCACAGCCACTCTCTGCCATTGGTCTAGTGTGACTGTGGGCAGGTCCCAGTCCATCCCCCTGGGCCCCAGTTTCCTTCTTTGTATAACGAGGGCTCTGATTTTCTAGGGCAGCCCGGCCCCTCTGGGCATGGCCGGTGGGCCTCTAAGGGAACAGCTCTCCCCCTCAGTCTCTCACTCTCAGCACGGGGAAAGGGAACATGTTCCCATGACAGGGAGGAAGGCAGGCATCACTGGGGCCCAAAGCTTCACCTGATACCTGCCTTGTTCCCACACAGGCCTTTCAAAACCGGCCCCTCTAGACACCACTCTGCTGCCCTGCCCTTAATGCAGGATGCAGTCCAGAGCCACAGCACATGGGCTCTGGGCTTCAGGGGGCCTAGGATAGTGTGATGGGCTCAGAGAGAAGGGAGATCGGGGTTTAGAGCCCAGTACCAAGGCCAGCTGTGTACCGCAAGGCCCATCTCTATGCCTCTCTGAACTTCAGTTTCCTCACCGCAAAGTGAGGAGGAGAATAACAAGCACCACTATAGCTCTGCCAGCCCCAAGGGCTCTGGCGGCACCAGAGGCAGCCCAGATGTGAAAGCCCTTTGCGAATTGCTACCATCAGGCATAATCATGATAATTATTAACTGTAAAACGAGGAGGTTGGACCAGCTGATCCCCAAGGGCTCCTCTCCAGCTCCGATGCTAAGGATTTCTCGGTTTCTAAGCCGGGAGTTCATGCAGACAAAGGGGGTCAGAAGAAGCCAGGGTCTGTGGGATTGTACATCCCTGGAAACCTCTGCAAACAAATCTCCCCATTCATCCTCTTCAGCAACCCAGCCCAGGGTGCTGAGCCCCAGGGACAGGCCACAGGGAAGACAAAAGGGAGAGAGGAGTAGCTGGGAGGTTCAAGGCCAGGAGTTGAGGATCAGAGATCAGGCAATGAGGTAGTGGGTCTCCAGACACTCCTAAACACTCTGCCCCAGCCACAGACTGTGTGCAACCTCTTTCTCTGCCCCTCATGCTTGCCCACAATGTACACTGTAGCCTGATTTACCCTTGTGAGAAACAGGGGCATGACTCAACAGGGGCTTCGGATTTTATACACCCCCAAAGGAGACCCTCCCAGCAACAGCATTAGAAACTACCACCATGCAAGCCCTTTATGGGCACAAAGTCCTCTCTGAGCACCACCTCATTTAATGCTCACCATCACCCTGTGAGCTAAGAGCTAGCCCACCTCCATTTCCCAAATGTGGAGCCTGAGGGTTAGAGTCCCACAACACCGTGGCGGACTCCCTAGGCCTTAGAGTTGCACTGGGCTGGAACCCACCCCTGCGCCCTTACCCTCTGGCTGACTCTGCCCTGCTCTGTGTGCAGGTTCTGTGCTCAGGTTGTGTGGCTCTTCATTTAGAAACCTGATTCCTGGAAGGCAAGGCTTCAGCCAAGCAACAAGTATTTATTAAGCACCTACTATGTACCTTGGGGAAGGGCTTTGTGAGACTAGGGATTGTGAGGATGGGAGAGAAGGGTTCCTCTGTGAGGGATGCAGGGCTCCATGCAACCAAGGCCTGAAGCAGAGGAGGCTTTCAGGCCTGCAAGGGTGCCAGGGCAGAGCAGCGTGTGCTCTCGGAAGGGCCTTCTCAGCAGGAGCATCCCTGGGAGTGACTCAGTGCAGAGGTAAGACCTCAAAGGGTCTGTACAGCCACTTCTACTTCCACTGACCCTCAGGACCTAGGTTTCCTGGTCTGTGAACTGGGGATGATAACAGCACCTCATTTACAGGGTGGTCATGAGGGCAGAGACAACCGGAATGCTTGGCCCAGGGCCTCAGGAACTAGTGGCTGCTCTTCCTGAGCTGGGGTGCAGGAGTGCTGGGGGCCGAGGTTGAGGTTTTGAGGGGGGATCAGCAGAGCTGGATCTGCTCTGTTTGCAAACCTTTGTTTCCCCATCAGTCATGGCTGACATACAACTCTCGCATGATCTGCCTCAGGGGGCTGTTGTCCGGATCACAGAGGTCCCAGGGCGCATAGGTGCGGCTCTGTGATTTGTACACGGAGCAAACAAGTTCCGGGGGAGAGGGGGCGACGAGAGCACGGTGGGCGGCGGCGCAGGTGCCGCCATTGTGGCTCGCAGGTGTGCCATTGTGGGGCGGGAGAGGTGCGGCAGTTCGCCCCGGAGGGAAGGGAGAAGAGGGCAGGCTCTGGGGCCGCCTCCGCGCATGGGGAGGACTGAGGAATGAGAAGTGCGGGAGGTGGTGAGCGCAAGGCGGGGAACACGGCGCTTCCTCGGGGCGCCCTCGGGGTCCCCACCCTACCCAGGAGAGGCACTCGGGGCGCTGTCCCTGGTCCTGGAACCCTACCGGAACTCTCCCTGCAGTTCCTGTGGAGGCCAGTTGAGGGCGCCCAGCACCGCGGCGGACTCCCTAGGCCCCTTTCAGAACACTTTCTAAAAGACCATTCTCTATTTTTCTATAATGGCATTCCTAGAAATAAGCCTCTCTAAACACCTAATTTAGAAAATGACATAAGGCCCTAAGATTGTATAGATAACTATTCTGGCATGACCCTACCACAGGACCTAAAGAAGTGACTAAATACTTGCACCTGTTATACATGTATATCTTTAGACTTAGTAGCAGAAAATCTTATCGCCCTACCTGACTTCTAGTTCAGAATGCCTCCAGTAGTTGCATCTTTGGGAGATTCAGTATGTATTAAAGCCACACGAAACAATAGTCATATGTAAACCAGAATTCGGTTCTAGGATAAGATAAAGAGGCTTTTCACCCATATGAATGTCTGTGTGGAATATGTGATGAATGATGAGTCCTCCTTTGGTGGAACTCTCCCTGGCATAGCTTTCCTGGTCCCCACTCGCTGAATGACAGTGGTGGTCCCCACCAATTGCCAAGGACCAAAACCACCCTCACACATTTCCCTGATGCCCACTTGGGGGCCAGAGGCACCCCTGTTGAGAACCACTGCCAAGGTGGAGGCGTTGGTGAGGTGAAGAGGGGCTCACAGACTCCTAGACCGGCTAAGTGGTAGGATGCATCTTAGGAATTGTCAGGGCCTCCTGATCCTCATCTTACAGATGCACCAGCAGAGGCTTGAAGTGGGAAGGGGTTGTGCTAGGAAACGCAAGTGACCAGCAGAGCCAGGGGCCACAACCCAAGTCCCCTGCTCCCTGATGCAGGGCTTGGGCATCTCAGCTGCCCTGGGTGGAGCTCTGGGCATCAAGCAGTCTCCCTTCCAGCTCAGCCTACATGCCCCTAAGAATGGATAAGGGAGGCTGGCTAGATTCCAGTCTGTAGGGTTTGAAAGGAGCCTTGGTGTGCCCTCTCCTTAGAGAAGGAGCAGTCGCACACCTCTGGACTCCCCCTAAGAGCCATCCTTTCACCTACCTCTCTTTCTTCCCAATAGTTAGCTGGGTTCTCTGTATGTGTAATGTGTGGGTGCATATCTGTATGTGTATACTCTGTGAGCATAATGTGATTTAAGGGTGTGTGGGCCTGTAATTTCTGTGCATGAATCTGTTGTCATTGGTGTGTGTTCACATGTGTGTACAAACTCAGCCATCATCAGCAGGTGAGGACACACTGATTTGGGACCCATGGTTGTGAGCTTGAATTGGCCTCTGCATGTGTGTGTGATTGTGGGTTTGCAATGTCAGGGCTGATGTTCATGTGAGCATGTCTTTTTTGATGAGATTTTGATATAATCTCCACAGACATGAGTTAGATGTCTCTGCACAAAGTACAAGGACAAATGCATGTGTGACCTGGTGAAGTTCCTGCACAGCTGTGTGCACAGGTCCACTAAGACCTTGTCTGTCTTATTCCTCCTCTATTGCTAGTGCCTGAACAGTGTCAGGCACACGGCAGGTGCTCAAAACGTGCTTGTTGGATGATTGAAGGAAGAAGGAAGTGCCCTCAAGTGTGTCTATAATACCAGAAAGGCTCTGCTCTCAGGAACCCTTGAGGCAAGTGGTCCATATGGTGAACAGAGATCCTTCCTCTGGGGTGGGGGCCTGAGTGGAGGTATTCTGGCTATTCTGACCAGGCCAGATTGCTCTGGTCCCTGATGGAGACACTTTGAGTAGACAGGGGTCTCAGGAACCCACTGAATGGGAAAGGGCCTCAGAACCAGGACGGGGGATGGCTGGGTCAGTAACCTCACAGGGCAGCTGCTTGGGGAGAGAATGTGAGCCAAGCCACACCCCCTCCTTCTTCCTCCCTCCAGGAACTCAGGGTTTTTTCAGCATCTTGGGACTGGGTGGGTGTGGCTTGCCTAGAAAAGCCATGGGCTGAGGATAATGATGCTTTGAAAAACCCATGGAATTCTCTGAAGGCAAATGCATTTTTCCATTATTATGTCTCTGACCCAACAAATTGAGAGTGGATGTTTAACAGATCTGAGGCCCGGGGAAGAAAAGCAAACTGAGGCCCGGGGAAGAAAAGCAAGCAATACAGAAACACAAAGGCGATCTCCTGGCCAGGCAGGAAAGCTAAGAGTGCCCTGTCCCCTGCCCAGGAGGCCTCAGCAGATATCTTGAATGGGAATGACTCAGGAGTGGGGAGTTGCTGGGAACCGTGGCAAGAACTGACCCCACCAGCCCTTTCTGGAACCCAGGCCTGAGATCTCAGGAGTCTGCCCCTCCCTGTTGAGGGCTGGCAGAGGGGAGCTGGAGGCAGGTGGGTAGAACTCCCAGAGGTCAACTCTGGGAAATCTTGGAAAGGGAGCTCTGCAACCTTCCACTCCTGCACCCTTCCCTTATCCTTCACACTGTCAGGCACCTGTTTGAGCAACTTGGGTGCAAATCTAGGAGGCCCAGAAGAGGAGGCTTCCTCCTAGAGGGAGGGCTTGGACCCTGGAGGGCAGACTGGCTGTGATTTCTAGGCAAGGGGCTGGAGAGGAAGGAAGAAGTGAGCTCTGTCCCACCCCAAAGATGGCAGTGACTTCCCAGTTCCAGTCGGCGAGCACTGGCTCTGTGCTGACTTGAGAGTAGTGAGTTCCCTGTCACAGTGGGCCAATGCCTGGGGAGTGTTAAATAATAATGTGCTTGAGGTCACACAGCTAGGAAGTGCCACGGCCTGATCCAGGACCTATGTACGCCCTTACTACACTGCCTCTATGTGTGTGTGTGTGTGTCTGCCTGT
The DNA here is from genome assembly GCA_029783875.1 of Phataginus tricuspis. Classification (NCBI taxonomy): domain Eukaryota; kingdom Metazoa; phylum Chordata; class Mammalia; order Pholidota; family Manidae; genus Phataginus; species Phataginus tricuspis. Next base: position 16,003,784 of record JAQQAC010002837.1, on the reverse strand, counting down.
CTCTCTTGGAGGTTGTTCCACATGCTCACATGTAGATCTGCCCCATTCTTTCCATGTTATAAATGGGTCTTGATTTATTTATCTGGTACCTCTGTATGACCATTAGTTTTGGAACTCTTACTAATAAATCTTCACTAACTCCACAAAAATGGTGATTTCGTGTAGTTCAGTCTAGTACAAATGGTGCCACAGCACATGTTTTATTTAACAAACACATGCTATTCAAATACTGTTCTTAATTCTTTGTACCAGTATTAACTTAGTTAAACCTTGCCAAACCCTTTGAAGTAGGTACTGCTACTTTCATCACCAACCCCATTTTGCAGATGAAGAAACTGAGGCACAGAAAGATTAAGTGACTTGCCAAAGGACTCACAACTGACAAGTGGGAGAGCTGGGATGTGAACCCTGAGATGGTTCATGAGGATGAGGATATATGTGTGTGCTTTCCTGTCCCTTGGCCTTGGCCACTCATCTTTAGGCTCTCATGCTGCAATGCAGGGGGCAAATTCTTGGAAGTGGTCTTGCAGGTTAAGAAGGTGCATTGAAATTCTGTTGCTGCCCAAGGGACCAGGAGCTGGCCAGGGAGTGCCCTCTGAACCCGTGGCTGAGGGAATGTGACCTCCACCCCAGCTCTTGCCAGTGAGGCAGCTGCAGCTGGTCAGAGCCCAAGAGGCAGAAGCCCACACTGGGCTCTTTGTCTTTGGTGGGAACCCTGCGGCCCCCACAGGCCCTCTCAAGGGCCCACTGTCCCAACACCAGTGAGGCCTCCTGGGGGCCAGGCCTGGCTGAGAAACTTGGCACATTGGAGGCTACTTGGCCACCCTGCCAAGCAGATGTGCAGAACCCACTGAGGAATCATTCCCCCTGGAAAGACAACCTGGTGAGGCTGAGGGCCGTGTCCAAGGGGGAGCAGCCTGGATGGGGCTCGAGTCCTGGGTCCCAGCCCTGGTTCTGTGCCTACCCAGTCCTGGTCTCCCCTTCCCCTGCCAGCTCTCTGGGCACCCGCCGCTGCTACCACCTAGGAAGGAAAGTCTTCCTGCCTCCTCAGGCCAACCTCAGTGCACCCAGGGCTTGCCCCTGGGGAGCCCTACCTGACTGTAGGGTCGGCTTCTTACACTACCCTGGGGTAGTCCCTCCACCCAGCACTCTGTGGCCCTGCCCAGAGCAGAAGGGGTCCAGCCTGGCTCCAGAGCACTCTGGCAAGAGGAAACCAGGCCCTCTGAGAGCCAAACCAAGGGGGTAGTTCTAGGGCCCAGAAATCCCACTCGCCCTGTCCAGGCTCTGAACTCAGCAAGGGGCTTACAAGGGCTCCTCTGCCCATAAGGGTGTGCGGAGAGGAGACGGGTTCCAGCCTGGGGACAGAGAGGAAGCCGGGCGCAGGCCCCCCAGGAGAGACATAATTGCTGCGAACCGAGGTCTTGGTTTCTTCATGCCTGAAATGAGGAGGCTGCTGCGCCACCCCCCTGCCTGGGCGAGGCGAATCGTGGAGCCCAGGATCCGGCCCAGTTATTTCCCAGGGGAAGATGTTGCTAACTGAGCCCTGGCCCAGGGCCCAGGGCCCAGGCGGAACCATTTCTGAAGAATCCCTGCCCCCTATCATTGTGCCCTTGGCCGTCCTTCCACCCTCACCCCCCACTGCCTCTGTTCCCTTCAGTCCCTTTAAACAGAAAACCCTGTAGAAAACCTCAGGGCTCTGGGGGCCTCCCTGGTGCAGGGGGGAGGGGGATGATCCCTCCTTCTTTGGGAGCAGAGTGGGTGTTCCCAGAGGGGTGGGTGGGTCCTGGGGGCAGAGACAGGGTTCCTTGTCTCCTGACACATCTTTTCTTGGGGCAAGATGGCTTCCTGTGAGGTGGAGCACTGGTGTCAGCTCTGGGTGAGTTGGGTGCAGAGGAGGGGCTCAGAGTGTTTGTTGAGTGGACACATAACCGGCTCTAGGACACAGAGCCCAGGCCCCCCTTGGAAGGTTGTTAAGTGCGGGAATCTCCACTCCAGCCCATTTGCTTGGACTTCTCACCTGGGCAATGGGTGGGAGGGGGCGCTCCTGGGAGACGGAGATGCGAGCGGGCAATCGAAGGGCTCTTTGGAGACGTCCTTCCATCACTCATTCATTTGCCTGAAGGACAGAGCTTCTGACCTACAGTGTGAGACTCCTGTAGCTGGCATTTAGTGAGCATTTACTGTGTGCCAGCCCTGGGCTGAGCGCTCCACCTGCGTTAACTCATTCTGTCAGCACAACGGCACTGGTGGGGGTTGGGTATTAGTCCCATGTTACAGATGAGAAATTCCTGGTACTGTGAGGGCCGGGGCTTGCCTACGGGGCAGACTATTTTGACCCTGGATTCCAAGTTCTTGACCCTCTGTGAGCGCCCCCTCGTGATGACGGGGGACAGATCCACCGATAGAGCCCAGTGGCTCTGGGGCGGGGTGGAAGAGGGTGACCCCCCTAGGAGAGGGTCTGCAGCCCGGTACGCCCCTGGTCTGGGGGGGTGGAAGGTCGGTCTCGTACGGCCCGAGGCCCCGCCCGCCTTCCCCCGAGGTCCCAACTCGGAAAGTCTAGCGAAGCTCCCACCCCCGGCCCGGGGGCGGCGCGAACAAGCGGCCCTTTCTGCTCCCGACAGCTGGACCGCAGCCCGCGGGGGCGCGGACAATCCCGGGGCTTGTGGCCGGGGGCGGGGCGGCCCGAGTTGCCAAGGTGACCCGGGCGCGGGGAAGGCGGCTCGGGCTCAGCGCGGGCCGGGCGGGCGGGCGGCGGCGGCGGCACCATGAGCGGCCGGAAGCGCAGCTTCACCTTCGGGGCCTATGGAGGGTAGGTTCGCCGAAGGGACACCCGTGTGTGCGCGGCTGGGAGCGCGCGCCCGCCTGCGTCCACCTTGGGTTTGGGTGGTTCTGGAGTTGTGAATTTGTGTTGTGCCTGAGGTGAGCGGTTTTATGTCAGTGCAAGGCATGCAGTGTCGGTAAGCCTGGGTGTGTTTGTGAGCCTTCTGGTTGCGTGTCCTTGTGCACGTGTGCGGACGTGAATGCGCCGGTGGGCATTTCTGTCTAATTGCATGACAGTGCTCGTGTACCTGACTGGCGTGTGGAAAGGCAGGCTGGGCCTGTGTGCGTGCACTCCTGGGTGTGTGTTAGGTAGTGAAGGTGGGAGGAGGTGGGTCAAGGGGAGGTCCTGCAGGGGTCCCCACTTGGCTTCTGAAGCTGCTGGGCCCCTGCAGTGAGGCTTTGGAAGAAGGGAACCTAGAAGCCATTAGCAGACCAAGCCTGCCCCCACCCCCGGGCACCTGGGCTACCCCAGTCTCATGCCACCTGGCTCTTGGGAACCCCTTCCTCCCAGGGCTGCTGGCTGCCTGGCCTTGGAGACCTGTTTTGGGGGGTGGTAGAGTGGTGGCTGGTCCATCTTGGGGTCACTGTCTCTCCTGACCCCAAGAGCCCACCTCAGAGGGGTGCAGAGGCAGACTGGGGGGATCCTTGCTTTAGGCAGAGATTTGGTAAATTGGAAGGAAGACTGGGTGGACAGACTGGGGTTCAGAGCTCCTTCTCTGATCAGCCCAGTAGTTGCACAACCTTTTCCAGGGCCTGCCTACATAGGACCTACTTTTGGAATGCAGAGTAATTGGGGCTCACACATGTAATGCTGCTGGTGCAGAACAGGTGCTCTTTGAGCTATGAGGGTTGTGCCCAAGGTACCTCCCCTCTGTGACACTCAGCCTCCAAGGGGACCCTGGCAGAGGGGCTGGGTTGGGTGGAAGGCAAGAGGTCTGCCTGTTCTGCCTGGGGCCTGGCCAGCCATCAGGTGATGAGCCCTGAGATTCCTGGTCAGCTGACACTTTAAGGTGGCCCAGGGGCTACGGCTGGGTTCTGTTGTGTGACCTTGGACAAGTCCTGGCCTTTCTGACCTTGCTTTGCCCTTCTGCAGAGTCCACATTGGCTGATCCCTGTTAGACCCCTAGCTCTGCCTCCCTGGAGGACACTCCCTAGCTGGCAGAGTCCAGTTTGGGCTCCCTTCCCCATTCGCCTCTGGCCTCTGGGCAGGAGACAAGATTTGTTTGTTGTCCCAACAGCTCCAAGCCCCTCGGTCCCCAACTGGGCAGGAAGGTGGAGCCCTGTCCAGCCTCCCCAGCCCCAAGGTGCCCTCAAAAGGCATTCCGTGGAAAATCTGGGAGGGGGCACTGCCCACATGCTCTCCCTGAGGCCGGACCTGGAGTGATTTGGGGGGAACCCCTAAATTCCAGAGGCTTGAGGTCTTCCTCTGGTTCTGCTTTGCGGGGCAGGATATAGGGTACATATTGGTTGGTGTGGGGAAGGAGGGGTAACTCCTCAGGCATTTCCTGCTCCAGATTCCCTGGCATTTGTCTCTGGGTGGGTGTCAGTGAGCTCCAGCTCCAAGCAGAGGCAGGCTGTTGGGGGAGTGTTGGGGTGGGGTGGGGTGGGGGTATATTCCTGCCCACCCTAAACCATAAACACCCACACCCTTCAATCCTGTCTGGAAACACTCTGAGCTGGTGCCAGTCACACACCTCTGTCCATGCTCTGACCCCAAGCTGCCAGAGTCGCCACCCCACTCCCCCTGTTCCAGGCCCTTTCACAATGACCTCTACCTCCACTGCCAGCCCATAGCCTGGTCCTGGGCCCCTGCTTTCCTACCCCTGTGTCCCCAGTCCTGCCTCTTTCCTTACTCCACCCTGCATCTCCCATGTCCCTAATCTGACAGTAGAGCCCCTGCCACCAGTGGGGGATGGTAACAGTGCATCAGGCCCCTTAGAAACCATTCTTCCTCCAGGCCTGTCTGGGAGGGCGGGGAGTGATTCAGGGTTGGCCTGATGTGCTGGGCAAGACTGGTAAGAAGGGGCTGCCCCTCACCTGTTACCCCTCTTGCTGTGTTTCAGGGTGGACAAGTCCTTCACCCCTCGCCGGAATGTGTGGTGAGTACTGGGGGCTCTTAGGAGGGGATAGCTGTGTAGCTGAAACTTGGGGCACTCCTAAACCATTGCCCCCCACCATAATTCCAGACCCACTAACCCTCCAACCATGCTCTTCAGGTGATGGGGTGGCCAGACTCTCTAACCAGTTCTGCCCCTACAGTTCTTTCTAGAATTTTCAAGAGCTCCACCTTGGATTCAGACAAGTCATGTTAAATCTCAGCTCTGCTGCTGCCTGTGTGACCTTCACTAACCTCTCTGAATCTCAATGTTCTCATCTCTGAAATGACTACTTAACAGACTGTAAAGTTATACAAACCAGCCAACCGAAACAGGGCCTGGCATATCATAGGTCCTCACTGAAAGTGTTCTCTTCCTTTTTCCCTTCTGTATTCCTTCCCACCTCCTGGTGGGTCCCGGCTGCACTGGGGGAGTCCTGAGCCTTTGTGCTGACCCCCAAGCCCTCTAGTCCCACTGCCGACATAGCCTCCAGAACCCTCCCCTCCAGCCCGTTTCCTAAGTCTGCCCTCCCCATGGAGGATGAGGGAGGGAGGCAGCTGCATCTGCAGCTTCCCCAACATGGGGAGCGGTTGGTGGAGGTGCAGCCTCACCTCAGGATTCCCAGCACCCCTAGTGCCCCAGCAGGTGGGCGCCTCCCAGCTTCCCTGGCACCAGCATCACGTGGGCCCCGCTTGCTGCTCCTACTGCCATGTCAACTCCAGCAGGAGAGCCAAGGGCTCTGGCTTCTTCCTGCCCTGCTGAGAGCTTCCCAGGGTCCCCAGGCCCTGCAGTGCCCCCCAGCTGCTGGATGACTCCTCTCTGGCCTCATTGACCTGCCTGCTGCCAGAGACCCCTAGGCAGCCACCCCTGGGGCAGGAGGCACATGAGGTGCCCTCGCTGAGCTCCAGGGCCTGCCCTTTTATTTCCCTTTGATGCTCTTGGTGCAGCCTGGGGGCAGTTACTTTCCCTCTCTGGGCTTTATCTCCTGCCGCTGTGCCCAGTCAATCTGAGCCTCTACTATGTGCAAGACCATATGCTAAGCCCAGGGCAGGGGTAGGGTGAGGGAGATACACATGGTGGTGGGGAAGACACCATCCTTTCCTACAAGGGCGTTCAGTAATAATACCCCACAACTGCCACTTGTCAAGAACCTGCTGTGTACCAGGTGCTGTTAGGTGTTTGAAAAGCATCATCTCACGCAGTCTTTACCACGTTCCTGAGTTAGAGACCACTCTCTCTGGTTACAGGTGAGAACAGTGAAGTACAGCAGGGAAATGACTTTTCCAAAGTCACACAGCAGGTCAGGGACAGAGGTGGAATTTGAATCTTGATCTTCCAGACTCTGTGCAGAGTCCAGAGCCCCACCCACTCTGTCCCAGGGCTTCCAGGCCACAGGGCAGGTGTCAGGAAGGGATGCACATGAGGGGAGGGGCCACCCAGAAAGCCCACTCTAGGGGGCCCTGAACGAAGAGTCAGAGATGAAGGCCCAGGACTACAGTAACTAGCCAGCTGTGTGACTTTGGGCTGGTTACTTCCTCTCTCTGAGCCTCAGTGGACATACCTATAAAGTGAGGCTCTGGCATCTCCAGGACTTGCCCATTACCCACCATGCATTGCCCTATACCGGGCTTACTGGAGCCGCTCTCCAAGGTGCTAACCCTTAGGTTCTCTCTCCCTACCTGCCCCACAAGCCAATTGCTTAGCCCCCAGCCCATGCCCAGCATAGTTAGTGCTCTGTAAATGGGGGTCATTTGGACTATTAACTGTGACTTGCCAACATCCAAGACCTGTCTCCACTTCCCTTTCGGGCATGGGACTTGCTTCTCCCATGCCCTGCATTTCTGATGGCCCCCATGAGCATCACCTCCATGCTTTTGTTCACATTGTCCCCTCCCCTTGACATGCCCTTCCCTCCCCTCAAACTTCCACAAGCCCTCGCCACACCTCCAGTCTACCTATATCACTGTTTGTTCATTTGTTAAGTGTTTTCTGTCCTGATCCACACACTCCATATCTCTCTCCTTAGAACACCTCCCTTGCTGCTTATCATGCCTGCAGAGCACACATCAGGGCTCAGTCCTGGGGTAGTGCAAAGAGCAAGGCCTTTGGAATGTCACCGATGTGGATTTGAATCTGCCTCTGCTGCATACTAGTGTTGTGACCTTGGCCAGGTCACTTCCCCTTTCTGAGCCCCACTTGGTGCTCAGTAAATATTTGTTGGATTGGATCTTTCAGGGAGTTGACCTTAGCAGAGCTGAACAGTCCACATAACATTGTGGTGCAAGGCAGGCTCTGAGGTCTTTGAAAGCAAGGGTTGCTTGAAGTAGGCCCACTTTCCAGCCCAAGTCTCATGAAAACTGAGCTGTACTCTTCTCATCTCTGTCCTCCACACGGTCTTGCAGAACTATCCAAACCCAGTAAATGCTTAGTGAATGTTCATGGAATTGAAGTTAGTTTGTCCAGAGAGTGGAACAGTGAAAGCTTTTGTCCAGGAGACTGGGAGGGCTTCCTGGAGGAGGTATTTTCCCCGCCTCTTTTAAAGAAGGATTAAGAGGTTGGGGCTTGGATCAGGGGAGCAATTAGACCTGGTAGAGGCCAGATGTGACCATGCCTGGATTCCCCTAACTTCTGCTCCTCATCAGCAGTGTAGCTGCCGTGGAGGAGCTCAGAACAAGTGTGCGAATTTCAGAGGAAGGAGGCCCAGTGGGAGGATTAAGAGCCAGCGGGACAGTGGGGGGCTCTGGTTCTACAGGGCCTGGATAGTTTAGGTGGATTCATTTGGTGGGAGAGGAAGGAGATGGACAGTGTCAGGGTGGGGGACTGGTGCAGGGAAGCAGGGTGGGTCTGGAAATACCCTGGGAAGAGGAGAGTAAACTTTGACCTTAAAGCTATGAGTGTGGGAGGAGGAGGCAGGACCCAGCAAGAACTAAGTGGCAGTGGTGTTCCAGGCATTTTACTGTGGTGGTCTCGCTAAGTCGTGATGATGGTCCTGCAAGCTGGTTTTCATGTCTCCATTTTAGAGGCCAAGACTGACACTGAGAAAAGTGAAGGCTCTGGCTCAAATTCACAGAGCTGGCAAGGGCTGGATTTGAAGGAATGGCCCTTGGCCAGAGACAAGGAAGCCACAGGAATGAGGGAAGTCCTCGTTATGGGGGGAGGAGGGACAGGACCCTGAATACCTCTAAACCAGGGTCACTGCCCGGCCCCAACTGTCCCACTGGCAGGGCCATCTGGTCGCTGAGGTAGCTCCCCTGTCAGTCATGGTACCAGTTGCTCCCACATAGGAAGCATTTCCTGGGCTGCAGGCCCTGGGCTGAGTACTTCATCTGAATTAGTTAACCCCATCTTCGTAGCAGCTTTACAAAGTAGAGACTGTTACCATCCATGCCCCATTTTACAGATGAGGAAACTGAGGCTTGGAGAGGGGCCATGGCTGGCCCAGGGGCACACAGTGACCAAGACTGGTCAGCTTGAGCCTGTAACTTTATCCCTCACTCTCCTGGATGCTGCTTGTGCCGAATGAGGGGCTTGGGTGGGTGGCCCCTGTCCTCAGGTGGTTTCTGTCCATAGTCACTGAGCTGGGTGCCCTGGGGCCTTGTGCTGCTACAGGAAGCACGAGGCTGGTTTCATTAGTGGCTCTGAAATGCCAGGCAGGCACAGCCTGCTGGGCCTCCTCATCTATTATGCATCTGGTGGGCAGGCCCCTGGCGGGCAGCTGGCAGAGCACAGGAGGGGGGAGCCAGCAGCTGCTTCCTGAGCCCACACCTGCCGCCATACCTCTGGGCAGGGGTCCCCCAAGGAATGCCAAGGCTGCTCCTGCCTCATCCCCCTGGCCCCACTGGGGTAGGAGGATCCCACCGGGGACAAAACCTGGATGCTGGTCCCCAGTTCATTAGCCTCCCTGTCCTAACATCCACTTCTGAGAGAGGCTGGGACCTTGTTTGAGCTGGGAGTCCCTTGGGACTAGGGTGGGCAGAGGGGCTGCAAAAGAATCTTAGATACATGGACCCCTAGTCACATAGAACCTTAGGGTAATAGAGTCGTGGTCATTTATTCATCATTCATCCATTTGTTCATTCAGCCACTAATGAGCACCTACTGTATGCCAGGCACAGTTCTAGGGGCTGCATGTTCAGCAGAAAATGAGACAGACTCAGTCCCTATCTCCACATAGCTTGATTTAGCCAGTATTTCACCTCTGAGCTTCAATTTCCTCATCTATAAAATGGGGAGTAGGGGAAGGAGTCTGTAAATAGACAAGAAATCAAACCACGGTGGTTGTGCTGAAATTTAAAGCAAGGATACATGCTAACCAGAGCTGGTCCTTACCATACCTTACTGCATGTGGGCTCTGTTCCAAGGCACTCTCCATGCATTGATGGATTTAATCCTCACAACCACCTCATGAGGCAGGTATTATCATCCCTGGTTAGGGCTGAGGAAACTGAAGCACAGAGGGGTTAAAAAACTTGTTCAAAGGCTCTGGCAAGGCTGGGATTTGACCCTCAACAGCCAGGCTCCAGTCTGCACATCACCCTGATGTGCAGGGAGCTGGGAGGCTGGAGGATGATGCAAGGAGTCATGGAAAGCCTTTCTGAGGAGGTGACTTCTGAACCAAATCCTGAGTGGGAAGAGCAGCTGAGAGAAGAGTTCACAGGGGGAAGGGGATAGTCCTGACAGAGGGAACAACAGGTGCAAAGGCCCTGAGGCAGAAACAAGCTTAGTATGTCCTGGCAACAGGCAGGAGGCCCACGTGGCTGATGGGGTGAGGGAGAGTGAGGTCAGGGGTGGGTTTGGAGAGAGGGGAGGGGCCACATTAACCAGGGTCCTGCTGGCACATTGAGTATGTCAGTGACTGACAGGCAGAATGACTGAGTCTGACTCTTGGCTTCTAAAATCTTAGAATCAGAGAATTTGGGCTTCTTAGAATCTTTGCAGATGGGAAGATATTTGAGGTACCCTCCTGTGGCCCCCCACTTGACTGGCCCCTTTGAATACTGAAAGCCAACTTTGGGCATCTCCTGAGAAAAACACACCTTTGTTTTCTCCTCTGACTTCCTGGACCTCTTGAAGCCCACCTTCCCTTTGAGACCATCATGACCTCTTAGGAGCTCCTTGAGTATCCCTTCCTTGCTCACTTCTTGTGATAGGAGGCTCACTACCCTTCAAATAGGCCATTCTACTGCTGGGCAGCTCAGATGGATACCAAAAGCTCTTCCTTGTTTAGAAGCAGCTGCATGAGCCCAGGTGCACACTCGTGGTCTCCCATTCCCCACCGTGAGGCAGTGAGGGCTCCTGTCCTGCACAGGCCCTTTCCTGAGAGAAGGGTGGGGGTTGTCTGTCCCGAGCTTGCTCTTTTCTGGCCTAAACACTCACCTGTCTCGCCCCTTCCTCCTCTTCATTCTCTATTCAGCTCACTTCTTGCAGTCCTTGGCGCTTTAGTTGTCCCCTCTGTCCTTCTGTGGGGTCAAGCGATGCCTTTTCTAGGGAAGGCCGCTTCCTTAGCAGGGGCAGGTCTGGGAGAGACCTCAGGCCAGAGAGGCCCCCTCTTCCAGGAAAGAGCCCCTCTAGTTTAAGGGGACACAAGGAGATCCCCCCACCAAGGTGTGCTTTGGTGCTGGGACTGCCACTACTTTTCTTTGTGATCTTGGGAAGTGAGTTCTCATCTGTGGGCAGTTTGCTCCTGCCCACCTTCAGCACAGTGAAGATGCAGAGATGGTCCTTGAGGGCTCCAAGGTTCCCCGTCTGGTCGGCTTTGCATGCCTCTACACCCCAGCTAAGCTCAGACTCGGGTCCTTGGGTGCATGTCAAGATTTGGGTTCTGTTCTCAGAAGACCTGAATTCAGAGACTAACTTTTATTACTTGCTGTGTGGCCTTGCCTAAGCCATTCTGCCTCTCCGAACATCAGATTGTCCATGACAATGAGAACTGTATTACTTACCCCTCAGGCCTCTTAGAATGAAATAAGTCCAGTGTACTTCCTCAGTACATGTTTTCCTTCTCTCTGATCATTTGCATTTTGAGAGAAAAGACTCATCAAACCAAAGAGAGACCGACTACAATTCTAGTGCTGGCACCATTGAGGTGGTTGGGTTGAAAAGTGGTTAAGAAGGGGACTTTTCTAATATCCCCAATTCCTCTAAAGGCTCTCCTCAGTTCAGGGTCTTCTCCAAGGTCAGCAATCGTTCATTCAGTGAATGAACTCAACAAGTATTTAGTGTGGGGTCACCCTCTGGGGGCAGCCAGATCTTGGCTGGGCCCTGGGGACATGGTGATGGCAATGAGTGATAAGGCCACTCCCCTGGTGGAGTTCACAGTCCAGAGGGGGAAATGGGGAAAGAGGGGGTTTTAACGAGGGTGATAAGCATTAACTGGCAAGATGTGGATTGTTCTGAGAGCTCAGAGAAGGACTCGTCCCCCACACCTGGGCATCAGGGGAGGCTTCCTCGAGGGGGTAACCCAGAAGCTGCAACCCAGAGAACAAGTTGAAATGGGCCGAGTGGCAGTGTGCCTGCGTGTGTGTGGTTGGTGGAGGACAGAGGGCCAGTGCCAAGAGAAGGTTTCAAGAAGAGGAGGTGGCCGGTCAGCAGTGCAGAGGAGAAAAGCATGTGGTGGCACGTACTGGGCACATAGAACTGGACCTGGCAGCTGGAGGTGGGAGAGGCAGCCACCAGGTCATGCGCCTGCAAGTCCCACTGGGACTTCCTGTGGTTCCCCAGAAGGTCTGGACCCTCAAGTCACCATGGGCTGGAGGCCTGCCAGGGCCCCCATCACCCACCCTCCTTCCCGTTCCTGGAACTGCTCTGCACTGTGCTGGCAGTCAGAGCTGCGTACTGTGGAGGTTAACTCCTCTGGAGCTCAGTGTCCTCTTCTGTAAAATGAAGAAAATAAGACCACCTACCTCAAAGATTGTTGTGGGGATTAAATGAGAAAAGCAGGGCTTGGCACAGAGCAATGCCCAGGATCACAGTTATTGCCACGTTGTCCTTCTGTCCCTGGCACTGCAGAGGGGGCAGAAGTGCTCAGTGTGTGGGCTGCGCCCTCTGGAAGCTCACTACCTGCTGGGAGGTGAGACCTCCATGGGATCAGGCTCCCTGGCCATGGGCACTGCTGACTTTGACTTTGGCCCTGAGAATGCTGGGTTTGCAGCCAGATGTCTGCACTGGGTCCTGGCTGCATGCCTGTGGGCAGTGCCTCCTCTCGCGGATCTGTTGTGTACCGGGGTATTAGCAGTCCCTCCCTCTGGATGAATGAGAGGAGTGAGGAGGTGCGTGGGCCTGGCCCAGCCTAACAGTGCAGCTCTTCCAGGCTATGAGCTGCAGGAGGGAAGAAACACTGTGGGCCCAGGTGACCCAGAGAAACATCGCTGTCCCTCTCTGAAGCTCATTTTCCTACTCAGAAAACGTGAAGATCAGCGAGAAACAGTCCTACGTGCTGGGGTTCTAGCAGCATCCTTTAGTCCCTAATCTTGACCTTGTCTAAGTGCTGTGTGACTTTAAGCTAGAGACTCAACCTCTCAACCTCAGTGTTCACCTGTAAACAGGACAATATTCACCTCACAGGACTGTTTCAAGGCTTCCATTAGCAATTTGTTCTTTATTAAATACTTACTGAGTTCCTACCATATGCCAGGTAGTGTCTAAGAATTGAGGAAACAGCAGTGAATCTGACAGACATGGTGTCTGGCCTCATGGAGGTTGTCCTCCAGTGTGCTGCAGAGATGCAAAATGAGCTAACAGACAAGTAAGGTAGTTTCAGGTGCATAATGGGTAGTGAGTGACAGGGTAGGTGGGAAGGGCTCGCCTTTGCTGAAGTTATCATGGAGGGCCTCTTGAGGCCTGAGTGGGAAGGAGCTGGCCATGGGAAGAGTGGGCCAGGCAGAGGACAGAGTAAGCGTAAAGGCCTTGAGGCAGGAACAAGGTTCCTCTCCCCACCCCAAGTCTGGAACATTCCAGATCATCTCCCGGCAGCAGGTGGAAGGTGGCTGAGCAGACTCAGATCAAGAACTGCTGCTCATTGGGCAGGCCTGGGGGAGGGGGTGAGCACTGTAGGGCAGGTGTGCAAGACAAGGCTGGTGGTGGGGTGGGCCTCAGTGAGGCAGGGCATGCAGGGGTGAAGCCCACTGCATGACAGCCCAGAAGTGTTCTGGAGCCTGGCACACAGACCCTGGGCCTGACCATTTTAGGAGGGGTTTGGGAGGTGGGGAAGGGAACTTATGCCTGTTTCCTCTCTTACTCCAGCCAGCCTGAGCCTGAGCACATGCCAGAATGCCTTAGCCTTTTCCAGATCTGGCCCGCCCATGGCGCCAGAGGTTCTTTGAGATGACCACACACACA
>JAQQAC010002837.1:15979635-15990521 GCA_029783875.1 Phataginus tricuspis | reverse complement strand
TGGGAAAGCTGGTTAGGGTGGGAGCAGCCTGAAGTAGTGTGGGGGGGCACTCCAGAAAACCTGGATAAGAGTGTAGCCCATGAGATGTGATGGGGGAGGACAGGTGGAGGGTACAGTGTGTGCAAAGGTGGGACACACACGCAGGGCCGCACGGGCTGCAGCAGGTGGTTGTATCTTGATTCTGTGAGCAGTGGGAAGTCACTGGGGGCTTTCAGGCAGGTGGATAATGTGATAGGTACAAACATTCTCTCATTGAAACCCACGCACGCATGCCCCAGACACAAATGCTTTCTCTCCCACCCACATTTCATGTTCCTGCCAGGCCTCCTATCTACATCCTCACCCACAGAGTCACCCAAACCCTCGCACCCCCAGGCAGAGCTGCAGAAAACCCTGTGCTGGCTACCAGCACAAGTGTCAGACATTTGCTTGATGATTTGTGGGGCCATCCAGCCAGGATCCACCTTTGTTCGCTCCACATTTGCTCAGGCGTGCACATGCCCCATGCACACATTTGCAGGATCATAACCCTCTCTAGCACGTGGGAGGTGGCTTCTAGCTTAAAGAGTACTTTCACATCCATTATCTCGCTGAATTCTCCTAGCAACCCTGCAGGGAAGAATTTTCAATGCCATTTTAGCTGAGGAAGCAGCAGCTCAGAGAGGTTAAGTGACTTGCCCCAGGCCACACAGCTAGAGCTTGACACAGCTGGGATCTGAATCCAGGGCCATCTGACTTCTGGAGTCCGATGACATCTTCACTGGCCTACCCAGACTCAGGCACACGCAGATGAGCTTGTCACCTTCCCAAGCTCTCTGAGGAGGTGACAAGCAACCTTCAATGCCCAAATCTCCAAGAGTCAGGTTGATCAACATGGAAAGTTATTTAGCGTCCTGGTGTGTGGTGTGCTGAGCAGCCTGGTGACCCTGTGGCCCCCTGAGGCGGTAGTGTCAGTGGTGGGGCTGGGCACCTGCCAGCATGCCAGCCTGGGGGCAGCTCAGGGCATGGAGCCGAAGCCCAGAGCATAGCCTGGGTTTGCATTTGCAAATGAGGCAACAGCCCTGTCCCCACACAGGCCAACCCTGGCTGGCCTGGCTCCCAGGATGTGACAGCTGAGGTCCCAGAAAATAGCCCTGTGCCCAGCTGCCTGGCATAAATGTCTTCTCTCTCTCCTGAGCAGGTTGCCTAATGCCTAATATAGGGGAAAGAGGGTGGGCTTCAGAGTTAGCCAGAACTGGGGTTACAGCCCAGCTCTGTCACTCTTGGCAGGGGGACTTTGGTCATGTTGTTTAACTTGCCTCAGTGTCAGCGTCTCTCCTTGGAATAAGGAGTGAAGAACATCTCCTTCTCCAGGTGATTGAGGAAGGTAAAGGAATCAGGTGCTCAGCTAGCTGACTCAGTAAGTGCTCAGTTTTTCAAAATTTTTCATTTTTTTCTCCCTGATAACAAAAATAACAAGTGCACATTGTAAAAATACAAACAATGCAGAAAAATATATCCTGTAGAAGGCAGAAGTTCCTAGTGGTCCTGCTTCCTAGAGATAATCCATGTCAACTTCCACATGCAATTTTTAATTTTTACAAGTGAGATTTTTGTTGTGCAAGTTGCTTTTTTCTCTCACTGATCTGCCTCAAACCCCTTTTGCCGTTGGGACTGGAGACATCCTTTGTCATCACAGCATGGTCCACATGTGCCTTAATATATTTAACCAGCCTCCTTTTAATGGGTGTTGGGGTGGCTTCCAGCTTTTAGCTATTGCAAATCCTGCTGTAATAAATGTCCTTTGTTCATTTATTTTTGTGCATTTGTGTAGATATTTCTGGAGGATAAATGCCTACAAGTGGAGTTGTTGGGCCAAAGAGCACACACACTTTCATCTTTAATAGGAGTAGCCAAACCACCCTGCAGAGAAGTAGAAGCCATCTAGGTGCCCCCAGCAGACTCAGGAAAACCCACTTCCCCAAAACGTCGGAATTTATCCATTGCCTCTGCCCTCAACCTCAGAGACCCTAGAGTCATCAAGAGACATAGATCCCAAATGTGGAGGAGCCTGGGAGGTTGCTAGTCGAGGCCCACACTCCCCTTACTCCTCCTGTTTCCACACCTTGGAATCTCCCATACTGTCCCTGAGAGGCGCTGCCTGCCTTTGCTTGACAGGTCGCTCAGTACCTTATGTGGCTGGTTGTTTTACTCCCAGGCAGCTCCTTTATCACAGTGTTTTGTCCTTCTGTCACTTGTATTGTCCACTAGTCTACCAGCCTCAGTCCTCCCCAGCCTGCAGAGTGAGGAAAGAAGGAAGAAAGGAAGAGAGAAGGGAAGGCCAGGAAATGCTCACAGTTAATGTTTACATGGTTTACATGTATGAACTCATTTAATCCTCATGACAACCCCTGGAGGCAGGCCCTGTTATTATCCCCATTTTATAGATGAAGAAACAGAGGCTCAGAGAGGTTAAGTAACTTGTCCAAGATCACACTGTTAGGTGTGTTAAGTGGCAGTGCTAGGATACAAACTCAGGCAATCTGACTCCAGAGCCCACGCCCCTGATGTTATACTTCCTCTCAAGGCAGAACCTGTAATTTATGGAACATGTACTGTATACCCAGCTCTAGGTTAGTCAGATTGTACACACAACATCTAATTTATTCTAAACAACAACCCTGCAAATTAGGTATCACTATCCCATTTTGCAGATGAGGAAACAGGCTCAGAGAAGAGAAGCACCTTGGAGGAGTCTAAGGCGCCCTCTGCAGCCGCTGAGGGGCAGAGGAAGCCCTCCAGGGTTCAACCAGTCCTCAGCAGACTCAGCTCCCCAGTTTCTCATCCTCCCATTCACCTTCCTGCAGAGTGTCAGAGCCAGACCTCAGTGTCATCTAGTCTGAGTCCCAGTTTCCAGTGGAAGCTGTTTGGAGGGGTGATGGTGACTTAATCCTGTACACAAGGCAATGGAGAGGCACAGCCAGGGCTTCTCTTCATTGCCTTTAGTTAGGAGATGGTGACCTTGTCCCTCTCTGAAGGGGCTTCACCTTGGTCTGGCAGGGACTTCTGCTCACCAGCCTGGCTGGGGACCCATGAGGTGGCAAACCCACTGGCTAGGGAGGGACAGGCCCTCAGCACCATCGGTCAGGGTGGGTGTCACTGGGGCTTTACTTTGAGGCGGGGGAGGCTTCGCCCCGCTCTGATGCCAACACCCAGCACCACTGTGGGCCAGAGCAGGCATCTGGAGTGTGTCCTGCATGAGTGACTGAGCACAGGAACGGAGGGCAGATGCCGAGGCCGGTGGACGAGGGAGGGAGCAGGGGAAGGAGTGCGGAGAGTTCAGAGAAGGAGCCCTCTGGGCTGCAGAGGCAGGAAGGACGGTGAGGTTGGTGAGGAGGTGGGATGGAGGGGTGTAATGCTGTGTGGGATACAGCCAAGGGGTGCTGGGAAGAGCCCCGGGCTCTGGCCTGCCCTCTCTCTGGGCACTGTGGGTGGACGGCACAGGCCGGGCCTGCCAGCGGGCCTCATCCGCACAGATGGGAAAAGGAGTGGAGCCGCGCGGAGGGGGGTGTCCAAGCTCCAGGTGTGGCACCTCCGGCAAGTCGCCCCCTCTGTCCCGCTTCAGTGTCTTCCATGCGGAATGGGGACAACACTGCCTGCCTCAGGTTCCTCATGAGGCTGTTGAGAGGGTCTAGAGCAAAGGTAGTTTGTAAACTGTAAGTGCCACCTGGGTCAGTAGACATTATTATGACCTGAGCAGGAGAGGCCCTGGGGCTAGGTCACCTTGGTGTCACTCCTCCCCCTACCCCAGGTGCAGGAGACGTCAGTCCCCAGGGAGGGGGGAGGGGAGACTCAGGCCACCGCAGGACCCGGGCCACCTGGGCAGGGGAGGCGCTGGCAGGCAGTGGATGGGAGGTGCAGTCCCCAGGTGCCGCGCCCCTGGGTGGGGGCTGGTCCCATGACCTTCTCTTTAGGCTGCCAACCTGCTGTTTGCTTAGGAGGCGACTGCCTGGCCTGGCTCCGGGATCCGGGTGCCTTGGCGATCAGCCAGTGAGGGGTGAGAGTGGGGGCCCTGTGGGCCACCTTCCTGCACACACTCTCTGCCCAGCCTGGAGCCTGAGGCCCTCCCCGCCCCCCCACCCCCCGCCAGGGGGACACTACCAGCTCTACCACTTCATCACTTGGTGGCCTTGGGACCCCTGGCCTATCTTGCAACCATGCTGAGCCTCGAATTCCTGATTTCTGAAATGGGGTAAAGATAAGAGCAGCCCTTAATCAGGGTGGTGGGGTAAGGACCACATGACATCACAGTGCTTGGCCCCTGCCCCCTCCCCCCCATCCCCCTGCATGTTTTCTCTGGAATCCTGGTGGAGGTCAAAGGTGCCTGGGGAAAGGAGAGCCAGGAGCAGCCTGCCTATGTCCTCCTCTCCTGCCCTCTCCCGCCCCTGCCTGTGGGTCTCGGGAGGAGGGGGCCAGGCTCCCACGGCCCAGCTTCAGACACTCACTCACTGGACTGCCCCGGCCACCTTCCCTGGCACCGTGGCAGGGCCAGGGCACATGGGGGGGTGGGGGAGGCTGTGCCGGATGGCTGCGCTCTGGAGACAATGGGCCTCTGTGGCCCCGGGATGGTGGGGGGGGGTTAGTTCCAGGGCAGCGTCTAGCTCTGGTTTCAGGAGGTGAGAGTCCCATTAGACCTGAAACCATGGCTGGGAGACCCGGAGGCCCCCAAGCCCCATGCAGATGGGCCTCTCTCAGGGCGGTGAGGGTTCACAGGTGTAGCCCTCTGCACCCCTTCTCACTCTGAGGTCCGTGCCCCTTCCCCTGCATGAATCACTAGGTTGGTAGAACCAGTTGGTCTCAAGACCAGGGAGACTCAAGGGACCCTGACCTCTGGTGCCCAGCTCTGGGCTGGCCAGGCCCTCTTGGACACCTGTCCTAGGCTAGCCCTCCACAAATCCTTCTTGGCCCCTATGTTCATTGGCTGGCTGAACCACCTCCTCTGCCCTCCTGACCACCCAAGTCTGGTTTCCCAACCTGTGTCTGTACTGCCCAGCACCTGTCCAGCCCGTCTGCTTCCCACCACAGGCTTCCTGACTTGGTCACTTGCTCTAGTTCACCTGTTGAATTTTAAAGCATGTATAGCTCAGGCAGAAAAGAAGGAAAAGGGAGCCTGCGGCAGAGGGAACATCCTGTGCAGAGCCTGGGCAGTGTGAAACAGTGTGGCTTATTTGAAAACTGCTCACAACCCCGCCAGGAAGGACAAGGTGAATGGGGCAGGACAGGAAGGGATTTGTGTGGTGATTAGGTGGGCAGAGCCAGCTGGAACCAGACCCACCTGGGGACCTCCATCCAGAGCAGCTCTCTGTGGATGCCTAAGGGCCAAGTCCTACCCACAGGACAGCCGCAGCACCAGAGGGGTGGCTTTCTCTGAAAGGGTGGGGATCTCCAGGACAGCGGCTAATAGTAATAATAATAATAACAACACAAACAACACCACTTCTATAGTACCTGATGGCTCATAGCAACCATATGAGGTGGGTACATTATCTCTTATTTTGCAGAGAGAGAAAAAGACAGGATCCTCCCAAACCTCCAGCTGGTTAACAGGTGGGAAGCACCCCAGGGAGGCATCTGGTCACCTGTCCTCAGTCTTCCCAGCCTCCCCCACCATGCCTGGGTCTGACCTGCAGTTTTGCAGAGCATAGAACCACCTCGAGATGCACCCCCCCAGCCCACCCGCTACTCCCCACACTGCTGAAACACGTAGATCCCTGGACTGGTGTGAGGCTTAGGTTCTAGTCCCCAGTTTGCTCCCCCCTTGCTAGATGCCTTTGAGGTGGTAGTTTAACCTTTCTGAGCCTTAGTTTTCCCCTCTGGGAATTGGGGATCCTAGTGACTGCCTTATCTCCTGTTCCTGTTCCTGTGAAACTCCCAGGAATGAGCAGATAAAGAGGGCCTTTGAAAGGTACAAAGAGCTGCACTCACGACAGTGTGATTATTATTATTACCTCGATGCAGAGATAAGGGAGGGGGAGGAGGTGCAGTGACAGTTGCCAAGAAACCCAGGAGCTCTCAGCAGCGCTTCGGGACTGGCTCATCTCACTCAGGAGCTGGGCCACTGGGCCCCGTTCCTCTTTCCCTGGGAGAAATGGGTGCCCCGAGAGAGAAGGGAGCTGGGGCCAGCTGGCTGGCAGCCACGCATCTGCAGGGCCTGAAGGTGACCCTGGAATGTGCCTGGACCGGACTCCAGGTTGGCTCTAGCTTTCTGTGTAACCTTGGACAAGTCACCTCCTCTCTGGCTGCTGCCTTTTCCTGTGTCCAAATGGCCTGTACCTGTAGGCAGGTGTCCAGGCCAGACAGGGCAGGATTGATGCTGGACCTAGGAAAGATGCCTGGCAATGGCTACAGGAACCAGAGGCTGGGATGAGGACACCTCTGGGGGCCAAGGCTGGGTGACAGGACTGAGGGCTTGGGTTGAGAGCAGCTGTGATGTGCGTAGTAGAACCTGGGCTGGAGTTAAACCATCACTTGCCCTTTCCCAGGTGTGGCCTTGGGATTGTCATTTAACCTCTCTAGGCCTCACTTTTCCTACCTGGATAAAAGGTTGCTAATAGTCCAACCTCACAAAGCTGTGGTGATCAAAGGAGACAATGCCTGTGTAAACTGTAGAGTGCTATGCACATCGGACTGCAGTCATGGCAGGAGGAAAGGAAAGGAGGGGAGGGGCCCCCGCCCCAGCCTGCTCTGTATACTTCCCAGTTCCACATGTGAATGGAATGCAGAGAGGGTCTGCAGAGAGGTGGGGGGAACCCCATGTGAATGGAATGCTGGAGACAAGGGAGGGAGGCACAGAGAGGGTCAAGTTCATGAGAGGGGGAAAATGACCAAGTTGGGGAGGTCTGCAGAGACCAGAGGCAGAAAGGCAATGAGGGAAGGCTAGAATGGGGGAAGAGGTGGGGGAGAGGCGGAAAAAGCATCAGAGGAGGATAGAGGGGTGGGGAGGGAGGTGAGAGGCTGAGTTTATTCATTCCTTCAAAAGTACTTATTGAGCAACGACTACCTACTAAGAGGCAGCATAGTGTAGCATTAGGGACAGCATCTAGACCCTCATGGGCAGGGGTCAGGTCCTCTGTATTTCACTGTCAGTGTGACCTTGGACAAGTCACTTAACCTCTCCATGTCTTAGTTCCCTCCTCTGAAAGATGAGGATTGAATGAGTTAATACAAGGGAGGCAGTTTCAGCACAGGGCGCATCCTGTATCAGCACTGGCTGCTGATCATTGTTACTACGAATATCACCGTCCCCTGGACGTGCTGGGTCCACAGGGCTGCCGCCGTGCGGTGAACTTCAGATCTTGGGCTCTGAAGTGACCAGCCTGGGTTCAAAAGCCTGCTCTGCCTCACTAACTGTGCGACGTTAAGCAAGTTAACATACCTATCTGGGCCTCTGCTTCCTCATGTATAAAGCAGGCAGTTTTTGAGCACCTGCCTCACTGGGGAGCTGCGAGGATTAAGTGAAATGATGCAAGGCACAGGCAGGCTGTGGTTATGTTATTACTGTCCTTCTGTCTCTTCAGGGCTGGGATGGATGGGGGCAGGAAGGGCCCAGAGCCTCGATTTCCTGCTCTGTCTTCATCCTGGAGTCCCTCCTGTCCCCTGCTCATTAGGGCCTCTGCAGTGACCTTGGGGTGGAGGAGTTGCCTGGTGGGGGGTTGGGGGGGTAGGGAGGGCAGAGTGCCTGCCAGCCAAGAACTGGGGAGCTAAAGGCCTTGGGGCAGGGTCCAGATGGAAACCAGAGCTCCCTTGTCTTGAGAGACGTCCCCAGTTCTGTGCCAACATGAACAGTCCTGTGTGAGATGGGCACCTGGACATGGGGAAACTGAGGCCTAGAGGGTTCTGGGAGAGGGGCATGCTGCCAGGCTGACCTGCAGTGGCCACTGTTTGAGCCTGAGGGTGTGAGAGGAGGCAGACAGGAGGACACCACCCAAATAGCTCAGTTGTGGGCAACGACCTCCACTCAGCAGCCAGGGCCACACCAAGACTGTCCCCACCATTAAGGGGACCTTGCTTCGCCTGGGCTTCAACCCCAGGACTTCCTGGTTCCTGGGCGGGCTCTGCTCTCATCCCACTGGTTCCAACCTTGCACAGTCAAGGGTATGGCTTTACATTCTGACTGTGTCACCTACTTGCTAGGGGAAGTGGCTTCTCCTCTCTGAGCTTCAGTTTCTCCATCTGTAAAAATGGGGAGAAATAAGACCAGCCTCCCAGCACTGTAGTGAGGGTATAACATGCTCAACACACTTCCAGGCACATCGTAGGTCTCAACAAAGAATCCCCATGGCAGCCTCAATTGAATTTCTATGGGCCTCTCTCTACTCCTCCGACTCCAGACTCTCCCTGGGTCAGCACACCATGAATCGCCAGAAACCTGTGTTTAGGCCATTCCCTTGCTCACAAAACTTCAGTGCGCCCCTACTGCTAACCTTCATTCATTCATTCAATCATTTATCCGTTTGACAAATACTTAATGAGACCTAACTTAGGGAGCTATAGGTGACCATGAATGAATATCAGATAATTCTCTGAGGGAATACCTACTAGCTGCCCAGCTGTATGGCGAATTTCTCTGGAAACAGGATGAGAGGGATGTGTTGCTGACCGAGGTCAGAGCAGGCAAGTGCCCGGGAATAGGCTGCCACACGGATGCCATGGGCTTGAAATGCCACTGCCACTGTCCTTTTAGGTCAAGCACTGCCCCGTATGCGCCCCCCACTTTAAGATATCAGCACCCTCGGGAGGTGGAAAGGCATCCGGTGCTTGCTCGCTGCAGAGCTGTGCAGTTCCCCTGGGTGGTGTCTCCTGGAGTAGCTGGGCTAAGGGGCATCCACAGTGGGGCTCAGAGGTTCCTCAGGGTCTCCTTCCTGGGCCAGGTTCCCCCAGGCCCTCCCCTTTTTGGGGTGTGGCAGTCCCAGCTCTGCCTGACACAAGTCTGCCGGGGGCCACTGAGGATCACCTGGTGGCCTGCATGACTCACCCTCTTGGGACCAGCCTCGGTTAATGGGAGCGAGATGGGGGTGCAGCCACGTCAGGGTGACCCTAAGCAGTGGGCGGAAACCAGGCCTGCTTGCCCAGCCCTGGGCTCCCTGGGTCCCAGGAACCACTGGGCACTTCCTCTCCCTGACCCAAGGTGGCCTCCTCAGCAGGCTTTCTAGAGTGACAGGAGCTGACTTCATCCTCGCCAGACCTGCTTCCTTTCCTCAGGGAAGGGCGTGGATATGGGCGAAGAGTCTGGGCTTGGAGTCCGTCAGGCCTTGCTCAGGCGCTGGCTCTTGCCACGGACCAGCTGTGTGACCTCTGTGCCTCTGGGTCCTCATCTGTAAAGTGGGAATGCCAGTGTGGCAATCAGTCTGTGACCTCAGGCCTGGAAAGAGGGGCTTAGCACAGGGCCTGGCACATAGTAGGACCAATGGGTGTGAGTGGTTTTTATTGTCAGTAACAATAGTAGTAGCCCAAGTGGCCTCTCAGCCCTAAGACTGCTCTCCCCCTGCAGGCTCAGAGAGTGGTCCATAGAGGCTGGGGTGCCCTACTTACTTCAGAGGTCAGGGCTCAGCTCTTTATAGCAACCCCCTGACTCAGTCTACCCATCTTCAGAATGGGCTGTAGACATCCTCTCAGCTGGAGTATGCATTGGGAAGGCCTGATGGAGAGCTTGGAGAGAGATCCTGTCCACATCTCTGATTTCTGGGGAAGGAGAGACTGTTTGGCAGCCCTGCTCAAGAAGCCCCTCCTCGCCTTCCTCCTGGGGATCCCAGGACCCTTCCTCCATGAAATCTGTCCCCCCTCACACACTCCCAACTCTGAGAGTGACTCTTCCTCCCAGAGTTCATAAATTTCTCAACTTGGGGCTCTCCCTGACCTCAGGCTCTTTCTCTTCCAGGAGGAGTGATGGGCCGAACCAGCGGTTCCCTCAGGCACTAGACCTGCCACCAGTGGACTTAGTTCCCTCCCACACTGATTCACTCTACCCTAAGGTATGTGAACCCCTCCCACCTGCCCCTGGTCCAGAGACCCACCCCCACCCCCAGGGCTGAGAATGACTGCTGGGCAGTGTTAAAATGTTCAGGCTAAAAGGGTGCCACTCCTCACTCCTGGGTGGGCCACTACAGCTCAGAACCAGGGTATCTGGCACAGAGTAAGAGCCCTATAAATGAGGCTGTATTGTCAACATCAAACTCAAATGTCTGCCCAGTGCTGGATGCCTAGGGGCCAAAACTCAACCTGACACAGACCCTGCCCTCATGGAGCCATAATCCAGGTTAAGAGATAAATAACTAAACAACTTATGCCGAGTGTCAAATAGCAGTGATAACCACTAGCATATATTGGGATTCACTATGTACCAGGTGAGTACTTACTGTTTCACATGCATTTCATTTACATCTCAATTTCATTCTCAAACTATTAAGTACCATGTGATAGCTAGAGTTATTACTCCCATTTTGCAGATGAGAAAGTTGAGGCTCAGAGAGGTCAAGTTACTTGCTCAAAGACACACAGATAGAATGCAATGGAGCCAGGACTGGAAATCAAGTATCTGGTCTTGGGGCCTCTCTAATGCAGACGGTAATGAGCCCGCACTTTTGCTGTACATTTTACAGTTTCTAAAGCATGTCCACAGACATCATGCCTATTGTCCTTTCATCAAACCTTGGGTGGTAGGCATTCTCCAGATGAGGATCCAGATGCTCAGAGAGGTGAAGTGTTTTTTCTCAAGGTCACACAGCCAGGAAATAGCAGAGGCAGGATCTGCCAAGCTTTCTGAGAGCTCTGGCCTAGAACAAGGACCAGGTACCTCTCCTAGGCCCAGAGGGCAGATGGCCAAGGAATGGTGTCCTTCTGGGGGGGGG
>JAQQAC010002837.1:15928859-15958267 GCA_029783875.1 Phataginus tricuspis | reverse complement strand
GGGGGGCGTCGGGCTCCAGGAAGCCCTGAACTCCACTTGGAAATAACTCTGGTGGTAGAAGTGGCAGCCAGAGGTTTCTACAGATGAAGGAGGCAGGCGGCCTCTGGTGGAGAGACTTGGGCGCCTGGCTGACCCAGCACCCCCGTCTCCCCTGCTTCGGCTGGAACCTGTCTCTCCGGGTCTCAGTGACCTCCCTTGTAAAGTGGGGACAAGGCCCTACCTATCGCTGTGAAGAGGCCGTTATGGCCTCTAAGGTACATAGCATGGAATCCATGCCCAGTAGGAGAGGTCCTCCCCTGTCCCCCAACAGCTGGGGTCTCCCTGGACATCCATGGCTAACCTTGGGGTGACTTTGCTGAAGAAATGGCCACAGGCCCAGGCCTGTCCAATGCCGGGCTGGGACCTGGATGTTCTCTGCTTCTAGGCCACAGGGGGTACTCAGCCAGGAACCCTGGAATGTGGAGGTCCCTCCCTCCCTCTCTGCACCCGCCCTGCCAAGGGGACAGCCAGGGACCAAGCCTCCTGAAATAACCAGATCTGGTTAGTGAGGCTAATTTTAAAAGCCACTCTGGCTGCCCCATAGGCCCTTCTGGGAAGCCATGAATGTCCCTATGTTTGTCCCTGGGAGGCAGGGTGAGGGGAGAGCAGCAGGGGCTGGATATAGCCTCCCACCCCGACTGCTAGTGCAGGAGACCCCGAGCTGCCTCCCAGGGCCTGCCTGTCCAGGACCCAGAGCCCCAGGTCCAATGTTAGGGCTTAGGAGCTTAGCCTCTGATCCACTCAGGCAAACCCTGGTGAGCTCACAGGCCCCCTTCCAGCCCCTACACTGGGCTCCCCAAAGCAGTTCTGGGCAGGGAGCCTGGAGCCTTAAGCCCTCTGTCTCTGTCTTAGCTCTGTCCCCCTGTCTTCATCTGCTCACTGTCTGTGCCCCTTTATTTTTGTGTCTCTGTCCCTTGCTATCTCTGATGTGTGAGGTCCACTCTCTGGTGCTGTTCTCTGTGGCCCTCTCTCTGGGTCCATCATGCAGGAGGCCAGACAGCCTTCCTGGCTGTCCCGACACTGGGCTGGGCATGCCAGGTGGGGGTGGGTGTCCACCTGGGAGCTAGGGTGGCAGGTGAGGCCCAGTGGGGGAGCACAGCAGTCCAGGGGTGACCGGAGCTATAACTGGGCAGGCAGGGGCCATGTCCAGGCACAGCCTGGGCCATCTGGACAGGCCAGGTGCCAGCGGAAGGAGTCAGCTCCAGGGGCAGGGTTGCCAGATTTAGCAAGTAGAAACACACAGAGCCCAGTTACTTGAATTTCAGGTAAACGAGGATAATTTTTAGTTTAAGTATACTTCACGCAATATTTGGGACAAACTTATACTAAAAAATCATCCCTTGTTTATTTGAAATTCAAGTTTAACTGGACATCCTATATTTTATCTGGCAACCCTCTCCTGGGAGGCGCTGGGAATGATCAGAGAGGTTTCTCAGTAACAGCAGGTTTCACAGACTGGCAGCCCCAGCCCAAGAGGGATGTAACAACCGTGCCCAGGGACATCCTGGCCTAATGGGGCACAGTTCCTGCCCATGGGGAGCTTTTAGTTTTCTGGGGGTGGGGACAGTCCTCCGGAGCGTGCTCGGGTGTGGGGGACACATGACACACAGACCCCAGTCATGTTCTCAGTGGAACCAAAGACACCAGAGGGAGAGTCTGTGTGTCTTCTCTGCTGTGTCCCAGCGCTTACCTGGGGCCTGGGGTGTATCGGGGCTTCATGAATGTCGAATGAATGGAATCCTCCTAATTTATCCCCACAGGGGCAGGGGAGCGCCTGGCCAGCAGGGGGCTCCCCCACCCTACCTCCCGAGCTTCTTGGAGCCGACTGGGGTCTGCACTGCCCCTACGCCAGGGACTCCTGAAAATGAGCAGCAGTGGGGAGGGAGGGGCGTAGGGGATGGAGAGAGACGTCCGTTTTCCCATGTCCCTTCCCCACCCCAGACACCAATCCAAGCTCCTGCGCGAGAGTGCAGGTGCGGGGTGGGGACTAGGGCGGGGTGACCTCTGGCTTCAGGCATTGGGACACTTTTTGGGATTAAGGGGAACATGCAGGAAAGAGGTATGTTCAGTGCTCCTTAGGGGGCATTTGGACAGCCTGGGGCATTCCTGGGACCCAGAAATTTGGGGACCCTTGTTTCCGGGAAGGTGAGATGAGCCTTTTCCTGAGGGCCATAATCTCGGGGTCTCCCTGGAGGGGGCAACTCAGGAGAAGCCCAAAGGCTGAGTCCTTTAAACAGCTTTCTTATTCATTCACTCATTCATCCATCCATTCATTCATTCATTTGCTGACTCACTATCACCATTCCCGCAATGACCCTGCTCACTGTCTAAAGGCCCCTGTGCTAAAAGACCTCAGCTCGTCTGGTCTAATGGGAACACACCTGTTCCATTGCTGGCACGGCCACGGGCTCCCCATGTGACCTTGGGCAAGTTACTGACCACTTAGAACCTCAGTCTCCCTCCCCTCCAGCAGGGATAACACTAGCAGCTTGGTCCTGGGGTTACTGTGAAGATGTGGGAAGACACCTGCCCGTGGTGGGTGCGGCAGAAAGGCAGGATGATTGTTATTCTCACCATCAGTATCATTTTGAGGCCCCTGTGGGTTGGGCAGGCAGTGGCCAGTGGCCCCAAGGCCCTGGCCCTACGGCCACTGTCATGCTAAGGCCATCCAGGCAAACCCCACTTCCTCTGAGGGCCTCGTGGGTCTCAGCCCCCACCCCTCCTTTTCAGGGAGTGTCGGCTCCTTCAAGGTGCCTCTGACTTCTATGCAGCAATAAATCCTTTGGGGAGAAGCAGGGGGGAGGACCGAGTTTGGAGCAGCCATCAGAAAGCAGGGCTTGGGCCTGGCCTCCCTCTAACCCGCAGTGGGAGCTGGAGCTTGTCCCCGCTTCCTTGGGGCCTCAGTTTCCCCAGTTGTACAGCAAGGGGGCGGGGCTGGACATTCTGCTGTGCCCTGGAAGGGGCCTCTTGTGTGTCATCCTGTTAGTAACGGTTTAGCTCCGAGCCTATAATCACATCTGCCTTGGGAAGAACTAACACAGCGTTTCTTTAAATTGGGTTCTAATTGTGGCTTTTAGTGGAGTCAGATGCTCCCCAGTCCCCAGCTGGTCTGAATCAGGGAGGTTGTCCCCGCCTGCCCTACCAGGTCAGGAGTCTCCTGGGATGGTCTGGCCCCTAGTGAGCTAGTGACAGGTCAGGGACTCGTATCCCCTGAGAACCTACTGTGTGTCGTGCTCTGAGCTGAGCACCTTCCATGCAGGGCACTCTGGGTCATCTGACCATACGAGGCAGGGGCTACAGGGGCCATTTTTCAGAAGGGGAAACCGAGGCAGAGGTGAAGTCACTTGCCCAAGGTGGCTCAGCTAGGATGTGGCAGAGTTCAGAGTGGAACCCAGATCTGTTTGACTCCAGGGCTTTGTTCTCAGCCTGAAGCTGAGGAGATGCACCCCGCCCGCCCCTGCTCCAACTTCCCTGCTGAGGGGCTCTGAGGGGCGCCTAGGCTCACCTGAGCCCCCAGTCGCAGCCTTCTCTAGCCACATGTGGGCACAGTGATTCTGCTCCTTCCCCACTGGTCCCCACTGGAGAGTGCGGTGCTGCCAGCTCCCCTCCTGGGGTGGGGCAGGGACCTGTGGTTTCCCTGTTTGTTCTGGAGATCCCGCTGCTTCCCCAAGCAGACAGCTAGTGATTCCCAGGCCACAGCCTCTTGGGCGGAGACAGACCGCGGCTGGCCAGCCCGGGAGCACTGCCCCGCCGGCTCCGCCAGGCCTTGGCTCTGGGTGGTCTGGGCAGGGGCCGTTGGGGGAGGCCTCAATCCGGCATGGGACAGGAGCCAGGACTGGGGCCAGGCTCAAGGCTGCCCTGCCAGGGACCTGGAGGCGTCCTGAAGGCTGGACATGGCTGGACAAGGGGTAGAAGCGGGCATGGGGTAACTGCTGCCTTGGTGGCAGCCCAGGAGGGAAGACCCCCAGCTCCATCTGAGGGCCTCGAGAGAAACCCACCCCCTTCAGGATTATCACTGTTGAATGGTTTCAACTCAACCACTGAGTGTTCAGATAGGAGCCCATCTTAGAGTCTGGTGAAGTCAAGGTCGTCAGGCAGAAGGCCTGGATCCCAGCCTTGCCCTCCTCTGGAGCTCAGTTTCCCTAGCCGTACACTGGGCAGGAGACAGGACTCCATGCTTGACAAGGGCTCCTGCAGCCAGGCTGGGGGAGGAAGGGGCAGCCTAGGCTCGATCTCAGTAGTTCCCAGTTCGCTTTTCAGGGGCTTCTCTTTGCTTCCCTCAGTCTCGTAGCACCCACCACCTCCCCACCTTGCATGAAGCCCCCTCCGTTCCCAGCTGCCAGGCGTGAACTTCTGCTGGGGTGGAAAGGGCTCCTGTGGCTTCAGGGTCTGACAGACCCCAGTTCAAACCCTGCCCACTGGTTCAGTGATCTTGGGCACAGCACATCGCCAGTCTGCCTCCTGGCTTTAAATACCATCATGACCTTCCTCTTTCCATCTCCAGCCTGGGCTCATCCCCAGAACTCCAGACTTTTCTTCCCACCTACAGCTGCCGGCATGTCCACCCCCAGATTTCAGTCAGCACCCCAAGCGGACATGATCCACATCGACTCTCTATTTTCTCCCCAAATTTGCTTCCTCCTCCTTCAACGGCACTCCACCCAGGTGCTGAGGCCAGAAACTCAGGGGACTCCCCTGATTCCGCATCTCCTCCGCTCCCCTGGGTCAGTCCCTTGGCCAGCCCTGCTGGCTTTAACTCCCAAACGTGTCTGGGATCCGGCTCCTTCCTGCCGTCACCACACTTAGCTGGTCTAAGCCACCACCACCTCAACCCCCAGCAACAGAAAGGCCTCCAGACTGCCCTCTGCATCTGCTCCTGGTGTCCCAAGTCCTCCTCTGCACAGCAGCCAGACGGAGCTTTCCAAAGCATAAGTCGATCACCTCTCTCCTTGCGTCTAAACTTCCAGGGGCTTCCCCCGCAAGGAAGATGCAGGATCCTATCGTGCCCACATGACATGGTTCCTGTCCACCCCTCCCACCCACGGGCCCCCACCTTCCCCTGAGTCCAGCCACTTTGCCTTGTTTCTTTCCTTCGAACATATTACGTTTGTTCCTGCCTCAGGATCTTTGTACTTGCTTTATTCCTTCTTGAAGCAATCTTTCCTCCAGCTCTTTGCTAGGCTACCATCTTACCGACAGGGTCTCAACCCAAATGTCACCTCCTCAGACAGGTCTTCCACAGCCACTAGCTACAGCAGAGCCCCCAGTCACTCTCTGGACCTTGGTTTTCTTATCTGTAAAGTGGGGCCAGTGCAGTGTCCTGCCTCCAGTGTTGTTAAGAGGATGGAAAGACAGAGTTGGGGAGAGGGGAGGCTGAAGTGCCAACATCAGGCAGGCACTGGATCCCGGAAGCCCTCCCTTCTCACAGTCCCAAGGTTGGCTGGACCCAGGGTCAGGAAGTCATGAGAACCCAGAGGTGGATGCTGGGCTCCTCTGCCCACTTTACTGTGCAACTTCAACTTGATGTCTGACCCTCTCTGGGCTGCCTTCCTGCAGAAGGCCTCTCCATCCCTGAGCTTTGTCTGGGAGTCTGTGGGAAGAGGCCTGTGCCCAAGGAGGTCCCTCAGGAGTGGAGAGCATGCAAAGGGCCATCCAGCATACGATCGTCCCAGGAGGGGGTTTGTCAGGCCCCAGCCAGGGGCTCTAGGAGGCAAAGGGGTGAATGGTCACAGCTTGGCCTACCCCTAGCTTGGCTGGTGGGGCCCATGTGTCCCCCCATCCTGAGGTTCAGTGCAGATAGCTGAGGAGCCAGGAAAGGGCCTGACACGGTGATGCAGGAGGCCCCGGGAAGCCACCCAGGCATTCAGGAACCCAAACCTTCTTCTGAGAACGTAATTCCCCCAGGAGGCCCACCCACCCTCTGATCATCTGGGCTGGAGCTCCGTGGGAGGTCTCAGGTCAGCCACCAGGGCTGTTCATAAACTCTGCTGGCTTAGGGCTCTCACTGCCCCATGGAAGAGCTTCTGTGACTGATGGGGTGGGGATTGCTTTCCTGAGAGAGATGGGCGCCTGGAGGCGGGCATGGGGATCAGGACTGGGGGTCAGGCAGACCTGAGTTCAACTTGCAGCTGTCACTTACAAGCCGTGGGCTCTGGGCAGGTACTCTGCCAAGCCACTACTGTCCCGTCTGTGAAGCGGGATGCTATTGCCCACCTCACCGGACTGTTGGGGGTGGTGTGGGGCACAGGTGCTCTCAAGCTGGCAACCTCACTGCCACGTCTTCGGTGCTTCACAGGGCGTGTGGTGCACAGTAGGTACTGTTCCCTCCTGCCCTCAGAGCGGCCGTGCTGGGGACCGAAGCAGACAGGAGAGCTGTACCCATGATGGGCAGCGGTCTCAGCTTCAGTTGATCATTTGTCTGGGAGTCTGCAGACATGTGGGCAGTGCCAGCCAGACCTTCCACTTTTCCCAAATTTTATATGAAAAGTTCCCAGTGTTTTAAAATCCTGTGAGGATGTTCAGTGACATCTGGGGAGTATGTGAATTGGAAGGCACCCTGAGCGTAAGTGATACTAAGACAACCCAAGCTTCCCACCCCCTTTCCTTAGAGCAGAGCTCACCTGGTCGGGAGGGCTGCGTCTTGTCCCTTGAAACCTAGTGAGGAGAGGCCGGGGATGCTGCTCACCATCCCGTCATTATACTTCTCCCAGCAGAGAAGTATACAGCCCCAGGTGTCAACAGTGAGGACTTGGAGAACCTGCTAGAGCCCTTGGTGGGAAGGAGCCACTCATCCAAGGACTACATAACCCAGCCTCCTTGGCAGCTAGGTGGAGTCACATGACTAGTTCTCAACAAGGGCTATGAGTGGAAGTGCTGTGTGTCACCTCCAGGGAGAAGTGATTGAAAAGTGCGTTGCCTGCGTTGATGGAACTTGGTCAGATAGAACTTTGATGGACGTTCTGGTTGGGTAGAACATCTGGGACTTAGAGGAGGGCAGAGCCACAAAGTGGAAAGAGGCTGGGTTGCAGTCACCTGACCAGAGGCATCACCAGATGTTTGAGATAGAAATAAACTCTTATTGTGTTAAGTTCTGGATTTATCTTTAACGGAAGACAAGGTTACTGGATGAACAGAAGGTTGTCAGCTCATCTTTGTTATTCCTTCCTGAGAAAGGGGTGGAAGGCAGTGGAAAGCCCATGTGGTGGGTACTGACAGCTCCCCTTAGCTTCTAGCTCCATGCCATGGGTGCTGATGGGTGCATCTGGAACCCCTGCCTAGACCCCCGCGATAGATTAGACTCAGAACCCACCAAGTTACAGTAAAGGTAATGAGTGGCCCCAGGGGCAAAGGGCTCAGCCGGGCTGAAGGAGCTTGGAGTGCCTGGGCATCACCGGTTCTTCCTGGAGGGCACGTCAGTCCATGACACAGACTCAAGGTGGGCAGGAAGGGCCCCTTCCTCCTTTAGGTGGGACCCTAAGTGCTCACTGTGTGTCTAACACTGCGCTGGGCCCTCTGCATTCAGGTATAGAAATGGAACATCGTGAAGTTAAAGAACTTGCCCAAGTTCACAGAAACATGAAAGCGATAGACGTGAACTCCTCTCTATCCACAGCCCATGCTTTGAAACCCCATCAGTGTATCGCCAAATTTTAGATGCTGCCGGTGCCGTTTGTATCCTTTAAGCATTTTATGTTCCAGCACATGCTTGGGGGTGTTCTCTCAGCCCTTTAAGGCGGCCTGTAAGTGCCAGGATGTGAATCTTCCTGGGAGCAGCCCTTAGAAAATGAGGGATGAGTTGGGAGAAGAAATACCCCAGCTCCCTCGCTGCAGTGAGACAATCTTAGTGCATCTTCCGTCTCCTGGACGCCCACAGTGGCCTTGGGCCTTTGTTGCCCTTAAGTCAACTTGCTCAACCACATACCCTTTAGCAGCTTCCTTCCCTTTCCTGTGCCACTGCCCCACTCTGTGCCAGGAGCATCCTGGGTTCCTTTTACAAACCGCCTGTACTCAATTCCGTGTCTCAGTGCCTCTGGCAGGCTCAGCCTAAGACCAAGCATCAGTTATACACCCCTGAGACATGGAAGTTGACTTCAGGTGGTGCTGGTGAACTTTCTGACTGCTTAAATGGGAATTTGAAGTGTTTAGGAAGTAATGGTACAGAGGCATGACAAAACTGTGAAGGTGGTTACGAGAATAACACCTGGAAATACGGCCTTGTGCAGTTCAAGATGGGGTGTCTCTGTGTCCTGGCAAGAATGGAGGCCTTAGGTTCACTTTATCCCAGCGTCAGCATGCCTGTCTAGGGAGCTCAGAGAGAAATCTGTTCAGCTGATTTTCACTCCTGAAGGATATCCCACTTCTGCCATACAGCTTCTCTTGGCGTTCATAGTTAACTGGTGAGAATTTTGCGTTGTTAGTATTGGCTGCCTCAGAACTTGGTTGGTAGGAGAGTGGAAATTATACACAAATAAAGTATGGCATTAAGAGCTTTTGCAATCAGATTCAAAGCCCAGCTGCATGACTTGGGGGTTCTTGGGCAATCCCACCACAGCCCTGGTTTCTCATCTACAAATGTGGGTAATGGGGTCTTCCTTCCTCGTGAGGATTAAACGAATGGAATCCACATAAAGCATCGAGCACAGAGCCTGGCAGATGGTGAACGGTCAGTGTTAGCTAGGATTATGATTATAGGAACTTTCATTCCAATGAGGCAAGAGGGACAAGCTCAGGGGGCTCCATATACCCCCAATATCAGGTGCAGCCCTGTGTCTACTACCCAAGCTGGGCAATCAGGAATGGAAAGATGACAATCACCAAACTAGGCCGAAGCTCTTGTGAGAAAGAAACCCATCAATGTTGTTCACTATGCAACTCTAAAGACCTCGTACCGTGCCCAGCACAGAATATCTACTGACTGACTGAGTGCACAGCTACCATGGGCCAGGGGGTGTAGCTCTGTTTGTGGGTGCTGTGCAGAAAGGGTGTCCTCAGCCTTGAAGGCCTCCCTGCCGTGGGTTTCAGGGCACAGAGGCAGTCTTTCATCCTCACAGCCCCCCAGAAGTGGGCTGCGTCCCATTTTACAGATAAGCACACTGAGATGCAGAGACACAAAGCAGTCCGTCTGAAGTGAAGTCACACAGGTAACGAGCCCCCAGGCCAGCAGGAGGCCCTCATCCCCACCCAACCCCACCTGCACTCCTGGGCCCTGAGTCAGTCCATTTCTTCCAAGAGAAATGACCTTATTTCAGTCTCTTCCTCACTGACCACAAAGACTCAGTTCTGTCCTCAGAAATATTTGGAAAGTTTTATTTAAGTATTTTGTGTTCCCTATTAACCAACACCAAAAAGAGAAAGTTTTTTTCTTGTTTTTTGTTTTGTTTTGTTTTTTGCTGTTCCAAACAGGAGAGTGGGCAGTGTATTCAGGGCTGGGAAGTGTCTGCCCCACCTGGCTGCTCTTTGCAGCCGGGGCCACCCTGGGGTTGGACAGTGAGCCCCCAGAGGTGACTTTCCTGGGGGCCCTGGGAGACCTTGGAATGAGGGAGCGAGCAAAGTCCCATCCCGAGAAGGACTCGGTCTCCCCTGCAGTTAGGGGCATGAGCACGGTGGGGCCTGGTGGGGCCGGAGGAAGGAGGAGAGGAAGGGTCACATCCAGAATGTTCAGTGGAAGCTCCAGGGTTCTCCAGGTCTGGAGAAATAGGTTTGCTAGAAAAATAAGATGCTTTGAGAATTTCTGAAGTCTGTGCTCTCTGCCTGCCCAAGAGAAACCTACACTGTTGGCCGAAGAGGCAGTGGGGAGGGAGCAGAGGCTGGAGGCCAGGATTGGCGTCCGTGGAGGACTCCAGAGGGGAGCGAGGCAGGCGAAGACTTTGGTTTCCTAGGTCCCCTTTCTGGCAGCTGCATGGCTGTGGACGCCTCTGCCTCTCCACCCCTTGAGGTGGGGGCCGCCAGGCGAGGGCAGCGATGGGAGAGGGAGACGGGCCATCTATCATGGGCTTGTGGGTGCCCGGGCCCCGGGCCCTCAGAACAGTATGCCCAGG
Source organism: Phataginus tricuspis (assembly GCA_029783875.1). NCBI lineage: Eukaryota > Metazoa > Chordata > Mammalia > Pholidota > Manidae > Phataginus > Phataginus tricuspis. Next base: position 15,948,191 of record JAQQAC010002837.1, on the reverse strand, counting down.
GGAAGTAAGGCCAGTAGGAACAGTGGGGAGCCTGGAGAGGGGCTGCCTGCTGAGCTGGCCGAGGCACAGTGGTCACGGTTGACACCGATGCAGGCCGCATAAGCCATCACGTGGGGGATGTAGTTCTGTTCGTGGACGCCATGCAGCAGGTGCGCCATGGGGCCCTTGGCGAAGACTGCTACATCCTCTCCACCGTGGGTCTCCTGGTGCAGGGGCACGGCAGATTGTGCCTGGTAGTTTTTGTGAGCTGTGGGCCAGAAGAAGCACTTGCTGAGAGCCTGCCAGGGGCCTGGCCCTAAGCTGTAGCTTCTCCATGCCCCTTCCAGGCTGAGCTGAATGCACTCATTTTAGAAGAGGAAACTGAGGCTCGATGTGGGGAAGTCATTTCGTGCAAGGCCTCAGGATCCAGGCCTGAGTCTGGATCAGAAGCCTGTACTTTCAACCCTCAGAAGAGAAAGTCAACCTCATCCAGGCTGTTCGGATTAGAAGGGGAGTCAACCCAGGAGAGCCTCATACCACTGGCTGTCCCATTAGACCAGGGTCATCCTGAACAAATGAGTATTAACAACACAGAATTAGATAAACACATTGGAAGGCCCACACAATGGAATATTATACAGCCAGTAAAAATGGAAGTATGACATTGGAAGCTCCTTCATGTGCCAGGCACCACGCTAAGCTCATCAAACCCATTTAGTCCTTCAGACAACCCTGGGAGCTAGAATCCTTTTATGGAGGAAAGGGAAGCTGGGAAAGGTGAAGAAGTCACATGCCCAAGGTCACAGAGCTGCTGAATTATAGGAGATTCAAATGGAGATTGTTCTGACTTGAGTCCTGGTTATTCTGAGACCCTAGACCTTGGCCACAAGCCCACACTGTGTTCCCAGGCCCATCCCCGAGGGGTGCCCTGTCCCCTCCCAGCCCTGGGTCTTGGTAGTCTCACCGTAGTCTACTGCAGAGATGTTCTCTCGCTCGCTGCCCATCACCTTGAAGCCAGGCCCATTGCCATACAGGATGGCAGTGAAGGGCTTCCTGTCCATGTCGCTCACCATGGGGGCCAGACCTGCACAGGAGAGTCATTCGTCCAGAGGTCATATTAGAGCACCAACGTGAGTTCAGCCCCGGGGCCCCAGCTTGAGAACCCCTGTGTCCCCTTCGAAGGGCCAGGAGCCTCCTCCAGTAAGCTGCCTTCCAAACCTGATTTACTTCCAGCCAACCACCCCTCAATTTTCACCATTCCCACACCCCTCCCATCTGTCTGTCTGTCCATGTGCTCATCCATCCATTCCTCCATCCATCCTCTCAATCTTCTATCTAACCATGATCCAGGTAGCCAGCCACCCGCCCGCCCATGCACACACCCTCCATCCCCTCATCCTGTATCCCTCCGCCCGTCAGTAACTTCCCCTCCCTACCCAGTTCTCACTGAGTCCCACTTGCGCCTGGCCCAGGGCTTGCAGGCTCACACACCCCACTCTTGCTCCCAGATGGGCAGGTCCTGGGGGCACCTCCAGTGGAAGCCCACCTACCAAAGATGGAGTTGCCTCGTTGGGTGTACCCGCCAAAGGTGAAGACGTGGGAGTGGTCAGCAGTGATAACGGTCAGTGTGTCCTCCGTGGAGGTCATGGAGCCCGCCAGCCCGATGGCCTGGTCCATCTCCACTGTCTCGTGCAGGGCCTGCTTGGCTTTGCTCTCGTGGTGCCCGTGGTCAATCCTGCCTCCTTGAGAGACCAAGGCAGAGGCTTGGGTGAGGGAGGAGGGAAGACCTGCACCTCCAAGCCTACCACACTGCCGCCAGATTAACCTGCCTTTGATGGGGAACTACCAGGTGCCAGGCACCGCGTGAGGCACTTTATGTAGCCATTCTGCCTTTCCAGTTTGGGGAGGGCAGGCTGCTGGACCCAGGGCCCCAGGCATGGAGAGTGCAACCCAGGATGGAAAGCAGATCCCTGACGGAAAAGCTAGCTTGTGCTCTTTCCATCACCCACGCTTCTCCCAGTACCACTTCATTAGCTGTTTGGAGGAGTCCCTGAAGACCTCAGGCAGGTAGGGCAGGCAGCCAATGTGACTGAGTGCCTGCCAGGTGCCCGGCATAACAAGCTGGTGTCTTGTTCCCCTTCACAACAATCCCAGGCAGGGATGGGTACAATCAGCCCCACTTACAGATGCAGCAACTAAAGCCTGGAGTGAGGAAGTGATGTGCCCACGGTGGGATTCGCAGGGATTTGAGTACAGCGGTGACTCACCTCCACTCTGAATACCTGCCCTCTGGGCAGATACACACTCAGAGTAATGAAAGCCCTCAGGGCCTACGCAGTGCCCAGGGCAGGCCTCCATCAAGGCCTGTTGAAGCCTGAATCTTGGGCCACCTCCCCCACGTGAGTGCAGGAGACTTAGAGGTCACAGCTCTGTCATCTGGGGGGCCCCTCGCGTCTGTAACAGGAGGAGGATGCCTGGGCAGGTGCTCCCGGCTGAGGGTCCGGAGCCGGGCACCCAGCCACGCCCCCTTCCTGCTAGCTGAGCCTCGTCCCCTGGCCTGGCGGGCTGGCTGGGTGTGTCCCCCCTTTGCCGTGCGCCTTGGAACCCTCACAGAGGGGCCCGCTTCCAGGGGAGCCCATTCTCAGCACTGCTGGTTCCTGGCTGGGTCTCTGGCGTCCAAGGCCTGTTCCGGGCCAGGCTGAGACCGCCACGCCTGAGAAGGAACCCCAGGGTCTGGCAAGAAAGCAGCCAAACTGAACTGGTGGCCACTGGCCTCTGGAAGGTGGAGGGGCCCGAGCGTGCGTGCGTGCGTGTGTGTGTATGAGTAGAGCGTGTAGAGCTCTGTGAGGCCATGTCAGGAGCCGCGGAAGACAACAGCTGTTAGAATTTTGGAAGATTCTGCAAACTTCCTCACACTTCCTATTGTTATTGACTTAGCTTTTGTGTAATCATAATTATAATAATAGAAACACTCAGGATTTATTCTCTGCTGGGCTGTGTTCCAAGTACTTTATTCTTTAACTCAGTGGATGCTAATAACCTTCCCGTGACTGTTTTTGGCCTCATTTTAGGGACAGGCACAGGTAGAGGCCATAGAGCAGCGGACCGGAGCCCTGGGGCAAGAACCCGAGTCGGCTGCCAGGGCCTTGCAACGGCGCTGGGAAGCCCAGTGGACAGTGGTATACAGCACAGCCGCCTCCCAGAGGGCCTGGCCCTCCCCGTCTGGGGGAGCCCAAGACATCTCAGAGCCTGTCCTGGGCCGGCTCCCCTCAGGCATGGGATTTGTGAATTCGATCTTGGCCCCGTGTGTGCCCAGTAAGCAACAGCAAATGCCTGCTGTCCAGCTGTGAGGTCTCCAGCAGGCCAACGGGCATCTGCTGAGGGCCCCGCAGAGCCCAACCAGGCGGCTGCTCAGAGCACAGATGCCTCCCCACCTCTGCTGATTCGTCTTTGAGGAGGAATGGAGCTGAGGGGCCTTAGGGGCGGCTCTCAAAAGAAGACACCCACTTCCTCTCCCAGGAACCCTTCCTGGACTAGTGAGCCAGATACGCCCTCTCCATGCCCAAGGAGAAGGCTTTTTGGTCTGGGGGTTCCAACACCATGCCCAACCCATCTTTCCTGAAGGAATATCCCCCCTCACCCCCAAACTGGACAGTTGTCTTTGAGAGCTGAACCCCACCCATGCCTGGGCCCAGGGCAGCAGCCCTGCAGCCAGGCTGGGACCCTACCTTCCACCAGCAGAAAGAAGCCTTTGGGGTTCTTGCTCAGGATCTTGATGGCTGTCTCCACCATTTCGGAGAGTGACGGGTCAGTCACGTTGTTCCTGTTCAGCTCGTACTGCAGATCCCCTGGCTCAAAAAGACCTGAGAACAGGGCGGGTGTGGAGGGGGGAGGAAGGAGGAGGCTCGTCTGCAAGGCTCCTGTGGGCCTGAGCTGTGCAGGTGCTTCTGGAGCACCGCCTCTTCCCGCACCGCGGGGAGGGGATTACCAAGCCCATTTTACAGAGGAGGAGCCGGAGTCTCTGGTGTTCAGTCACTTGATACTTTCCGCTGCCAAGTGGGAGAGCTGGGATTCAAACCCATCCGCCTGCCCCCAAGCAGAGGACCACGCCCTGGGCTCAGCGGGGCAGCTTGGGTATTTACATGTCATTCACAGGCCAGGTTTGAAGGACAGAGCGCCCTGTGCAGTGAAATAGCATGTTTGGGGTCACGGCCCCTTCTGTTTGCTGAGCTTGGTTTTCTCACTTGTAGTGATCCGTTCTCTGCCCATGTCACAAGGTTCTGCATGAATCAGGGTGGTGTTTCTGGTCCTGGATGTCCTTGCAGAGCACCTTGCCCCTTCTTGAGTGTGTGTGTAGCGGAGCAAGAACTCCAATCAACAGAGCGCTCACGTGTGCCATTCTCAGTGCTTAGGAAGCACGTGGGCCCAGCCTCCGGGAGACCTCCTGGAATTCATGCCCTCACATGTCCCCCCACACACACTGACTGGGAGGACTAGCCCGTGCAGCTTGTAGAATATTGTGGCGGTGACAGTATGTGACTCCAGGCCAGAACATAAGACATCATGGCCTTTGCCTTGCATAGTCTTAGATTTTTGGAGGAAGCCAGCTGCCATGAAGTGAGAACATTCCAGCACGTCTGTGGAGAGATCCACGTGGCAAGGAACCAAGGCCCCTGCCAACAGTCTGCATCTACTTGCTGGTCATATGAGCAAGCCACCTCGGAAGTCCCCAGATGACTGCGACCTCAGGTGAGCCTCACTTCAGCTGCTCCCAAATCCCTGACCCAAAGAAACCATGTTAATAAATGTTCACTCTTGCTGTAAACTTGTGTAAAGTTTGGGGATACCTTGTTATGCAGCAAGAGACAACTTATGCAATGCCTTCATTAGCTTATCTGTCCTCGTGACAACCCTAAGGTAGACCCTATCACTATGCCCATTTCTTTTTTCAGCTGAGAAGAAAATTTATTGGATCTGTCAATCATTCAAAAATTAAACATTTTTTTATACAGCAAGTCTTAATAGACATTCTCCTCTATCCATACGGAACACACAATTTTATCTTATGTGGAAAAAATGGTGTCATGCCCATTTTTTATAAAAGAGTCATTATTTCCATTTATAGAAGAGGAAACTGAGGCAGAGGGGGGAAAGCCCTTCCCCAAGGTTGCACACAGCTCATGGGCAGTAAAGGGGGATTTGAACCCAGTACTCTGATTCTGGGATCCACGAGTGGAACAGTCATGCTAAGAGGATACCTGCACAGCCCGTGTGTGGTATGGGGTGGGTGCCCGGCAAGCAGGGGGCTGGGGCGAGTGAGAGAGAGAGAGAGAGAGAGAGAGAGAGAGAGAGAGTGTGTGTGTGTGCGTGTGTGGTGCTGGTGGAGTGGGGTGGGGGAATCCTCCAGGTACCCAGCTCCAAGCCCATAATCTCCAAAGACACACCCAGATCAAGATTTAAACTTATTTAAAGTTTGGGCATAACTTGTTATGCTGGGCTCAACAGCCAGGTGGGAAAGAGGATCCAGATGTCTGCTCAGTGGTACTCGGGATCTCGTCCTACCAGCCCCGAGCTTCCCCTGGGCTCCTTACCTGCTCCCCATTCCCTGGGGGGCAACCTCCAGTCAAGACCAGCAGAGACAACCTGGCTGGTTTCTGCCCTGGCCACACAGGAGGCCTGGCTCGAGGCCCCTGTCCCACAGCCTGGGATCTGTGTTAAGTCCCAGCTCCAGCCAAGGTTCAGATTCACCTGGGCCATAGCTCTAATCAACCGCGTGGCACACCACAGGTCACTTCCTTTCTCCAAGCTTCAGTTTCCCTTTGTGCTCAAGGGGGTTATTCACCCTGCACAGCCAGCAGATTTCAGGCCTCATTATATGAGCCAGAGCCCCTTCCTCGCCCCTCCCAGATCCTGGAGCAGGAGAGCAAAGGCGCCCAGGTAGGGGGCAGGCTGAGGCCTTGCCCAGGCCTCCCAGCCCAGCCCAGAGCACCCCGCTGTGCTCCACTGCACTCCCTCCACTCACCCAAGAGGTAGTCCACGGTGTGGGGGTCCAGGGCCAGGAGTTCAGTGCGGTTCCAGACGTAGTGAGAGTGCTAGGAGGAAGCGCCCGTGTCAGCCGTGCTGGGCTGGGGGTGCTGGGCTGGGGGTGTCGTGAGGATTGATCCCAGCTGGTCTCGGAGGCTGGGGCATGCATTCGTTTCCTTCAGTTATTGAATAACCGCCCCCTGGGGACCTCCCAGCCCTGCCTTCAGGAAAGAACAAGTAGGCAATTCTGATGCAAGGGGATGAGAATTCTGAGAGACCAGAGGGCACTGTGAAACCAGGGGCAGGATCAGGGAGGGCTTCCCGGTAGAGGTGATGTCCTAAGGGAGCCTGGAGGCCAAGCAGGAACTGATCAGCCTGGGATCAGGGAGCAGAGTTCCAAGCAGCAGGAGGGATCATGGGGCTGCGTGTGTTCTGGCAGCTGTGAGAGCCAGGGAGGACGCTAAGGTCTAGCTCGGCCCCGGGGACCCCATCTAAGAGAATGCTAAAGGAAGTGCTGCTTGCCCAGGGCAGGGAGGCCACAGCAGGACTTGGCTGCAGAAGACACCACGCAGGGCCTGGACTAGGGGTCCTGGCACTGCCAGGAATCAGCTGTGTGTCCTTAGGAGAGCCCTTTGCCTTCTCTGGGCAATGGCCCTGGGATCGGCGGTTTTCAAAGCTCAGGGGTTGCAATGGGGAGGAGGTAGGAAGGTGGGGCTCCCCTGCCCCACTTCAGTGGTTCTCCTGTTATCTCACTCAATTCTCATCCCAGCCATACAAGGGACGTGCCATTATCCCCATTTCACAGCTGAGGACACTGACACACAGATGACACACAAGTGGTAAGAGCGAGACTGACCAGGACCCACTGTTAGGGTGTATCTGTGGCAGGTATGGTCTCTGGGACCCACAGTGAGGCCCTGTCTGGTCCAGTGGGGTGGGTCCTGCCCCTCCCTCTTGGGGTCTAGACTGAGCTCCAGGGTAAGCCCCCTGCGGGCCAGAAGGAGGAAGCCCCGGACCCAGGTTCCATGTAAAGGAACTGAGGCTGGCGGTGCAGCGTCTCTCTGGCTTGGGCCTGGAAGAGGCTCTGGCCCAGCCTGAGCTGACTCAGAAAAATGGAAAACACTCACAGCAGCGCAGGCCTACCCCACCAACCCTGTGGGCCACGGCCTGGCCCAGCCCCATCCCACCAGGCATCCCCAAGGGCCCGTCCCAGACCCTCAGAAACCCAGCCCCAGAGTGACATCAAAGCGGCTGCCAGGTTGCTCCCCACTGCCTTCAGCGCTGACCACAGTCATTTCCAGACCCCAGCTGTCCCAGGCCCAGCGGCCGCCAGAACCACCCCAGGAAGACAGCACCCGGCCCTTCCCAGGCTCCGGCCTCCCGCCCCCAGCACGTGCCCCCGCCCTGGCTAAAGCCAAGTCGCTGCAGAGGGCTCCACCTCCCACCCTGGCTCCCACGCTCCCCTCCCTGCCACCTCTGCTGCAAGACCCTCCCAGTCCTGCCTCCCTCCTTCCTTAGTCAGGCTTTGCAGCCCCTCCTTTGTGGTCTGTCCCCTCCGGGTTCTCGTAAGTCCTGGGCCTCCCGCCATCCAAGCAGAACCTGATTCATCCTTTGGACCTCACAGCCAGCCAGGGGCTCTGCACACAGCAGGGGCCAAGGCAGACTGGATGTCCATGCAGGTTATTCCTCGGCCCACCCTCCACCTCACTGCCTGGCTCTCAGATGCCCTCTCCTGAAGGAAGGAATTGGGTGATCGCCTACTATGTGCCATTCATATCTGTTAGAGCTGTTAGAGCCTGTGGAGGGAAGAAGTAAGACCCGCATTTTACAGAGGCAAAGACAGATTCAGAGGGGGTCTCCCAGCCGCACCCTGCAGCCCCGTGGCCCTGAACGGGCTACCTTGTGTCTCGGCTTGAAGCTCTTCCAGATGTCGACGAGGTTCAGGCCGTCCAGCCTCGTTCCCCGGGACTTCTCGTCCGTCTTGTACTCCACATCGGTTCTGTTCTTGGGGAACATGTATTTCCGACCACCTCCCATGATCACCTTAAGGGGACGGGACTCGTTAGTGCCCCAGGTTTCCGAGCCCCAAGTCCCAGAGCCCCAGTGGCTCGCTCCTGGAGGTCCTGGGGAGGGTGCGGTATTTCTCTAGCTCGGTGAGTCCTGGGTTCGGTCCATGCTGCCGACCCAGAGCCTCCACCTGACCGGCTTGTGGAGGTGAAATGAGGGACTGTGGCTTGGGACTACTGATGACCTCCCCTGACCTGGCTTTCCAGAGGCCTGACACCTGACCCCCACGTGTGTAAGAACGATACCACCTCATGGGTGCTCACTGTGCATCAGGCACTAAGGGCTTCAAATACATTATCTTAGTCAACTTCAACTAGGTCCCCATTTTCCAAGCAAGGAAGTGGGCACAGAAATGTGACTTCTTTCCCCCAAGGCCACATAGCCAGTAAAGAGCAGAGCCAGGATTCGAACCCAGGGCCCCTCCAACCTGGCACTGGGGCCGTGCTGCCTCCATGGAACCAACGACCAGGACTTCAAGGGCCTCCTCTGCCCACGGGGAGAGGCAGAATGCCCACAGGCGAGAAGCCTCAGCCAGGGAAGTCGCGGGGCAGCCCAGCTGGGACCCTGGGCAAACAGTGGCCAGCGCTCACGTCTGGGTAGTCACCGCCAGGCTAATTTTATCCACGGCGGCTGGCACACGGGGGCGGACAGACGCGGGGCTATTTGTTTTCCTTGGGAGTCCATGTTTGAAGTCCTGATTATTTTTAAAATGCGGCCAAGAGCCTAACAGCCGCCGCCTGCGGTGACCACCACATTGGAGTCCTGCTGTCACCGCGGGCAGCAGGCCAGGCCACTGCCCCTGGCTGACACCTTGGGAGAGCAGTGCCCAGTATGGCTGGCCTCAGACCATCTCCTAAGGGGCCTTCTCCACCTTCCACTCCGTTCCCTTCCCTACTCGGAACCTAGGTTCTGTGGGGTGGAGAGGCAGCCGGGACTCCAGGCCGATGGCAGAGGTGGGGAAATTGGCCCAGGACCAGCCCGCATCACGGGGAACTGGATGCCAGTGAAAGTCAGATGGGTTTGGAGCCAGATTCTACTCGTATTGACCAAGGGCCTGTTGCTTAGCCTCTCTGAGCCTCAGTTTCCTTATCTATAAAATGGACACCACACCCACCCCGCAGACTGTCGCAGGAGGAAATGCAGAATGCAGTGCAGCCCCGGCACCCGGGGTGGGGGGATCCGTGGAGGGAAGGCTCACTGCACAAGCAGTGGGGCCCAGGGCCTTTCCTCAGAGGCAGGCTCCTCACCGCCAGCTCCAGCCAGGAGCTCTGGAGGCAGGGCAGCTGTGAGGGGCAGACGGAGCGGGGGACCCCGGGTCACTGGCCCCTTGGCCCCCCACCTTGTTCCCACAGAACACGACCCCTTGGCATCTGCAGAGTGGAAAATGAAGCCCTCGATCTTCTTGCCTGGAGCCTCACCATCTCCGGCCCCGGCAGGGCCTTCACACACTCATTCAACTCCCAAATAACAGACTTGCTGTTTGGCTTTGGGGTTTGGGTTTGTGTCTTTTTTCTCTATTTTTTTAGCAAAAGATATTTATTTTCAGGGCTGACACCAGGATTTTTGTTTCAAGTGCAGCCCGGGGGCTGAGGGTCCTTGGGGTGGTGATTCGGGAACAGACAGGGCAGAAAAGGAGGCAAATGAGGGAAGGGGGCATCCTCACCCGGCCTCACTCCTCGCTCGCCCCCAGCGGCCGCTGCGGCCCCCCGCCCTGCAGTCGGCTCCTTCCTCTAAGCTCCTATCCCCCTTTCAGGCTGCTCCTGCCGACCCCTCCGAACAGCGGTGCGTAATTACACCCTGTGCATGTGCAACACGCGTCCTCACAGCCATGAGCTCATCTCGGCCTGCCGTGGCCCTGGGGGGGAGGAGAACAAGTGGGGCTCTGTTCCTGTGGCCCAGGTAGGGAAACGGAGGCTCAGGGAAGGAAAGTGATTTGCCCCAGGACACATCAGTTGGAGGAAAATCAGGATGATGTCTTTGCCTCAGATATACGCTCACAAGGAGGGGCCAACAGGGCAGTTGGTCCTGAAAGGGCGTGCTCCGTCCACTGCTGGGAAAAGGAAAGTCATGACTTGGTAGAGGGGCAGAAGCTGGGAGAACTCCATGGGGGGCAGATGGCAGGTCTGGGAGCCAGTGAGTTTATCTGGTGGGGGGAGAAACCGGTGAGGGGGGGGCGGGGGGACCTGGGGCCTTACTGAGCCTCACTGAACCACCACCCTAAGTCCAGGGGGCAGCGCCCTCACCCCCTCACCAGCCCCCAGTCATAGGTGATAAGAGCCTGAAAAAGGAACAAGCCAGAGGCTCTCATTTCAGAACAGAGCAGGGACCCGTCTGAGCCTCAGGTGGGTAACATCTGGGCTGCACATGGGCGCCCGCAGACATGAGCCTGCTAGGTACACTGCGGTGGGTGCCTGCGTTTCAGGCAGGGATATGTGGCTCACGAACAAATGCTACCACTTTCTGAGCACCCACTGGGTGTCAGGCATTGTACCAAACTCTACAGGGACTATTTTATTTGTATCCTACGATGGGCTTACAAGACAGGTACATTTCAGAAAGGAGTTGTAAAAGGGAAGGCTCGGAGAAGTTAAGTGACTGGTGCAAGGTCACACGGCTGGCAAACAGCATGGCAAGAATTTGAACCAAGAAAGTTTAAAAATGAGAGCTGACACTAACCGCTGTCCCCACTTTTCTCTGAGCAGGCTGGGACCCCTGCCTGTCTGTGCATGTGGGAATGTGCAGGGCAGGTACTCCCCTCAGACGGCCACTGTGTCACCCCCACCTCCCATGCTCGGTGGGGGAAACTTAGCACTAGGTTCTAGTTTACGGAATAATCCCTGGGTGCCTGGTTCTTGAGGTATGGTGGAGACCACATAAGGGTTTATCCCTCAGCTCCACCATGGAGAAATCCTACAGTGCCTCCCTGCCCCAACCACAAATGCCCCAATGGGCTGGGAGGCCTCCCAGGGGTGTGGAGAGCCAGGCCAAGCTGCTGTTCCAAGGCCAGCCTCGTCCTGAGGCCTCAGGCCCATCAGAGGACCCGCCCATCTGTCCCCCTCTGGCTGCCCCCCCATACTTGCCTCAATGTCCCTGATGTTATGCATGAGCTGGTAGGCAATGTCCTTGCAGCCCTGGCTCAGGGCCTCTGGGGGCATCTCGTTGTCTGAGTACCAGTCTCGGTCAGCAGAGTGGGCATAAGTGGCGCTGGGGGTGGCGTGGTTCACTCGCGTGGTGGTCACAATGCCCACGGATTTCCCTGGGGTGTGGGAGAGCACGGGCTGGCTTTGTCTACAGATGGGCGTGTCCAAGCTGCCTTCTCCCTCCCTCTCCCAGCGGAAGACTGGCCTCCCGTCAGCTCCCCTGACTGCCTGGGCCCCAGTCTCTGCACTGTAGTAAAGCATGAGGTGGGTGGTGGGGTGGCTTCCAGGCGTCCTGGGAGCTCAGACCCTCTGCTTCTGTGACCCTCCCACATCCCGAGGGCCCTGGAGCTGGGAGCACTTGGGCTGCAATCCCCCTCCATCAAGGGCCCCCCCGAACCCCACCACTGCAGAAGCCCCAGGTGTCGTGCCAGAACACAGGGGCGCCTCCTAAGGGCTCTCCGGGCGTGCTTCTGTCACCTGTCAGCCAGCCTCGCACCCCGACCCCAGGTTCCTCGGGGATGAACCTGGGCCTCCCAACTCCGAGGCGGAGGCACTGACTAGCCCCCGAGGGGCTAGGTTTCCATGCCCATTTTATAGGCAAAAACAGACCCGGGGCAATGAGCCCACACAAACTACTAGCCTGCCCTGTGTCATGGAAGGGATTCCGTGAGTATTTCATAGACATCCAGAACATCAGAACTCAAGCAACCCTGGAGAGCCTGCCTTTTTCTATCCCATCCCCATTACTCAGTCAGAAAGACGGAGGCCCAGACAGGTCCCAGAGCCGGGCCCCACCTCCCGCCGCCACCTCCACTTACCGGCCTCCTTGGCCCAGCGCAGGATGGAGGTGACCTCATTCCCCCGCGTGGTGTTGCACTGGCCCCGCCGCGCCGCCGCGCTTACCCCCACGGTGCCCTCATTGGCCTTCACCCCGCACAAGTAGGCGGTGCCGGTCCCTGCGCTGTCGGGGACCTGGGCGTCGGTGTTGTATGTCTGCGGTGGGAAGCAGAGTCAGGAGGTGGCCGGGAGGGAGACAGAGGGGCCTCCTGCAGCCCCCCGAGGCCCCGCAGAGCCGCAGTATGAGCTTGCTGCCTGCTTCCTTCGTCCCCTCCTTGTGCCCTGGCAGCCGGGGCAGCAGGAAGGGGCAGAAGGCAAATCCCCAGGGCATCTGGCCGAGGAGTAGGGCTGGGTCAGCTCAGGTTCCCTCCCTCGGTCTAGCAAGGGGGAAGGGGGGGCAGGTGAGTCCTGGAGGAGGGAGAGGGAGGGGCTGGGGAGAGAGAAAGGCAGGGGGAGCAGGGTCTGGAGTGGGGACATGGGAGGGGCCCCCATTCAGACCTCTAGCAGAGACCCTGAAATTATCTGCCTGTGTCCCTTCCCCACCGGCCTGAAGGTCTTTGAAGGTATAGAAAACACTACAATCCCTGTTATTCCCGAAGATGTCAGCCCAGGGCCCGACCCAGGGTGTCTAGAGCATCTTTATTACCTATTACCACCACCAGCACCAGCCAGAAGCAATGGCCAGCACTTTATATCAGTAATCTAATTAGTTTCCAGAAGAGCTTGGGAGAGAATAAATGCCAAGAGTGTGTACTGTGTGATTTCACTGGTGCCAAGTCCAAGCGCAGGAGCTGCTACTCCGTGTGGTGTAAGTCAGGTGCGCGGCGTGGGGAGGGGGCACAGGACTGGAGGGGCTTTGAGTGGACCTCTGGCTTTTCTTGTGTTCACTTTCCCGTCTGGGATGCTCGTTATAAGACATGCAGTTTCTGAAAACTGAAGCTTACACTTGTGCACTTTTCTCTATGTATGTTATACTTCAATAGATGTTTACATCAATGAGCTAAAACCCTTAAATCAAAACCTTTGGGAAGCAGCTGCTGCTGTCTTCATTTCACAGTGGAACCACAGTGATGCCAGGAGGGCTGACCGTGCTCCCAGCAGGCCCGAGGGGCCTGGCAGATGCCCTCCACCTGTCCCCTCTGCCATGCTGAGAGGCGGGCGGCGGGGGCTCACCTTGGAGAGCGCCACGTAGGGGAACTTGTCCATCTCCAGCCTGGTCTCCTCCCCAGGGCTGTGGTGGAGCTGACCCTTGAGGATACGGGCAGCCGTCACCGTAGAGATGCCCATTCCTGAGTGTGACAGAGGCGGGGTGGGGGTGCTCGGGCTCTCGCACTCCCCCACCTCTCCCATCAGCCCTCTCAGCACCCACAGCTGTCTAGTTTGATGCCAAGGCAGGCTGGGCAGTGGGCACCAGAGCATGGCTCTGTCCGTGTGTCTGGGTGGCCTCTCTTTTCCCTTCTCTCCCCAAACCCTTGGGGTACCACCTGACAGGAAAGACCTCTTGGGCCCCATCCTCTTTAATGTGCCCCCCAAAGCCCCAGCCTCTTCAACACAGTCGCCCTCACCTCTGCCAGGCCCTTCCTGAGGTGCCCTCACCCAGCCCCTCCCTCAGGCCCAGGCCTCACCGTCTCCCAGGAACAGGATGATATTTTTAGCCACATTGGTATTGAGATTCTGAAGCCTCAGGGCATTTTTCAGGGTCTGCTGAGCTTGGTCCCTCCAGTACTTGGGGTCTTTCTCTTTCTCTGTACAGAGAGGAAGAGTTATTTGGCAGGTGGTGGGGGCAGCTTCCCAGATGCGCCAGCTTCTCAAGCCTGAGGGTGAGGCTTCCGTGACCTCGGGGAGGAAGCAGAAGCTGCCCGTCTCAGGCAGCGGGTCATGGGGCTTGTAAACATACAGCAGTCCAGTTCTCCAAACAAGCCCGTGGACCGTGGGGCTCCTCCCCAGGTCTCAGACTGAAGAAACAAGGCTCAGAGACACCAAGCACCTCATCCAAGGCCACACAGCCCTGGCGGTGCTGGCGTGCACGCCAAAGCCCACGCTCTTTCCTCCCACCTGGTGGACAGACCTTCTGGTAAGGCAGCAAACGAGCTGTGCTGGCATCATTAGGAGAGTAATGTTCGGCCTATTCAAGAGAACAAACTACTTCCAACCGCAGGAGTCCCCAGACATAGTTAGCCATCAATTATAAAGTTGACTTGGCTTATTCATAGCGAGAACCTGACTCAGCCACGCCCGTGGTGGAGACCAAGGCCTGCCTTTGGTTTAAGGTATCAAATTTCAAACAGCCACACGCAGTCCCACTCCTATTAGAGTACAGTAGCAAAGAGGACGTTCTGTGCCTCTAATCTTGAAGAGAATTGGGAACCACGAATGCTCCCCTTCCCTTTCTTGTCCAGTAGACAATTCCCCAGTAGAAAGAACACACAGTAGTGCCTGACAGCCCACAGCTGTGCCAAGTCCTAGCTCTGCAGACAAGTTACCTTCCTAAGCCTCAGTTCCTCCCCTGTCAAGTGCAGCTGTTCGTACATTATGAGCACTGAATTAGACAAGGCAAATGGCAGAGAGGCCAACATCCCCACCCCTAATTCCACGCCAGACCTCGGAACCCTTTTTCTTGCAAGCACAGCCTGGCACCCTCGTCCACCACTTCCTCCTGGCAGATCCCAGCGTCACCCCTCTCCCGAAGGTGTCTGCTGAGCTCACTCATTTCAGACCCTCCTGACAGAGTCCCCAGCTGGAGTCTGGAGAACCAGCCAGCTGCGTGCCTTCAGACAAGTTCCTTCCACTCCGTTTCTGGCCCAGGAAAATGGGAGAACATAGCTACCAACAGGCAGTGTCAGGATTAAGTGAGATCAGGTCTAGGCAAGTGCCCCGGGACAGCATTGTGATTGGGGATGTCAGCAGCCCAGGGCTACTTCCCATCCTTCCTGCCCGTCTCCACACACACCACAGGGGCGAGACTTTGCTCAAGGAGTTTTGGCCATTTGGGTGCCGTACAGGTGGCTGATGAACTTCTGCTCCTCCTGACCTCCTACAGCCTGCCCTCCACCCCCACAGCTTGGCAGCCCCAGCGCTGGGCTGACGCCCGTCTGGGGCTCCTCAACGGGAGCGGGTGCCGCTTTGCCAGGTCCCCGCTGTGCCCGCTCCCTGCGAGACTGGGAGGCTGGTGAGAGCAGAGCACTGCCTTTTCCACCGGAGCCATCCCAGGACCTGTCCCCTGAGAAGGGTCTAGACGTCCTCGTCAGACAACTGGCTCGAGCGATGACGGCTTTCGAACTGCTGACCATGAGGAGGCCACTGTTTCTGGAGGCCATTAAATGACACGCACAGGTGCTCATGATACAATGCTAAGTCGGTATGTACTGTTTGATTCCATTTATGCGAAACTCAAAACATGCAAAACTAGTCCCCGGTGGCAGGACTAAGCCTGGCCACTTCCTTGGGCCTGGGGGCTGGAGCTGGTTAGGAGGAGCAGAGAGAAGCCCTTGGTGTCCCATGACTGGAAACGTATCTTGATTTGGGTGGTGTTTACATATGTACACAAATAAAGAAAAACTCATCAAGCTGTATATTTAAGAGTCGCAGCCCACTTTTCTGTAAGTTATACCTAATTAGAAAGAAAAAGACAATGTAATACCACTCCAACACCCACCAGAATGACTAAAATGAAACACACCAAAATATGGCTGAAAACTTGGACATTTCTCATTTTGTAGCCTTTCCGTCTTTTCACCCTTCTCATCCATCTGCTCACCTTTCACCAGGTGGATTGTGAATGCTGAACAAGCAGGATCTTTGTCCCAGAGCGCCCCTGGATCCCCACGGATACACACCAAGAGGCACGGGGGGACCAGAGGCAGCAACGGCTTGGGAATCCGGCAGCTCAGTGCCTATCCCCAGCTCTGCTCCTGACCTGCTGGGTGACCTGGGAAGGGCTGATCCCTTCTCTGCACCCCAACTGCCTCATCTGTTGAAATATATTCTTCCAAAGAGCACCCGCTGTTGACCTGACCCTGACTGTCAGGAGAAGGAGGAATCCTCTCCACTGAACAGATGGAGAAATCAAGACTCAGGGACGGCAGCTGGAATCTTCCAGAAAAGGAAGGCTCCCCCTCTCCCACAAGAGACACCGAAATGCTGAAAAAACACAAACAGTCAAAAACCATACAGAGCTTGAAAAAGGAAGAAAAGAAAAAGAAGGAAGGGAAATCCCCGGGAAGCAGAAGTTCAGAGGGTATTTAAACCAGAGACGGTGAGGGACACTTGGGGCATCAGGCCAGATACAGATGGAGGTTGGTAAGGGACATGTTTTGCCTTGGAGCTGAGGTAGGGATGGGGAGACAAAGACCAGCATGAGAACTGGGAACTCAATTCCAAATCTGAGCCAGGTCTATGTAGGGGGTTTGAATTTATAATCGAAGAACCAAAACCAGATATTAACATAAAAACTTGTCTGGATTTAGCTGAAGAATCAAATACAATAGTGCACTGTAGAAACACTTCCATGAGTCTCCAGTAGGAGACAAAAAACAGAACTTGTTGAAGTTGAATTCACAAGCAAGAATTAAAAAACACAAGGAAATGTGTTACCATGAGGGAGAGAGGGAAGCGGACAAAACCAGCAAAACACTTAGCATATCAAGACTTGAAAGAGTTTATGGAATAAGTTATATTTCAGATGATTAGAGGTGAGAGAATAGAAAACCCAACTAAAGAAGAGGGAAATAAGTAAAGGGTTGAAATAGTTACCTACCCAATGCTAGCACATGCAGAAACAGAGCTGGGATTTCCTGCTCTGAACATCTGTTTCCAGCTCTTAAATACTTTGCATTATTCTATGACAGTGAATGTAGACGCTGCTCTTATCCTATCCCACCAGATCTCCCCACCCCTCCGCCTGTGCCCCCAATCCTACCTGGCACCAAGGAGCTAGCAAGGCAGGTGCCAAAGGCCAGCAGTAAGAATGGTGAGATCATGATAAACTCCAAGACCTGCTTTCTCTCTGGATTCCAGAGGTATGATGGATGATTGGAAGCAGTGGGGGGAGGCGGAGGCGGTGTGCAGTAGTGGTCAGCCGCTAGCCGATGTTCCAATCCTGGATGTTAAACAAACAAACAAACAAACAAAAAGACACGTGGGCCACAGCTCCAGAGCTCGCAGCTTACTTGTTTGTTGATTCATTCATTACCTGTTGAGCACGTACTACAGCCCAGGCGTGGGCTCCGCACTGGGACGGTGGTCCCTTCCTCAGGAAGCTTAATCACACAAACAGTTGTGTAAGTGTAAGTGAACACCAGGATGCAAAATAGCCCCTTCCCAAGTGAACTCCCATTTTCAACCCAGAACCCACCAGAGTTCAGTCTTTCCGTGTAGCGCTTCTCAAACTGCAGCGTGCATCAGGAATCTTCCAGAAGGCTTGTCACAGTAGATTCCGATACCCACCTCCCTTCCCTCCCACAGGGACTCATTGTTTCTAACAAGCTCCCAGGCCATGCTGCTCCTGTACCACACCTGTGAAGCAATGTTCTAGAACACCAGTCTTCATTTTTCACTCACCTGCATCCCACACACATAAGGGACAAAACAGAGTCCACCCTTTCTTACAGGGACACCTATATTTGCTACATTTAACCCTGTAAGAGCTTGCCACTTATGATTGAGAGATATAAAATCTGCAGGAGTGACATCAAGCCATTGGCTGGTAAGACTGCCCGTTTCTAGGTAGCGACATTTCAGTTGTCCCTGATTATATTCTTTGATCATCTTTCCTGCATTTCCCAAATTTCTTCTGTGTTGAGATATTGCCTTTATGTTTTTAAAATGTTATTTAAAAAAAAAAGATGATAAGGAAATACACCAAAACATTAACTGATTTTCTTGGGCAGGACTGTAAATGATTTTCATTTTATTTATTTTTGCATTTCCTAAGTTGCCTAAAACAAGCACTTATTAATGGCGTAAGAATATTTTTAAAGTGCGGCCATCCTGTTCGGATCACGGGGATAACCCCTTCGGCAGCTGAGAGATGTACTGGCCTTGTTGTGTATAAATGTTGCTAGATGAAAAAAATTAAAGGGCCAGAGTCCCACAGGGAAATACTTCCACCAAAACCTGGGTAAAAATGATTATTCCATTTGTGGTGGGGAACGGCCACGAGGCACACTACCGCTGGAGGGTCCTGAGAGAGAAGAAACCCCTCCAACCCTGCAAAAAGTAATCTGATTCAACCTCAGAAACGTGCAGGGTGCCCTCCACTGCCCAGGGGCGAGGGCTTGCCGGCACTCCCTCGCACAAACACCCACCAAACACACCACCCAGCTGCACATCCCTGTCTTCATCCACGTTGCTCCTTAAAAACCCCACTTAGCAGGCACTGGGAACTGGAAGGAAATACCCTAGTCTAACGGCACTTCACTCAGACTCATGGGATTTCAGAGAATTTCTAGTTTTTAAAAATTGCACCTGAGTTTCCAAATGTTTCTAGAGTAAATCCTAACATCTAAGAAAAGTTCTTAAATTTGATACAATATTCATATACATTAGATTATTCCAAATAGTTTAAAATCTGAAGTCACCTCTTTGAGGAAGTCTCCAGGATGGTCACTCATTCCAAAATACTACCTCGGACCTTCATGCCACGTCCATCATTGCATGTACCTCCCTATTTTGAAAGTAATTCTTCCTTGGTTGTCTTGCACACCAGTGGGTGCTTTGGAGAGCGGGGACTTTGCTCTGTTTGTCTGTATTCCAGTGCTCAGCACAGTAAATATTTAGATTAGTTGAAAGCCAATGCTGTTAGGAAGAGGGGTAGGAGGAAGGGAAGAGTCACCCAAAAATCCTTCCTTTGTGTGTGCAGACAAGTCCAAGTGTTGGCAAAGATGTGGTATTAGAATATACATTCACTGTTGGTGGGGTGTAGACTGCACCACCACTCTGGAAAACAGGCAGCAGTTACCAAAGGTGACACCACACATAGGCCCTCTGACCCACTTATCTCCAGCAGAAATGCTCACGGGTTCACCACAGGACATGCACAAGAATGTTGATAACAGCCCTGTTCTTAATGGCCTCAAAACTGGTCCATCTCCCATGCCCTTGGCTAGGAAGAATAAATATTGTCAAAATGGCTATACTACCTAAAGCAATCTACAGATTCAACGCAATCCCTATCAAACTACCAACAGCTTTCTTCAATGAACTGGAACAAATAATTCTAAAATTCATATGGAACCAGAAAAGACCCCGAATAGCCAAAACAATCCTGAGAAGGAGGAATCAAACA
>JAQQAC010002837.1:15812203-15928459 GCA_029783875.1 Phataginus tricuspis | reverse complement strand
TCTCTTGGACATAAACATGAGCGACTTCTTCATGAACATATCCCCCCGGGCAAGGGAAACAAAAGCAAAAATGAACAAATGGGACTATATCAAGTTGAAAAGCTTCTGTATAGCAAAGGACACCATCAGTAGAACAAAAAGACATCCTACAATATGGGAAAATATATTCATAAATGATGTATCTGATAAGGGGTTGACATCCAAAATATACAAAGAACTCACGCACCTTAACAAACAAAAAGCAAATAACCCAATTAAGAAATGGGCACAGGACATGAATAGACACTTCTCAAAAGAAGAAATTCAGATGGGCAACAGGCACATGAAAAGATGCTCCACATTGCTAATCACCAGAGAAATGCAGATTAAAACCACAATGAGATATCACCTCACACCAGTGAGGATGGCCAACACCCAAAACACGAACAACAACAAATGTTGGCGAGGATGTGGAGAGAGGGGAACCCTCCTACATTGCTGGTGGGAATGCAAATTAGTTCAACCATGTGGAAAGCAGTATGGAGGTTCCTCAAAAAACTCAAAATAGAAATACCATGACCCAGGAATCCCACTCCTAGGAATTTACCCCAAGAATGCAGCAGCCCAGTTTGAAAAAGACAGATGCACCCCTATGTTTATTGCAGCACTATTTACAATAGCCAAGAAATGGAAGCAACCTAAGTGTCCATCAGTCGATGAATGGATAAAGAAGAGGTGGTACATATACACAATGGAATATTATTCAGCCATAAGAAGAAAACAAATCCTACCATTTGCAACGACATGGATGGAGCTAGAGGGTATTATGCTCAGTGAAATAAGTCAAGCCGAAAAAGACAAGTATCAAATGATTTCACTCATATGTGGAGCATAAGAACAAAGAAAAAAAAAACTGAAGGAACAAAACAGCAGCAGACTCACAGAACCCAAGAACGGACTAATAGTTACCAAAGGGAAAGGGACTGGGAAAGATGGGTGGGAAGGGAGGAATAAGAGGGTAAAAGGGGCATTACATTTACCAATTGTAATGCCGGGGGGGCACGGGGGGGACTGTACAACTCAGAGAAGACAAGTAGTGATTCTCATCTCACTACACTGATGGACAGTGACTGTAATAGGGTTGGTGGGGGGGACCTGATGAAGGGGGTAGTTTAATCATCACAATATCACTCATGTAATTGTAGGTTAATGATACTAAAATAAAATAAATTGTAAAAAAAAAAACTGGTCCATCTTCAGCAGGATGGATAAATACACATGTGGGTCCACGAGATGGAAATCTACACAGTGAGGACGAATGATTGACAACCCCACACAACAGGGATGAATCTTGAGGATAAGGCTGACCAGAGGAAACAGACCCAAGAATATATAGTGTGACGGTGATGGCTACCGAGTATAAAAACTAACCAAGGCTGTTAGGAGACAGGATAAAAACTACACTTGGGGCATGTGGAGCCTGGAGGGGAGTGGGACTAGTGAGGCACTGGTGAAGCTCTGTTGATCTGGGTGCAGGCTACATGGGTGGTTTTGGCCTCTGAGTCCAACTAGCTACCAATTTATGATAATGGACACTTTTCTATGTGTATGTTATTCTTCAATAAAAGAAAAACAACTACTCTCTGGGAATGTGATCTCCTTTGATCTCCTTTGTAGATGAGAAAACCAAGGCTTGAAAGGAGTGACTCGCCCAAGTTATACACAACTCTGACCGCAGGGCTGCCGATTCCAGAGATTCCAGAGCCAGCGAGGAGGTTACCACTGGGGACCACCCCGTGGGTGGGGCTTCTGGTTCCCTAACTGTTGAATGAAGGTTCTGAGGTTTAACTCGTGTACAGATTCACGTAACCTCTACCACAATCAGGATATACAGAATGATTCTACCACCCCAAAAAACCCTGTGCTGTCTTTCTGTAGTCACAGAAGCCTCCCATCCCTAAACCTGGCAACCCTGGTTCTGTTCCCAGCTCACTATAACTTTGCTCAGTATTGTGTTAAATCTGTGGATCGGTTTGGGGAGGGTTAATATCTTTGCAATGTTCAGTCTTCCAATCATGAACACTGTTATGTCTCTCCATGCATTTAGCTCTTTGTAGTTTTCGGCACACAGACCCTGTATGTTTCTTAGATATACCACTGCATTTCACTTTGGGAGGAGCTATTATAATAGCATTGTTTTACATTGTTTGTTGTTAGTATATAAAAATACAGTTGGCTTTTATGTTTTGACCTTGTATCTTGTGACCCTGTAAAATTCAGTTCTTAGTTCTAGGAGTTTTGTGTTACTGTATTTAGCTTCCTTACCACGGGTAGAAACACATGTCATCGACAAACAGGGAATTCTAGATCTTCGTATCCAATCTCTGCCTTTTTTTCTCTTGCCTTATTGACTGGCTAGGACTTGTAGCACCAGGTTGAATATGAGAGAACAGACATCCTTGTCTTGTTCCTGATCTTAAAGGAAAAAACAGTTTTCAGCATTTGGGGTGCTGTTGTGAGGTGTGAAGGAGTAGATTTGGGGGTAAAAATAAACCTAATTTTGGTCATGTTGAGTTTGAGATGTCTTTTAGAAATGGAGATATCAAGTGGACTGGATATACGCATCTGGCTTTTGGGAGAGAGGTCTCTGCTACAGGTATATACTTGGGGACCTTGAAATGGGTGGCATTTCAAGCCTTCATGAAACTTGAGATCCATCTAGGAAGAAGGACTGGGGAGATAAACAACTATATGATAAAAGCCCTCAGAAAAACAGAAATCAAAAAGAATTTAACTTGATAAGGACTTTACACCAAAAATCTATAGAACTGTCATATATACTGGAGAAATTTTTGGCGTAAAGATTTGAAGGCAACTCTCTGTCCATGTAACTAGGGAAATAAATCAGTAAAGGGTGGTGGAGGTATTATCTAGATGGCAGTGTTATTAAAACTAGAAGTTAACAGTACTGTGGATAGACTTTAAAATCATGGTACTGCGTGAAAACAGAGTAAAATGCAGTACCCCGTATGTGAATGTAAACCAAGCTCACATACAGAACATGGCGTAATTTACAAGGACACTCACAAATTCAAGGGCATAACTAAACAAATTACCATGACGACATTTGGGGAGCTGTGGGATCGGTAGTGGGGAGAAGGGACGAAGGGGAAAATGAATAAATTAAACAGCTGAGCGCAGGATGGTGCGCTATGCACTGAGAAATGTGACTTACTCAGCTCTCTGTACCTCAGGTCCAAAACATGTAAATAAGAAATGATACAGGTGAAGGGCTCCAGGAGATCCACAGGGCCCCTCCAGCCTGCATGATTGTTCTTATTTGTCTAATTTAATAAAAAGCCCTGGAATTCTCTGATTTCTGGCCCCAGGCATGTGGCACTGAGATGGGCCTGTCCTGGAGACAGACTGGTGCCTTCTCCCATTGCCTCTGCCTGGAAAGGAGACAGGGTGGGAATCTAGGAAACCCTCCAAAATCCAGAGTATCCCCCTTCCAGCTTCCCCACGGGGCCCCCACTCCCACTCAGAGGCCCCAGGTCGTCTCTCTTGCAGCCCAAGAGCAGCGGTGGATTATGAGCTCTATGGGGCCCCGGGTGGGGCTGTGAGAGCCCTGCTGCCCACCTGCCTCTACCAGCTCAGAATGGAGGCCCCGGGTATACACCAGCCCCATCGCGCCCCCATCTCCCAGCTGGAGGTCTCTACCAGGCTCCCAGCTACTACGTGCCCTGCCTGATTATTCATGACTGGTGTGTAGAAGCCCTGGCGGGGCTCCGGCCTCAGGAGGACCAGTAGCTACCTGGCAAGTCAGGAGAGGCAGCAGAGGGGCTGGGCCTTGGCTCTGAGGACTGACTCAGCATCCTGGGGCAGAGGGCACGGGAGCCCCCCAGAGTTGGGAGCAAAAAGCCAGCCCTGGGCTGGATCTCGAAAGGTCCAGGACAAATGACTGAATAACAGGACTGATAAAAAAAAACCCTAGCAATTCTTGGGCACTCACATTGACCCATCCCTGTGCTAACAACTGTTTGCATCTGTGATCTCAGTCATGCCAGCAAGTGTTGTTAGCCCGTTTCAGTTTAGGAGACTGAGCAAAGGATCTCAGCTAGTCTGCGGCAGGTACCGTTCAACCCCAGCAGACTCCACCTCTCCAGGCCTCGGTTTCCCCACCACAGAGAGGGAGAGAACCTAGTGCCTGCCCTTTCTCTATCACACCAGAGCAAACAGATGCCTGATGATGACTGGCAGGGGAGGGCACCAGGCCAGGGTGAGTTCTCCTACCTGAGTGGCCTGGCCAGGCGGCAGGGGGAGAAGCAGAGCAGGCTCTAGGTCACCACCAGGAGGAGGAGGCTGAGGACTGCTGTGAGGACCGTGTCCAGGCTGGGGACAGGAGGGCCATCTTGGGGTAGAGGGCTCCACAGAATGCCACCGCACCCTGTGCACACCTGGTCACACGAGCCTTGGACGTCAGAGCCCTGGGTCAGTGGCTGTGACTTGGCTTTGTCCCCAGAGTTAGTCTTTGGGGATTAGCCCAGGAGGGATGAAACGAGAGTGGGAACAGCCCAGGAAGCTCCCCTCGCCCAGCACAGCGCTTTTCTCCACTGGATTCTTGTTCGTTCATTCTTCATTTCCAAACATTTACTGAGCACCTGCTGTGTACCTGTTCTGTTCTAGGTACTTGGGACTCAGTGGGGAATAGGCTCTTGGAGATTTCTGACCGAAGGGTAGAAAAAGCACCTATTACATGCCAGCCATTCACGGGGCACCTTGTGGGATAAAAGCCCAGAAGGGAGCCCCCGGCGAGGGCCACGGTCCCTTTTCCCCAGTGGCAGTGTGAGCTGCTTCTCCCTGCTCCAAGCCCAGGAATCAGAGTGTGCACTGAACTAGCCAGAGGGGTGGACCCACATCCAGAACAAGAGGAACTGGTTGCCAAGCACCACCTGTGTGCTGGGCCCCATGAGCCAGGCACCAATGTCTCCATTCACAGATGAAGGAAACACTCAGAGGCGCACTGGGAGAGCTGGGACCCCATCCCCTGCATTGCCTCAGAACTGGGCTCGCACCAGCTCTGTAGCGTGGCAGGGAGGCTTCAGTCAAGTCTCTGCCAGGCATTGGCCCAAAGCCAGCGGTTACGCGGGAGTCGGCACACGCAGGCTGGAGGCAGGCGAGCCGCTGCTCTCTCAAAGCCACCTCTCTTGGGTTCCTGCAACATCTTATCAAGTCAGGATGATGACTGTGGTTCCCACCTCACAGATTCAGAAACTGAGGCTCACAGAGCTGTGGTCACTGGACACAGCCTGAGCAGGGAAGCCGGGTCATCTGGGTGTCCGTGAGACCAGACCCTTGCTCACCATGCTTCCTGCTTCCTAGGACACCTCAGACCCCATGGAAGAAATCACCCGAGGTCAGGGGAAGATGTTTTTACCCTTGGTGCCAAGGTGGGGGGGGTCCCCTTTTCCTGGTCCCAGAATCACCACTCAGGTCACCCTGAAAACAGGAAAACCCATCATTTTACTCCATCGAACCTTTTTTCCTCAATATTCCCCCATAACTCAATTTTTTCCAGATCTTTACAACATCCTGGTGAGACAGACAGGGTGGGGCTTATTAGCCCCAGCGACAGATGGGGAAACTGAGGCTCACGAGAGAAGTCATTCTGTTAGCTGTCATACAGCCGGCAAGTCTGGTCCAAGCTCCAGGCGACCACCTCCCAGCTGTGTGGGTCCGGGTCATTCCCCGCACCTCCGAGCCTGTCGTCTCATCCATCTCGCAGCCACACCTTGTGCGGCAGAGTACCCGGGGTGTGCCAGTATATGAGTCCAATATATCTGACCTTACTGTAATCCTTACAATCCTGTCCACATTTCCAGGGGAGGCCTGGGGGTGGGAGAAGTCATGGAGTGACCTGGGGTCACCCAGATGGAAGGTGAGCAGGACCCCCTGGGGTCACCCCTGCTCAGGGAACCCCCACCTCTGGCCCACCCAGCTCCCAGGCCTGGGACACTCACTCTCTAAGGCTCCCAACCCACCAGCCCAGTAAGTGGATATACTAGCCTAGCTGAACCGGGGAGCCGGAGGGGCAGTTATTTGTCCTTAAGGAGCCCCCAGTCTAGAGGTCAGGTTCCCAGAATGGCTGGGCTGGAGAGGGTCCTTTGAATAGAATTTCCCCAAATGTACCAGACCACAAACATCAGTTGGCGTTGACTGTGGGAAAAGTCTGGTTATCCAGGCAGGAGTATAGGCCGGGCACTTTCTGGGAGGTTAAGTTGCGCATATTCATCTGGGGCTAATACCCCCACTCTGCCTGCGGGACTCAGTGTTGGGTGGATCAGCGAGGTTTGCATTAAGGGACCCATTGGGCAAGAAAAGGGCTTACTATGAGGGTGATTTAAAAAGAGATCACAAACCCCCCAAAAACTCTCATTCCCCCAACCCAGACCGCTGCGTCAGAACCTCCTAGGGCAGGGCCTGGCAAGTCATTCTGTGAGCTCATTGGTTTGGGAAACACTGCCCTAGAGATGATCCCATTGTCCAGATGGGAAGACTGAGGCCTGAAGCAGTACTAAGACATACCCGCTCTCCTAGCTTCATAGGGAACACACACAGGGAACAATCAGAACCAGTGCCCTCTGGGCCTGTCAGCTGGGCCTTCCTGACCCTCCCAGAAGCTGTGGAGGTAAGGATCCCGAGCTCCTGGTGGGCGTGGGGAACAGGGCCAGGGCCTACAACACGGAATGCCTGCCGAAGACCAGCCCAGGAACGCCTCCGCTGCAGGGCCAGAGAGAAGGGACGGGGAACCCCTCTCTCTCTCAGCCAAGCCCAGCGTCTCTGGCAAGCCTTACCGGCCAGCACTTCATTCACTCACTGACGGAACAGCTTATTTATGGCTGTCATGAAGCAGGCTCTGGGTGGCGGGCTTGGGAGGGATGGGCAGCGGTCGGAGCAGGCTCCAGGTCAGACCGAAGGAGGGACTTCCCCAGAGGGCAGTGGGCCAGGTGCCAAGGAGAGAGCTCGGCTCTGACCTGTAGCCACTGACCGTGCCCCACCCCGCGGAAAACAGCCCTGGGAGGCCGCGTCAGCTGTCCCCTGAGCACCTCCAGGCTCAACACCCGTCCACAGCGTTCCCCGGTCGGCATGCTCCCTGCAGCCCACCCCATGAGGTCGTCCAGCACCCTTCCACCTCGAGCCCCAGCCCAGGGGAGAGTTATGGCTCCTCCTCCTCCTCTGAGCTCCCAGAAACCCTGGAGCTCAAGACCTCGTCGCCTCCAGCCTCTGAGTCTCAGAGAGCCCTTGGCTGGCGCCTCCTCCCCAGGGAGGAAGCTCCTGGAGAGCAAGGCTGGCGCTCTGCTAATGGCACGCGGCACGCGGCACCCCTGCGGCTGGCAGAGCCGGGGGTCGGTGGGTTGGGTGGAAGGGCGGTGCAGTTACTGGCTGAAGAGGCAGGTCGGCAGCAGGGAGCGCAAGCTCAGGAGCCGGGCCGCCAGCTCCAGACCCTGCCTCTGCCCTCTCGGGCTGGGGGGCTCCCGGCGCCCCTCTGCCTCCTGCTTCTCATCTTCCACGCGGAACACTAAGAGAAGCCATAGGGTTCTTGTAAGAACTCTATAAGTGAATACATATAAAGGCTTAAAACAGACCGTAAGACATGGGAAGTGCTCTATGAACCCGGCCAGCATCTGTGATTATGGGGCAGGGGAGGGTGCACTGCTGGGCATGATGGTCTGGAGCTGAGGGAGCCTTCGCTGCCCACTCAGCCCCAGGGGCTTTCCCATGGACATGCTCACCGGGACGGCCCACGAGCTCATTCTGGCTCTAACTGGCCTGCTGCCCACCTCTGCCTGGACAGTGGTATTCCCCGACAGAGCTTCAGGCTTATAGTCAAGGGGCGCCATGACCATCTCCTCTCGCTCTTTCTCTCTCATACACACACACACACAGGAAGAAACACACACACACACACACACACACACAGGAAGAAACAACCCAGCAGACAGGAGGACCCGGATGTGCAAAGGCAAGGAAGCAGGAATGCAGCGCTTAGAGGCCCGGGGACGGCAAGCGCAGGCGGTCGGTGACAGAGCAGAGGCAGCCTGGACCACCACAAGGGCTTTGCTCCCCGAGCTCAGCCTGCCCAGGAGCGTGCCCTAGCTAGCCCTCTGCGTGCCCTTTCTCCGTCACGTTTCATTGCCGGTCCACTTTACAAGTGGAGACACTGAAGCTCAGACAGTCTGCCACTTGCCCAAGGCCACACAGGAGAGCTGGAACCAGAAGGCCCGAGGGTCTGTGTTCTAGAGCCAAAGCTCTTCTGGGCTCTCCAGCATGCTTGGACCGTCTTGATGCCACAAGCTGCCTCTGTGGGCAGAGGATTGAAGCCAAGGTTCAACTGGTGGGAGGAGAGCTGGCAGCAGGGAGGCCGGGGAGGGAGATGGCAGCGCCCAAGATCCACGCCTGAAGCCTGGGGCGGCTGGAGCATGCCAGCAGAGGAGGGCAGGGAAGGCGGCTCCAAGGCACACAGGCTTCCACCAACCACCCCGCAGAGAGGACGTGTTCTGTCCCAGACAACCTTGCTCTGAGCTAAGCCAAGAGGCTGTGGGGACTGAGGGGCATGTGCTGTGTGTCTGAGGTGTATGTCGCCCCCCTGCCCCCAACATACTCTGGTCCTTCCCTCAGCTCTCCTGCACTGGGAGCCCTCTGGTACCAGGAGAGGTAGCTATTCCATCCTTGCTCTCACAATAATAAACAAGAAAAGGAAGGAACAGAGAGGGTACATGATTTCCCCACTAACCAGCTAAGATCTGGGAGCTAGAGGCACAGGCAATCTGCAAGGCATAACATGGATGCCAATGCCTTAGAATTCCATTAGTGATTTGTGTCATTCCAAACAGACTATTCTAGAAAACCCTTGTTTTACACAATCACTGTATTAATAACAATAGCAAGTATTTTCATAGCCTTTGTGTGCCAGACATAATTCTAAACACTCTATATTAACTCATTTAATCCTTACAACAACCTAAGAAGTAGCCACTATTACCCCCATTTTACAAGAGGAAAAACATAAGCACAGAGAGGTTAAGTACCTTGTCTAGAATCACACAGCCAATAAAAGACCAAGCCAAAATTCAACATTACTTGTGGATATTTCTGTCTCCCAGGGTCAAGTGTAAGCTCCTAAAGCAGCAGCTAAAACTAGAAACAAACCGCATTTGTTCTGTCTGCACTATGTAAGTTATTATTTTTAGATGAATGGATTGTATGCAGCTACTACTTGACTCATACTCACTACACACTTTGCCCAAATATTTCATTGTATGTTCAGCACAGCCCCGAGGGAGCGTTTTCTCTTATCACCTCCTCAGGGAAGTGAAGTGACTTGCCCGAGGTCACATGGTATGAGTCACATCTAGGATTAAATCCAAGCCCCTGACCTCTGCCCCACACCTGCAGCCTGCTCTGCAGTAGGGACCACCCAGGATTTGCAGCAGAGGAAGGGCCTCAGGCTCCACCCGTCACCCCCAACAACCCCCTACTTCAGCACTGATCACCATGGCTCTCCGTCTCTGCCCTGGTGCTCTGGCCACCTTATCCCGGGCCAGGAAGCCTCTCATCCACACGCCCCACAGGGGCCCTTCAGGAGGAGGCCGAGATGGCTCTGCACTGTGGGGAAATCGGCCATGAACTTGTAACCTTCTGGGCAGTGGCTAACATAAGCAGCATCCCTGCGAGGCACATGCAGGGGGCTCACAAACACCCTGCTTGCGTCACGGCAGGAGTACAGATGTTCCCAGAGATAGCGCTTGGGGCAGCTGGGCCCACAGCGCTCTGCACATTCCCAGAGACGCTTCCAGCCTGCTGAGGCTCCCGGCCACTATTGCGTTGATCTTTCCAGTGACTGTGGGGGGTGGCAGGATAGGGAAATGCCCAACCTCCAGACAGGAACCCTGGACCTGCAGAGGTGAGGGTCCCACCCAAGGGTGCACAGCTCACCCAAGTCCCCACTGCTCACTGGCTTCATAACTGTGTATGTCACATCATCTGTTTGGGCCTCATTCCTCACCTGAGCAGATAATCACTGAGTGCCTATCACTCTGTTAGGAATGAGAGTTCAGCAACAATGAGCTAAGGGCCCAGGCATGTATTCAACACTCCATGAATGTTAGCCGGCAGTAATTTACATGCATGAACCCATCTAATCCTCCCAACACTCTGTGGTATGTGCTACCCTTACTCCTGTACAAAGAAGTTAAGTAACTTGGCCAAGGTCACACAGCTGTCAATATGACTCTATGAAAAGAGAGAGAAACTCTTCCTGGAGCCTCTATTATATGCAGGGAGCTTGTTGTTCGGCCTTCCAGGAGCCCAGTGAGGTGGGAATTCTGAGCTCTGGGTCAGAAGAAAAAAAAACTGAGACTCAAGTGGGCGGGAACTGCAGGGTCGCACAGCAACCGCGTGAAAGGGCTGGGATTTAGGCCAAGCCTGGCTGGCCCGAAATCCAGTGTGCGTGCTACCCCCATCCCAGTCACGCCAGGACAACTTCCATTGCCATCACTGCTACTGATGGCAGACCTGGTACCTCAGCCACTCCACGTACAGGGAGCCACACATGGCTATGCCACGTGATCTCATTCTGCTTGTGGTGTGTGTGTGTGTGTGTGTGTGTGTGTGTGTGTGCGCACGCGCGCTCAGTTCCTGGCAGTGAGCGCTGCAAGCTTCCCCTGGTATGTGCCTGGCTGCCCACCTGTGACCAGTCCTCATGTCAGGCTGCTCCTTCCGCCCCCAGACCAGCAAATCCTGGGCTTTCACATGACTGCAGTCCCCTCGGGACCTGTCAGATCTGGACAGAGAGTTCCCTCCATTCAGAGAGGCGCTGCAGTCACACTGGCCCCCTCCCTCCCAGGTCAGCCCCTCTGGGTTTGTTATTCTGCACAGACTGAGACGGGTAGGGGCAGCACAGGGTTACAAGTCAGTCCTAGTCCAATACTCAAAAGCTGCTTCCTCATCTGCAAAGCATGGATAATAAATGCCATTCGGCCTCCAATATTGGCTTCTTGGAAGGGAAGGAACTTTGCAAACTATGAAGCATTCTATGGATGTTTCTATGACTTTCCTCTGCTTTCCCTCCGATGACTGAGTATATGCGGCAATCTTTGCCCACCCAGAACCCACTTCCCCTTCCCAACAATACCAGTTCCCTTGGGAAGCAACCCTCTCCCTTTCAACCATGTGGTTTGGGTGGGATTTTTCCTACCCCCAGCCCTAGGTGGGTTCTGACTGCTTAGGCTATAAGACTCTCTGCCGCTGAATGGTGTGTGTTTGTGAGGGTGTGAAGCAGCGGGGAAGGCATTGTGTGGAGCTTGAAAATGAAGCAACCCCTAGGGAGGTGAAGCAGAGATGCAGGGAAGGTCTTTGGTGACATTGCTTGAGCTCCTGGATGCAGCTATGCTTGAAGCTTACCTCTCAATGTCCAGGCCACACAGGCCAATTCATTCCCCTTGTTTGCCTTGGGTTTTCTGTTACTTGGGGGACAGACTGACCTCAGAACTCCAGTTCAGCCAATTTTTCTCTGGCCTTAAAACGTCAGCAACCACATCACGTCATACTCAGCCAGCTGTTCCTCTCAAAGGAAAGATCTTAATAAATAAGCTAAAGATAGGTCAGTAAGTTTTAAGTGCACAGTAGAGTAAGAGTCCGGCTGAATACAAATTAGGGTTTTTCTCCTTGGAATCTCTAAACTTACAGAATCACAGGAGGTCTTTGGGGTGATTTGCCTGACAGTCCTGCTCTGTGCCAGACTCAGACCCTCGCCTTCTAACCAGCTGTCAGCAGTTTAACAGCTCTTTCACCACCAGGTTTCAAGTGTCTGCTGGGTGGCTGGCGCTGTACTAGCAGCTGCAGGTAAAAGCTCTGCCTTCTAGGTCCTTCAGTCTAGTGATTGTTGGTCACAGAACACATTTTACTGGGTTTTACACAAAAGTCCTAGGAAGTCACAGGAATACTACTTCATGCATTTCATATACTATGAAACGGAGACTCAGAGGTCAAGTGACTTGCCCAAGGTCCCTCTGCTAAAGAGAGGCCAGGCCAGGCCATGCCCCCAGATCTGCCTGGATCCAAGCCTGGTGCTTTTTCTCCCAGCCTTTGGGGTGCAAAGGTGGCACTGGGGTGATCATTCCTTTGAGGCAGTTTGTTCCAATTAGGGGCAGTCAGAGAGGCTGAAAAAGCTGGAGCAAAGAGGAAAGCCAGGTGTCATGGGCTTCCTGCTTGCCTGAAGGTCTTGGTTCCTGGAGAAGCCCCAGTGCTCAGGCCCATCCAGCTTTCCTCTGCTGCAGGGCTCATCATCTCCCACAGGGTATAGCCAGAGGAACCCGGCACTACCCTGAAATCCAGGCCAGGCATGGGCAGCCCTTGGCAGCCCTTGGCATCCCGAGCAAACTGTGCTGGCCCCTCCCATGCCTCTGCCCTACATCGTTGAGGCCCAGTGGACACCAACTGACATCCCCTATATGCTAGGACCTTCCCTATTTGTCATTCAACCAACGTTTGTTGGACCATTGTTTACTGAGCACCTACTATAGCCAGAGGCTGTTCTAGGTGCTGAACAAAACAGCCCAAATCCTTGCTGGTGGGGTGAGCCAACCAGAAGTAAAGGAGGAAATCAGTAGGATGCCAGGTGGTGGTGTGATGGAGCAAAAGGCAGAGAGAACGACGGGGAGGAGAGGTGGCATTTACAGTTTCAAATGTAGATCAGAAAAGACCTCATCAAGAAATCATCTAGAATATGATTCCCAAATTGTGGGTAAGGAAACTGAAGCTTCAGAATTAAATCTAGTCCACCCACGCAAGCCAGTCTAACCAGTGGTGGAACTGAGATTCTCACACAGACTTGCCGGGTTCCCATGTAGCCTCTCCCCTAATCCTCCCAAATGGTACTAGGAGCCTTTTTGCAGATGAGGAAACTGAGGCCCTGAGAGAGGAAGCCCCATGCCCAGACCCTCAGAAGTATGTGGCGGGGCTGGAGTTCAGCCTCTGGACCACCGTCTGGAACTGCCTCTTGGTGAGGCCCATGTGGCTTCCGCAGTCCCTGCTCTCCATCTTCAGCTCTGGGCTTGTTGAAACGCAACCCTCCTCTTTGCTGACTCTCTCCTCCAAAAATCTCCCCCCCTTTCCCAGAGCCCTTGGGTCTCTATCCCAGGTTATAGGAGCCCCTACTTGCCCAACCTACCCTTGTTCTGCCTCCGCAATTAAACTTCTGGCCTATCACAAAGCCCTCATTTGCATGAAACTTACAAAAGACATCTTGCGCAAGGCCAAGGGCAGTCAGGCAGCTGGAATACACTGCAAGGGTGAGGGGGGAGCTTCTCACGGAGCTTCTCACGGAGCTCTCCCATCTGGATTTGTTCAGGAATCCCCAAACCCCCAGTCTAATCTTTCTGAACACTCTGGCATAATGGAAAGACCTTGGCCATGGAGGAGGTAGACATGGGGGGAAGTCCTGGCCGTGCAGCTTCGAAAGTGACTCTATATCTGGGGCTGCAGGTTCCTTATCTGTAAAAAACAGCATTTGTTGTCCCCATTTCGCAAGGATCCTGTAAAGTTAAAGTTCAGTGGAGAGTCTCTCTGAAGAGAGAAAATTCAATAGACAGTCTATTAGAAGGCCCTTAGCAGAGCCTGGCACAAAGACATCAAGAATATGTAGAACTGAATGAAGAAGTCTGTATACTGGTGAGCAACTGTCAGCAAGCACCAACAGCTGCATTCATTGTGCCCCTCCACTCTGAGGTAGGCATTGTTATCAACCCCATCATGCAGGAGAGAGAAAAAGCACAGAGAGGTTAAGTAACTTTTTACAGTCACACAGCAGGCCAAGAGGCAAAGCTGAGATTATGAACCCAAACTGTCCAACTCCAAAGGACAAGCTCTTAACCGTTATGCTAGGTTGGTAAACTGAGGCTTTGCGAGTTATGAAATAACTGCCCATTGAAATGCAGAGCTAGTCCCACTCCAGAATTTTCATTCTTAACCACTGCAGCAGCTTTATCAGAGAGCTGAAGGGGGACTCTAAATAAATCTAACCTAACACACACTTTTCCCAGCAGGAACCTGAGGTCCGGAGATGCAGTGTGACCTTCCCAAAGACACAGTCAGGTAGGTGAGGAATCAGGTCCAGCACACTGGTTTCCTAACTGCAGAGCCCCAGGCCACCACTGAAGATCACATGGACCCCAAAGGCCCAGCAGGGGAGAGGGGAGGAGTCTTGAAGACATCAGAATTTTTCCAGCAGACGTGGAGGGAAGGCAATCTAAGGAGAGGGAAACAGCTCGTGCAAAGTCTTGGAGGCCATGAAAGTCTTTTCTTGGAGAATAGTGAGCTATAAGATGCATGCAAAGGCCGGGGCAGGGGCCGAGCAGGAGGCTGGTTTTTCATGTTAACTCTTCCCCCTTCACACTTTCTTATTCTGTTGTACCTTGCTCATCTTTCCTTATTTCTTTTGCATGTTTTTAATGCTTACTTTAAATTCTTGGTCCATCTGTTCTAATAAGGCTGATTCCAGGGTTATCTCTGATCAGTTGGCTGTTTTTATCCTGAGCCACTGTGCCCTGGCTGGCGGTACAGCGCGGATAAGGGTGCCTGCGTACACACTCTGCCTTAGAACAGCGAACTAGGCATTTGGTTCCTGGACCCTCTTCCTCAAATCAACATCAGTAACAATAGAGCCAAAAGTAATTAACTCTAGGATATTATGAAGAAAACAATCTCCTGGGGAGATGAACAGGGGTTTCAAATTGGGGTACAGGGCAGGGGTGGGGCTGCAGCCAGGGAAAGGGGCAGGGCCTGGTCTTTAGCAGGCTGGAGAATACTATAAAAAAGAAAATCAGGTTTGAGTTCTGCTCTTGCCTCTTGCCCAGCATGCACCCCAGGCACACTACACATGCCCACTGCCCTGGAACAACCAACACCAGGGCTGTCACTTTTACAGCAGCAGCCTAGGCAGACGGCACAAGCGTCAGCTCGAGTAAAATCAGGGCAGTGCAACAGGCAACATGCAGAAACCACAGGAATCAAGAGGGAACAGAGAGACCTCCAGTCACTCCACCACCCTTGCCTTCCAGACTAAGGCTGTGGATTCTGACCTGGCAGAACAACCCCCAGCCCTGTCTGCTTCTTCCTGGGGTGAGGAAAAGGAGGCCCAGCCCCAGGGGAGCCACTTACTTGAGGGGGAGGGTGGGGGTGCGATGCCAAACCCTGTGAGGATCTGTGTGTTTCTGGTGCCAGGGGGTCTCCACTCTGGGCCTGTTCTCTCCTTGGGCTCATGGGTGCTAAAGAGAGACTAGGGTCAGGCTTAGATACTTACCCCAACACACAGCACCGGAGGAATAGCTGAAGCCCCCTGAGGAATGTGTTCACAGGTGACAGAACAGGAAAGCCAAGGAGCACAATGGCTTCAAAAGACCAAACTGATTAGAGAGTCCACTGGAATCAGGTATATTCAACAGATGGACTGTGAATTTTAAATAAGCATTAGAAAGACCCAACAGACGTAAGATATTAACTATATAAAACAGCACAAGAAAGACCCCGAATAGCCAAAACAATCCTGAGAAGGAGGAATCAAACAGGGGGAATTACGCTCCCTGACTTCAAGCTCTACTACAAAGCCACAGTAATCAAGACAATTTGGTACTGGCACAAAAACAGACCCACAGACCAGTGGAACAGAATAGAAAATCCAAACATTAACCCAAACACCTACAGTCAATTAATATTTGATAAAGGAGCCCTGGATATACAATGGGGAGAGGACAGCCTCTTCAGCAGCTGGTGTTGGAAAAACTGGACAGCTACATGTAAGAGAATGAAACTGGACTACTGTCTAACCCCATATACAAAGGTAAACTCAAGGTGGATCAAAGACCTGAATGTAAATCATGAAACCATAAAACTCTTAGAAAAAAACATAGGCAAAAATCTCTTGGACATAAACATGAACGACTTCTTCATGAACATATCCCCCCGGGCAAGGGAAACAAAAGCAAAAATGAACAAATGGGACTATATCAAGTTGAAAAGCTTCTGTACAGCAAAGGACACCATTAGTAGAACAAAAATACATCCTACAATATGGGAAAATATATTCATAAATGATGTATCTGATAAGGGGTTGACATCCAAAATATACAAAGAACTCACGCACCTTAACAAACAAAAAGCAAATAACCCAATTAAGAAATGGGCACAGGACATGAATAGACACTTCTCTAAAGAAGAAATTCAGATGGCCAACAGGCACATGAAAAAATGCTCCACATCGCTAATCATCAGAGAAATGCAGATTAAAACCACAATGAGATATCACCTCACACCAGTGAGGATGGCCAACATCCAAAACACAAACAACAAATGTTGGCAAGGATGTGGAGAGAGGGGAACCCTCCTACATTGCTGGTGGGGATGCAGATTGGTTCAGCCATTGTGGAAAGCAGTATGGAGGTTCCTCAAAAAACTCAAAATAGAGATACCATATGACCCAGAAATCCCACTTCTAGGAATTTACCCCAAGAATGCAGCAGCCCAGTTTGAGAAAGACAGATGCACCCCTATGTTTATTGCAGCACTATTTACAATAGCCAAGAAATGGAAGCAACCTAAGTGCCCATCAGTAGATGAAAGGATTAAGAAGAGGTGGTACATACACACAATGGAATATTACGCAGCCATAAGAAAAAAAACAAATCCTACCATTTGCAACAACATGGATGGAGCTGGAGGGTATTATGCTCAGTGAAATAAGCCAAGACGAAAAAGACAAGTACCAAATGATCTCACTCATATGTGGAGTATAACAACAAAGAAAAAAAAAAAATGAAGGCACAAAACAGCAGCAGACTCACAGAACCGAAGAATGAACAGTTACCAAAGGGAAAGGGACTGGGGAGATGGGTGGGAAGGGAGGGATAAGAGGGTAAAAGGGGCATTACGATTGGCAGGCATAGGGTGGGGGGGCATGGGGGGGCCTGTACAGCTCAGAGAAGACAAGTAGTGATTTTCATCTCACTACAATGATGGACAGTGACTGTAATAGGGTTGGTGGGGGGGACCTGATGAAGGGGGTAGTTTAATCATCACAATATTGCTCATGTAACTGTAGGTTAATGATACTAAAATAAAATAAATTGTAAAAAAAAAAAAAAAAAAACAGCACAAGAAAGTGTTAAAAGACCCAAGTGGAAATACTCTACATGAACAACTAGTTGAAATAAACATAACTGGTAGAATGAATTGAAAAATGGATACAACAGCCGGGGAATACAATAGGGAACTGCGTATCAGATGGAGGGACATTTCCAGGAAGCCAGGAAGGATTACAAACAAAATATTAAAGAAATGGTTAAACGTCTGTTAAAAATGAAAACATCAATCACAACCTTATTCCATTAGTTTGTACTGGATCATAAACCTAATTATAAAAGCCAGAACTATAAAGCTTCTAGAAGAAAACATCAGAGGATATCTTCCTGATGTTGGGTAGGCAAGGAGTCCTAACTTCTTAAGAGAGAACTTTGATAAATTGGACTTCCCCAAAATTAAAAATTCATGTTCAAAAGATACCATTAAGAAACTGAATGGACAAGACACATAATGGAAACGAATATGCACAGTGCATCTAGCTGACAAAGGACTTGTATCCAGTAAATAAAGAACTAAAGTTGAGAATAAAATGATTAACCACCCCCAACACACACACACACACACACACACACACGTGTGTGCAATGGGCAAAATATTTAGCCACTTCAAAAAGAAAATATTCAAGTGACCAATATAGTTCATGGAAAGGCACTCCAAGTCATTCAGGTAAATAAAAATTAAACCCACTTCACACCACCAGAATGACTAAAATGAAATCAAAATGACTTGCAAAGTCAAATATTGGCAAGAATGTAGAAAAACCCAGAAATCTCGCATGTTGCTCATGGCAATGTAATATAGTAACTTTGGGAAAGAGTTTGGTAATTTCTCATGAAGTTAAACATACATGTACATGATCCAGCAATTCTATTCCTAAGTATTTGCACTAAAAGAAATTAACGTATACCTATATAAGGAATCACAGGTAGCTGGAAACAGTTTAAATGTTCATTAACAGAAGATTGAACACACAATGGTAGAATATCGATACAACAGAAAACTACTCAGAGGAAAAAAGGAGTGAATTACGGATGCAACAAACAGATGCATCTCAAAAATATTAAGTGAAAGAAGCTGGACATAAGGCGGGCCACTCACAAAAGAATATGTATCAAATTGAATTGGTCTAGATATCAAAGGCAAAGAGTACATGCTGTATGTGTAATTCCATTTACATGAAACTCTAGAAAAGACCAATCTAATCCATGGTGAAAGAAACCAGAATAATAATTCCATTTGGGAGGCAAAATGGCCTGGAAAAGGGGTATGAGGGAACTTGCAGGAGATGGAAATGTGTGCTTTTAATCTTGTTTTGAGGTCATGGTTACAAGGGAACATACATTTGTTAAACACATTGAACACTTAAAACCTGTGCATTTTATCATATGAAATTATACATCAACAAAGAGAGGTGGAAGGAGTTCTGGGAGAGGAAAATGAATCAAGGGAGGAGATACTTGAAGAAATAATGAAGATAATAACCTTGTAACCTAAGAAAGATGAAAGATCTCAGTTTGAAAGGGCTCCAGATATCCAAACAGGACAAGATATGGAAAAACGTGCACTCAGAAATGTTACAGTGGAAAAAAAAAGAAATGTAGTGAATATCAAAAGAAAAAACATTCTAAAAGTCTAGAGAGAAACATCACTTACAAAGAAATAAGTATTAAATTGAGTTGACCAAGGTACCAAAGGAAAATAACTTGAACCGAGATTTATAAATGCAGCTAAACTGTCATTTAAATGCTAAAGACTAATAAAAACCACAACATTCAAGGGCTCAGGGTTGAAACTCAAAGACAACCCCCACCTGAGAACACCCAATTTTGAAGTAACTACTTAATAGAAGCAAATTCCACAGATGATACTAAAGATATGTGAAGTGGCTGAGCAAATAACTTAGTAAAGTTTCATGTTCTAAAAAAATTCCCAGATCAAAGAAAAGAACAAGAACATATCTAAAATAACTTAGAACAAAAAAATCTAGCCAATTTTAATGTGATGTCATGGGGACCGAAAGGGAAGAGGACCAAGGGATATGTGAAAATGCTAACCTTGTCTTTGTAGCATAAACCTACAGCTCAGCATTTTAAAAAAGTAATAAAACACTAAAGTGAAACAGAAAAAGCAAGATAAACTGGAAATAAAAGTGTAGGATGGTAGAAACAAAGTGCATACACATTCCTTTCAGGAATAGTCACACATCTTATAATGTAATACATACCCCAGGCCATAAAGCAAGTCTCACATTTTAAGTGACAGGTTTCACATAGTCTGTATTCTCTGACCATGGGACAATTAAGTTAGGATTCACATTTTTAAAAGGACAAACAGTTCCTCATACACTTAGAGATTAAAAACATCCCTAAATTAACTCATGGATCATAGCAGAATTTCAACATTACTTAGAACTGAATGATAAAACACTGTTGTGTCAAAAAACATGGAATGCAGCAAAGAAAGGCTAAAAATTAATGAGCTAGGTCTCTAATTTAGGACATGAAGAAAAGGAAAGGCAAAGAAACTAAAACAAGACTATAAAGAGCAGAAGACAAAGATTCAATTGAGAAGATCAGAGCCACAAATTGGTCCTTTAAAAAAAATAAACTTGAGGCAAGATTAGTCCAAAGAATAATAAGAGAAAATATAATTAATATGGAAAAGAGGAATAAAAAAGGCTATAAGCAGTCTTATGACAATTTTTAAATGTAGATAAAAAATATACATTCCTAAAAATGTAACTTACCAAAACTGATTCCAGAAAAAAATAAAGAACCTGAACTAAAAAATGGAAACAGTAAAGCCTTTCCACAAAGAAAGCAGGGCAGGTGATTTTACAAGTGAGTTTTA
The DNA here is from genome assembly GCA_029783875.1 of Phataginus tricuspis. Lineage (NCBI taxonomy): Eukaryota > Metazoa > Chordata > Mammalia > Pholidota > Manidae > Phataginus > Phataginus tricuspis. The sequence continues at coordinate 15,908,434 of JAQQAC010002837.1, read as the reverse complement.
TCAGATACAGGAAACATGTTCTCAATTTTACCCAAACTTTTCCAGAGAACAGTAGAAGAGAAAATGTTACCATCTAATTCTATGAGACCATAATAATTGCACACCAAAGCCAGAGGAGTACAATATAAAAATGAAAATTAGAGGCCCATTTTATTCATGAAACTTATAATTATTAACAAGGCATTATCACACCATAACCAAATATATACATAACAAGTTAGATTTAATATTAGAAAATCTATACATGTAATTAACTTCATTAACAGATTAAAGGAGAAAAACCATATAATCATCTTAACATATTTTTTGTAAACATTTAATACAATTCAACAAATTATTTTTAAAAAGCTCAGTAAGTTAGAGTGCTGGGTTTGCTTCTGCCTGAGCAGGAAAGAGAGACTGCCCGGGAACACAGTTGCTTCATAGTCTATGATGTCTGGGATTTGCATAAAAAAGTAACTATGGAAGGAATCTGAGGGATTAAAGATGGCGGCATGAGAGGTAAGACAGGCTTCCTCCTAAAATCACATATAACATGAAAGTATAATTAATACAACTAATCCTGAAAGAGCAACAGGAAAGAGGACTGTGCCAAACTGCATACACCTGGAGAAAAGAATAAATCTCACAGAAGAGGGTAATGGTAACGTACCAAAGCCGAGGCCAGGCAGGACCCAAGCCCTTCCCCCACCCCAGCTCACCAGCGGGAGGAAGAGAAACAGAGCAGGGAGGGAGTGGAGGTCTGACACTGCTGAATACCTAACTCCGGAGATCTGATCTGGGAGCACAAACCTACATTTCATGGTGTTTTCATGGTACTCTCATAATTAGGGGGTTGGAAAGCTAAGACAGGCAGAATACCTGGAGAGACTGAGATGTCAGCTGCTTGTGGAAAGCAGGGATCCATATCCGGCTGCTCTGGGACAAAAGAAAGGTGGGCAGTCTGAGAGATTTCCTAACAGCAAGAGGGCCGCTAAAGGGGCAAGGATTGCACAGAGCTCACTGCTCAGGAGAAAGGACAGGTACACAAAATTGTCTGGGTGCACTCTGCCCAGCAGGTTGGGAACTTTCACGATCTTCAGGAGCCCCAGCTCCCTGGCTGGCTACAGAGCTCCAAGGACCCCCTCTGTGATACACAGCCTACTGAGCCTTTCTCCCGGCCAGCCACACCTATCTTGCAAACCAGCAAACCCTATCCTGGCATTAGGCCAGCCAGAAGGAAGCCACATCTACAGCAAATACAAATGCAAAGCACAGAGGCTCAGCCCACTGGTTCTGGCAGTGGAGACAGGCATAGCAGCTGGGAATCAGGAAACAGCTCTTTCCTCACCGCAGGCACCAATACCGCTCCCCTGCAACCCCTGACATTGCTTCAGGGGCTAAGCAGCTCCAGAAAGTAGAGCTTCTGGGCACTAGAGGGCGCCATATACAAATATGAAATGCCAAAGGAACCTGGTCCAAAGTAAAATTATGAATACAACCCCTGAGAAAAATTCAAATGACATCGACCTCATGAATCTGCCTGAAAAGGATTTCAAAATAAAATTCATTCACGTGCTCATGGAGGTGCAGAAAAATATTCAAGAACTCAAGGATGAATTCTGGTCGGAGATCCAATCATTACAGAACACAGTATCAGAAATGAAACATACAATGGAACGTTTTAAAAGCAGATTAGATATGGTGGAGGAGATGATAAATTAAATAGAAATTAAAGAAGAGGAATACAAAGAAGCTGAGGCACAGAGAGAGAAAAGGATCTTTAAGAATGAGAGAATATTGAGAGAACTGTGTGACCAATCCAAACAGAACAATATTCACATTATAGGGGTACCAGAAGAAGAAAGAGGAAAAGGGATAGAAAGTATCTTTGAGGAAGTAATTGCTGAACACTTCCCCAGTATGGGGAAGGAGATAGTCTCTCAGGCCATGGAGATGCACAGATCTCCCAACATAAGGGACCCAAGGAAGACAACACCAAGACATACAGTAATTAAAATGGCAAAGATCAAGGATAAGGACAGACTATTAAAAGCAGCCAGAAAGAGAAATAAGACCACATACAAAGGAAAGCCCATCAGGCTATCATCAGACTTCTCAGCAGAAACCTTACAGGCCAGAAGGGAGTGGCATGATGTATTTAATGCAATGAAGCAGAAGGGCCTCAAACCAAGAATACTTTATCTGGCAAGGTTATCATTTAAATTTGAAGGAGGGATTAAACAATTTCAGATAAGCAAAAGCTGAGAGACTTTACCCCCCCAAACCATCTCTTTTGGAGGGACTGCTATAGATGGAAGTGTTCCTAAGGTTTAATAGCTGTCACCAGAGGTAATAAAACCACAGTAAAGAAGGTAGAACAGTTAATTACTAAGCAAATGCAAAATTAAATCAACTATCGCCAAAGTCAATCAAGGGATAGACTAGAGTTCAGAATATGATACCTAATATATAAACAATGGAGGAGGAAGAAAAAAGAGGAGAAAAAAGAACCTTTAGATTGTGTTTGTAATAGCATATTGAGTTAAGTTAGACTCTTAGATAGTAAGGATGTTAACCTTGAACCTTTGGTAACCACGAATCTAAAGCCTGCAATTGCAATAAGTACAAACCTATTGATAATCAACCCTAAATGTAAATGGTCTGAATGCACCAATCAAAAGACATAGTCACTGAATGGATAAAAAAACAAGACCCATCTATATGCTGCCTACAAGAGACTCACTTTAAACCCAAAGACATACACAGACTAAAACTGAAGGGATGGAAAAAGATATCTCATGCAACAAACAGGGAGAAAAAAGCAGGAGCTGCAGTACTTGTATCAGACAAAATAGACTTCAAAACAAAGAAAGTCACAAGACACAAAGAAGGACATTACATAATGATAAAGGGATCAATCCAACAAGATATAACCATTATAAATATCTATGCACCAAACACAGGAGCACCTACATATGTGAAACAAATATTAACAAAATTAAAAGGGGAAATAGAATGCAATGCATTCATTCTAGGAGACTTCAACAATCCACTCACTCCAAAAGACGGAACAACCACACAGAAAATAAGTAAGGAGACAGAAGCACTGAACAACACATTAAAACAGATGGACCTAACAGACATCTGCAGAACTCTACACCCAAAAGCAGCAGAATACACATTCTTTTCAAGTGCACATGGAACATTTTCAAGAATAGATCATATACTAGGCCACAAAAAGAGACTCAGTAAATTCAAAAAGATTGGAATTGTAACAACCAGTTTCTCAGACCACAAAGGTATGAAACTGGAAATAAATTATGCAAAGAAAATGAAAAATCCCACAAACATGTGGAGGCTTCACAACATGCTCCTAAATAACCAATGGATCAAGGACCAAATAAAAACAGAGATCAAGCAACATATGGAGACAAATAACAACAATAATTCAACACCACAAAATCTGTGGGACACAGCAAAGGCCGTGCTAAGAGGAAAGTATATTGCAATACAGGACTACCTCAGGAAAGAAGAACAATCCCGTATGAACAGTCTAAACTCACAATTAATGAAACTAGAAAAAGAAGAACAAATGAGGCCCAAAGTCAGTAAAAGGAGGGACATAATAAAGATTAGAGCATAAATAAGTAAAATTGAGAAGAATAAAACAATAGAAAGAATCACTGAAAGCAGGAGCTGGTTCTTCGAGAAAATAAACAAAATAGATAAACCCCTAGCCAGACTTGTCAAGAAAAAAAGAAGAGTCTACACACATAAATAGAATCAGAAATGAGAAAGGAAAAATCACTACGGACACCACAGAAATACAAAGAATTATTAGAGAATACTATGAAAAATTATATGCTAACAAACTGGGTAACCTAGAAGAAATGGACAACTTTCTAGAAAAATACAACCTTCCAAAGCTGACCCATGAAGAAATAGAAAATCTGAACAGACCAATCACCAGCAACAAAATTGAATTGGTAATCAAAAAACTACCTAAGAACAAAATTCCTGGACCAGATGGCTTTACCGCTGAATTTTTTTTTTTTACAATTTATTTTATTTTAGTATCATTAACCTACAATTACATGAGCAATATTGTGATGATTAAACTACCCCCTTCATCAAGTCCTCCCCACCAACCCTATTACAGTCACTGTCCATCAGCGTAGTGAGATGAGAATCACTACTTGTCTTCTCTGAGCTGTACAGTCCCCCCCGTGCCCCTCCACCCTATGTCTGCCAATCGTAATGCCCCTTTTACCCTCTTATCCCTCCCTTCCCGCCCTTCTTCCCCAGTCCCTTTCCCTTTGGTAACTATTAGTTCGTTCTTGGGTTCTGTGAGTCTGCTGCTGTTTTGTTCCTTCAGGTTTTTTTTTCTTTTTTTTTTTTTCTTTGTTCTTATACTCCACATATGAGTGAGATCATTTGGTACTTGTCTTTTTCGACCTGGCTTATTTCACTGAGCATAATACCCTCCAGCTCCATCCATGTTGTTGCAAATTTTACCGCTGAATTTTATCAAACATTTAGTGAAGACCCATCCTCCTTAAAGTTTTCCAAAGAGTAGGAGAAGAGGGAATATTTCCAAACTCATTCTATGAAGTCAGTTTCACTCTAATACCAAAACCAGGCACACCACAAAAAAAGAAAATTACAGACCAATATCCCTGATGAACATAGATGCAAAAATACTCAACAAAATATTAGCAAACCGAATTCAAAAATACATCAAAATGATCATCCATCATGATCAAGTAGGATTTATTCCAGGGATGCAAGTATGGTACAACATTCTAAAATCCATCAACATCATCCACCACATCAACAAAAAGGACAAAAACCACATGATCATCTCCATAGATGCTGAAAAAGCATGTGACAAAATTCAACATCAATTCATGATAAAAACTCTCAACAAAATGGATATAGAGGGCAAGTACCTCAACATAATAAAGGCCATATATGACAAACCCACAGCCAACATTATACTTAACAGTGAGAAATTGAAAGCTTTTCATTAAAGATAGGGAACAAGACAAGGATGCCCACTCTCCCCACTTTTATTCAGCATAGTACTGGAGGTCCTAGCCATGGCAATCAAACACAAAGAAACAAAAGGCATCCAGAATGGCAAGAAAGAAGTTAAACTGTCCCTGTTTGTAGATGACATGATATTGTACATAAAAAACTCTAAATAATCCACTCCAAAACTATGAGATCTAATATCTGAATTCAGCAAAGTTGCAGGATACAAAATTAATACGCAGAAATCTGTGGCATTCCTATATACTAACAATGAACTAGCAGAGAGAAAAATCAGGAAAACAATTCCATTCACAATTGCATCAAAAAGAATAAAATACCTAGGACTAAACCTAACCAAGGAAGTGAAAGACCTATACTCTGAAAACTGCAAGACACTCATGAGAGAAATTAAAGAAGATACCAATAAATGGAAACACATCCCGTGCTCATGGATAGGAAGAATTAATATTGTCAAGATGGCCATCCTACCTAAAGCAATCTACAGATTCACTGCAATCCTTATCAAAATACCTACTGCATTCTTCAATGAACTAGAGAAAATAGTTCTAAAATTCATATGGAACCACAAAAGACCCCGAATAGCCAAAGCAATCCTGAGAAGAAAGAATTAAGCTGGGAGGATTATGCTCCCCAACTTCAAGCTCTCCTACAAAGCAACAGTAATCAAGACAATTTGGTACTGGCACAAGAACAGACCCATAGACCATGGAACAGACTAGAGAGCCCTGATATAAACCCAACCATATATGGTCAATTAATATATGATAAAGGAATCATGCACATACAATGGGGAAATGACAGCCTCTTCAACAACTGATGTTGGCAAAACTGGACAGCTACATGCAAGAGAATGAAACTGGATTATTGTTTAACCCCATACACAAAAGTAAACTCGAAATGGATCAAAGACCTGAATGTAAGTCATGAAACCATAAAACTCTTAGAAGACAACATAGGCAAAAATCTGAATATAAGCATGAGCAACTTCTTCCTGAATGCATCGCCTCGAGCAAGGGAAACAAAAGCAAAAATAAACACATGGAACTACATCAAACTAAAAAGCTTCTGTATGGCAAAAGACACCATCAACAGAACAAAAAGGCATCCTACAGTATGGGAGAATATTTTTGTAAATGACATATCTGACAAGGGTTTAACATTCAAAATATATAAAGAACTCACACACCTCAACACCCAAAAAGCAAATAACCTGATTAAAAAATGGGCAGAGGATATGAAGAGACAATTCTCCAAAGAAGAAATTCAGATGGCCAACAGGCACATGAAAAGATGCTCCATATCACTCATCATCAGGGAAATGCAAATTAAAACCACAATGAGATATCACCTCACACCAGTAAGGATGGCCAGCAACCAAAAGACTGAGAACAACAAATGCTAGCAAGGATGTGGAGAAAGGGGAACCCTCCTACACTGCTGGTGGGAATGTAAGCTAGTTCAACCATTGTGGAAAGCAGTATGGAGGTTCCTCAAAAAACCCAAAATAGAAATACCATTTGACCCTGGATCCCACTCCTTGGAATTTACCCAAAGAATACAAGTTCTCAAATTCAAAAAGACATATGCACCCCTATATTTATTGCAGCACTATTTACAATAGGCAAGATATGGAAGGAATCTAAGTGTCCATCAGTAGATGAATGGATAAAGAAGAGGTGGTACATATACACAATGGAATACTATTCAGCCATAAGAAAGAAACAAATCCTACCATTTGCAACAACATGAATGGAGCTGGAGGGTATTATGCTCAGTGAAATAAGCCAGGCGGAGGAAGACAAGTGCCAAATGATTTCCCTCATTTGTGGAGTATAACAACAAAGCAAAACTGAAGGAACAAAATAGCAGCAGACTCACAGACTCCAAGAAGGGACTAGTAGTTACCAAAGGGGAGGGGTGTGGGAAGGCGGGTGGGGAAGAAGGGAGAAGGGGATTGAGGGATCTTATGTTTAGTACACATGGTGTGGGGAGTCATGGGGAAAACAGTGTAGCACAGAGAAGGCCAATAGTGAATCTGTGGCATCTTACTACACTGATGGGCAGTGACTGCATTGGGGTTTGGGGGGGACTTAATAATATGGGTAGAAGTAGTCACCACATTGTTTTTTCATGTGAAACCTTCATAAGAGTGTATATCAATAATACCTTAATTAAAAAAATTTTTTTAAAAGCTCAGTCAGTTAAAAATAGAAGAGAGCTTCCTTAACCTGAATAGGCAATTTATAAAAAATCCTCAACACATATATACTAAATAGGGAAACATTAGAATATTCTCTTTAAAACAAAAAACAAGGTTGTATTTAAAGGTTGTACTGGCAGTTTAGTAAGATAAAATTGTCTTAAGCAGTGTAATCAGATAAAGAAGGTTAAAAGCATAGATATAAAACCACAAAACTGCCATTACTTGTAATTATCTACATGGAATCTAGACAAATAACTGGAAGCAGGCTTAGCAAGTTAGCTTGGTAAGAGCAGACACAAAAAAGCCTACTGCATTTCTATACATCAGAAACAGAGAACCAGAAAACCTATGAAAAAAATGGGTATCCAAATGGGGAAAAAAAATGGAATTGGATCCCTACCTTATACTATACACAAAATCAACTGCACATGGATTGGTAGGTCTACAACGTGAAAAACCAAAATTTTAAAACATTTAGTAGAACTCTGAAGTAAGGCACGCTTCCTACGACAAGACCCCAGACCACTGACTAGTAAATTAAGACTGCTAAATCAGACTATATTAAATTTTAGAATTTCAGTTTCCAAAACATTAGACTAACGTGTATAAAGAGGTATTACAAATCTACGTGAAAAGGAGAAATCGAAAAATGCGCAAAATTTGCTCCCAGGAGAGGACTCACTCACACACTCATACACATTCATTCAACCTCATTGGTGTCCAGAGAACTGCAAATCATGTCTACAGTGAGAAACTGCTATACTTATTTGGTTGGGAAAAATTCAGAAGCCCATCAACACCATTTGTTAGAGAAGATGCAGGACTTATATGCAAACATTTGGAAAAGTTTGCTCTTCTGACACTGAACAAGTTTTCATATACCCTGTGACCCAACGATTCCCCTCCTAGATATCTATCAGGAGAAAATCCCTATGTGCGTGCATTAGGAAGCATGTACATGAATATTTATAGCTGCTTCTCCCCATTAGCAGAAACCTGAAATCCCAAATTCTATCAGCAAGAAACTTGAGTAAATAAAAATTGAGGGATAGTTGCCCAGTGGACTATTGTACCAGTTAAAAAGAATTACAGCTACATGCAACCATTCATCAATCTCAGCAATGTACGATTGAGTGAAACACGCCAGGTCCCAGGAGATTATGTAAACCATGACACCCTTTTGTGAAGTTTAAAAAATATTCATATACATGACTCATGACACACATATATAGGATTTTTAGTACTAATCAAAAAAAATAAAGGGAATGAGAAACTCCAGATATGACACATATGCTAAGTGATAATACTAATAAAAAATACCAAAATCAAAATTAAAAAATAAAAAAAGCAAAGAATGAAACCCCAGATTCAGGGTAGTGGTTACCCCACATGAAAGGAAGTGGGTGGGGGAGGGATGGAGGAGCCCAGGGGAAGATGTAAGTTACTGTCAATATTCTAGTCCTGGTATATATAGGTTTTCTAAATTTATTTTTAATAATAAAATAGACAAGAGGGCTATTACAGAAGAATGATGAGTACTGGAAACGAGGATCATGATTAATCCCTTTGAAGATCCCAGGGTCCATAAAACTCACATGAAAATAAAAATGTTCAGTAAATATTCACATCTTGCCAAGCACACCAGAGAAAGTACTGGACACCCACTGTATTTCAATCAACAGTCTTATGAGCTATAAACCATTACCAGGCCCATTTTATGAGCAAATTGAGGTTCAGCCTTGGCCAGGGTCAATCACATGGAGCCTAGGTCTGAATGACCCTTAACCAGACCACTGTACCTCTCTGAGCCTCTCCTTCCTCTGAGCCTCACTACACCAGGCAAGGTATGTAACTTTCTTGGCAAACAGTAAATGCTTAATGTCCGCCTTAATCCAGAGGGGCTGTGTGGAAATACTGGAGAGAGGGTGGTTAGGGGACCTAGATCTAGCTTGGCCACTTCCCTGTGTGACCTTGGGAGGGTCATTTTCCCTCTCTGGGCCTCAGCTGTCCCATCTGCACTTGGACAGGGCCAGAGCGGTTAAGCCCTAAAGGCCGCTCTTGCTCACACTGTTTTTAAAGGGCCAGCCTTTTTAAGGTCACCCAATGCCTTCTCCTGGCCAGCGCCTGCTCATTCTTCCAGAGCCACTCAGATGTCTAGACACTCTGGGTCCTGCCCACATTTCTGACATCTCCCGGCCCCCACCCCGGACACTCAGACTTCTGTGCCCCCCACTCTTCCCCCAGGTCTCTGCTTGACTCACTCCTTATCATTCTTCAGGTCAAACGCCGCTTCCTCTGAGTCCTTCCCTCCCCATACCAGGTGAGAAACCCCCATTGCATCCAGGCTCCTGGCTACTTCACAACCCTGTTCATTTTCTCCACAGCACTGTCTGAAATTACATTATGGTCTGTCTCTTCCAGGACAATGGAAGCTCCAGGAGGAAGGACTTTGTGCTGTTCACGCTGTAACCACACCTACCTATAGAAGATGCCCACGAAAAAGAAAAAGATCAAGTGTCACCTTTTCCAGAAATCCTTTGTGGTTATCCTCTGGTCCCAGGGCTCCAGGGCTTTCCTTCCTCCTGTAGCACCTGGGACTCTGTATGGTCTCTGTACGTGTCCATCTCCCCACACACGGTACTCTTTGAAGGCAAAAACTAGGCCAGCTTCACCTGTGAATTCCAGCACTTAGCCCTGAGCCTAGCAGGCAGGTGGGCTAATGAAGTGTTTGTTGAATTCATGTTTTCCTGCACTGTCTTTTCCCCTTCCCGTCTCTTCCTTTCTCCACCCTGTCAGGTGCCAAGAAGCCAGCACCCAGGTGAGCTTCTGATGAAGGTCCCTCCAGAAGGAATTTCCTGGGGCACAGGCAGATCCCTTCCTCTCCCACCAGAAGCCACTCCGGGCAGTGAGTGGACAAAGCCCAGGCCGGCACTGCCTCTCTCACTGGAATCATCCGCGGCCTGGACTGGCAAACTCAACAGGACAGCCCTTGATGATTGGCCAAGGAGGTTGGCAGGCCTGCCTCGGAGCCCCAGCTAGAGGCCTTGTGCAGCTGAGCTCGCCTGGCCAGGGGCCAGCTGGGAAACACTTGATGATTCAAATCATGTAGCTGCCCAAGAGGAAAGGATCCGCTTCCTCCAAAAGGGGGGAAAGCAGGGCGGGCAGGCCAGCCCAGGATTCGGGTGTTGAAGAAGGAAATTTCAGAGCAAAGTTCTCATACAAGGCAGCACTGAGATTTCCCACCCCAGAAGATATTGGAAGCCTGAGCGAGAAACCCAGGAGGGGCAGGCCTGAGACTGGGGCCAATCTCCCGCTGAGATTCCTGAGTTCGAGTGGCTTTGGCTAGACTAACTGCTCTGGCCTCCTCCTGACCCAGGTACTGGAGACACCATGACTACCCTGCCGTGCCCCCAGACCCACGGCTTCCTTCCCAGGAGTCACGCAGGGGACAGAGAATCTGCACTCCACTCAGGGGACCGGAAGTGTCCCGTAGTCTATCCCGGCCTTGCACCTCCTCCCCAAGTCTGGCTCCAGAAGAACCACCAGGTTCAAGAACAGTTTACACATCTGGCCTGCAGAGATTTATCTAATATTAAGAGATTACGGGCCCACACTCTGGAGCCAGGCTGCCCAGGCTGAAATTCTGACTTAACCTTAACTATGAACTGCACGACCCTCGGTACGTCCCTTCCTTTCTCTGCTGCTTCCATTCCTCCCCTGCAAAAACAGGGATTCAAATATCAATCCTGGCAGGAGGTTAAGACCAAATGAAAAAGGGAATTAAGACAATTAGCAGGCCAAACCACACACAGGGTCCCTGTGAATGACCACTCTTACTATCACTCTTAACAAGGTTGTTTGGAGCCAGGCCTGGATCTCTGAACTTGACATCCCCCGACAGACACACCCTCCCCGACCCAGAGCCAAGTCTGCTGAGCAGAAAGATCCCAGGCTCTGGATTCAAGTTCCAGCTCCATCACCCACCAGCTCTGCGACCCTGGGTACAGGAGCCTGTTTCTGCCTCTACCACGCGTCACAGCTGTACCTCCCTCGGAGCGCAATGGACCTTCCGCACCTGGAGAGGTGCTGTTGGCTGTGGGCAGAGCCAGGGAACACAGGCTGGGTCCGCCCCAGGCAGAGGGTGAGGTGACAGGTCCATTTCCCTTCCTGGAAACCTCTCTGTGGGCCCAGCCTCAGGGGTGATGCACAAGTACTCATATTCATACATTCATTCACTAAATATGTATTGTGTACTATGCACCAGGAAGCATGGTACATATAGATTCAGCAAATGACAGCTGTTACCGTTATTTAAGAAATTAAAGTTGTTTGGTCCTGAGGGTACATCTGTGAACAAAATGGACCAAAAGGCAGGTCAGAGACATGACCTTGGGGGAACCCACACCTGACTAAGGGCCTGAGTGCCAACAAGGAAACGGCCTGTCCCCAATGTGCCATTCGAGCTCATGTCATCGGTGGGGAGACAGAAACGCCAACAGAAATCAGCTGGGAGTGGTTCGGGTGGCAAACTGAGCAGTTTCTCCGTGGAAATCAAGCCTGGCTTGGGCTGTGGAAACCCACCAAGTATGGCAGCCTTTCATTAACTCAAAAGACAGGAAACACTTGCTGGGCACCGGTACCTTGTTAGACACAGGTATCCTCTCCAGGAACTCAAAAGGATGATCACATTATAAAAGGCTCAAGATTTCCAAGCAAGACCAAGAGCAGCTATGACGTCAACTGGCAACGTGGGCCGGGAGGGCTCCGCAGGGAGGGGCAGTAGGTACAGAGCAAAGAGGCAAGAGGTGGAGACACCATTTGGGGGAAAGACCATTAATTGGCCTGGGATCTGCACCTGAATTTTTTTTTTTTTTGGTATCATTGATGTACAATTACATGAGCAACATTACGGTTACTAGACTCCCCCCATTATCAAGTCCCCACCACATACCCCATCCGCACCTGAATTTGAGGGCTGGCTTTGCCATTGATTTGACCTGAGCCTCAGTTTCTCCTTTTGCAAAATGAATACTTACAGGGCTATTTTAAGGATGTGGCGAGTTCATGAATAAGAAAGGGTTTTAACAGAAGCCCAGCAACGGAGCTTGTAAGCATTGAAGCGGCTTGCCCAGGGGTGTGTGGCTGATTCAAACAGAACTAGGATTGGGGGTGGCGGGGGGAGAGGGGGAGAGCAAACCCGACCCCAGCTGAGCTGCAACACTCCTGAGTTCCCCTCTCAGGTCTCAGGCTCCCCGTGCCCATCTGTTCAGTGAGGACCAAGAAACAGCTAGGACACTATTCCTGGTACAGGGACTTCCACGTCCTCGCTGTGTGATCCGGGCACAATTTTCTAACCTGCAAAAATGGAGATGCCCTTTGTTATGCTACCACTGTGCACCTGTGGCAGGCTCTGCATGCAGAACACCTTGCACGGGTAAAGGAGTGTCCAGGTCACAGATGAGAAATGAGGATGGTGAGCTGAGGAAGACCAAGTACAGAGCCTGGCAGTCCTAGACTGAGCCAGGAGAGATGCCGGCTTCAGGGTCAGACAGATGTGAATTCCCAACCTCAGTGGCTCCACTGGTTCACCAGCTGGAGGAACTCATGTAAATTACTTCACCCAACTCACTTCCTTCACTTGAAAAATGGGCTGTTATAATGATTAACAGTGTGTATATACATATATATATATGAAGCATTTAGCAGAGGTATGGTGCATAATAAATGTTCAGTAAATGTTAGTAACTCTTATGACTACTATTATTACTATTGATGCTATTTTATACTGATATTATAGAGGGTGGGTGAGGGGTGAGCCTAATTCCCTAGGACTTTCTGAAATGAGCCTCTTCCTTCCCATTCTCACCTGAAGCCTGGGTTGTGCCAGGGCCCAGAAACCAGGGTCCCCCTTTGGGGACTGGACATGGGCACAGCTGCGTGCCCCATGAAAGTTCCCCACCCCGTATCAGAGGTCAAGTCCTAGCTCTGGATCCCTCCTGCTTTCCCAGACCAGGAAAAGATGACTGAGGAGCATGGCAACACCGAGCTGGGGGCCACCCCGGGCCTGTCCCTACCCCACCTCCATCCACACAGGGACTAAATCTAGTCTGGTTCTGTGACGTCCACCCATCTTGTGTGTCAACTCTGATTAGTTGATAATGACGACCTGGAGGACTGCATTTAGAAAGAACTTGAGGTTTTCAAGGAAGAAGTGCAGTGTTTGATTAGTGATGTCTGATACGAGTATAAGACAGGAGAGTGACAGTCTGCATGTCAACTATCTGCCATTCAACCAGAAAAGTTCTAAGGGCCTTGCCTCAATTCAAGCCATTGTTGTCAGGCAGGGGAACTGAAAGCCAAGAGGAAGAGAGACTTGCGCAGGGTCATACAACTCAAAGTCACAGGGCTGGGACTCAACCCCAGTCCTCTCTGAGGATGCTTCCTGCTAGGACTGTCACTGCCTTCTTAGGCAGAAGACGGAGGGTCCAGGCCAAGATCCACTGAGAGAACAGAGCTGCTGCTAACCATGAATGCCTGTTTGTGCTTGTTCCCTCACACTACACGTTATTTTGCAAACCCAGAGATACATGGGTTCTGCTGAAAACAACTGTATACAGGCCCCCTGAGGTCCTGTACAGAAACATGGATTTGAATCCAGATGCTAATCTGTTGGGGCAAGAGAGAGTCTGAGACCTGGGGTTAGGAGGTCTCATTCCACTTCCCAATTGTGTTGACTGTGAGAAAGTCCCTCAGCTTCTCTGAGCTTCGGTTTCCTCCTCTGTAAAATGAGGGGGGATAACAGGTCAAATACGATAAGGCCACTCAAAGTGACTCGTTCAGTTCATAGCACAATGTAAGCCCTTCAGTGTTAATTGTAAGGATTAGGTCAAGGCGGGAAATGAAAGCACACATTTTCACAAAAAAATACTTGGGTGATTCAGGCGAGGGCTTGGACAAGCTGTTGAGGAATCCTGTTCATTTTTGGTATCTTGATAGACTAACAAACTGGAATTTGAAATTACTATATTTGGTTTCAAAATAAGGAGCCAGATTCTTTTAGAAGATGGGTTATCATATCAACAGAGAAGGAAGCAGCCTTGGGTGGGTGGATTGGCATCGGCAGGAGGCAAGAGTGTATGTTTCCCCATTTTCCAGTTGGGCGACTTTGTGCCTCAGTTTCCTTATCTGTAACATGGGGATAATAGCACTTGCCAGACAGGGTTGCTGGAAGACTGCATGAGCAATCCCCTGCAGGGCACAGAGCACCAGCCCTGCATGGCAATGTTAGGGGGTAGAGTCTCTGGACTTTTAATCAGCAGTGGTGAGGGACGGGATTGGGGGAAGGAGCTCACTTAAGGCAGAAAAAAACAAAGGAGCTATGGAAATGCTAAGGAGGAGTAAGGGAGGGGAGAGAAGGGGCACTCTCAACCCAGTATGGTGGCAGGTTACTAAATCATTAATTTCTGTATGTTAAGTCAAACGGAGCACAAGTGGAGGGAGAGACAAACGATATTCAGAAAGACCTGATACAGTTCAGTGACAGCCAACAAGAGGCACAGAGGAATTTCAGGACAGAAGAGCCTGAGATCTGAGAGGGTTAGCCACCCAGTTGTTTGATAGACAAAATAAAGATGGATCAGAGAAAGCAAGAGATTTAATAAAAAGCCACATGGTAGACCCTTTTAAAGGCTGGATTTATGATTTTTCAAATTAAAGCCACCTAAACCATTCTTTAAAGGGCAAACTGTTTGCTGAGCTTCTTTTGCTCAGGAGCTTGCAGACCTGCCCAAGAGGTCATCCGCCTGGATCATAAAGTAAGATTTGGGAGCATGAAGATGCTTCTATGCAACAAGCCTGGGGTCACCACGTCTTACTCCCAGAAATAGCCTCCCTGCCCTGGGATTTGCATACCCCAGGTGTCTGCCCTCTGAACCTGTCTCAACAACTGCAAAATGGCAGGAAGTGGCAGATACATGAGGATGGAAGATAATGGTGAAGGTGGCTGGTGGCCAGTGGGTGCTCACAAAATGCCACTTCTCACATAGGCACATTTCTGAACATCTCTGCAGGCACATGGACTAGAGGACCTGTGATTACTATTAAGAGAGGGCCTCCCTGCAGGGCTGGTATAATCTCCAAACTGAAGTACCCAGGGCTGCCTGTCCCCAGGTGGGCAGACCCCAGGCCCAGCTCTGAGCCGTGACAGGCTGATGCTGTCGCCCCCAAACCTCTAGAGCCCTCACTCTTCCTGGACCACTGAAGCAGGAAGAAAGCTCCCTCCACCTAGCCAAGGTGTTTGAGAAAGACTGCCAGGACAGAGAAGAGGGGTTGATGTCCATGTGTCCCACATTCCTACCCTGAGCTCTTGTGGGCTGACCCATGCCTCATGCAGTCATTCAGATGGTATCTGAGCCCTCCTTCCATGGCCTCATAGCACCCAGCCCAGAAATTGCAAGCCCAGAGGCAGTCAGGTTACATCAGTGAGGCAAGTGAACTGGGTGTTAGAGAGCAGGAAGCAATGGGAAGTGTGGTCAAGGGGGCAGGGCAGCTGCTAATCAGCTCCAGCCATGGTGGCCAGGCAGGGATGCAGCCCAGGGCTGCCACATCTGACCTTATAAGATAAGTGAAATGAAATCGCACCACCAACTAAATCAAAGTTTTTCAATCATTGCAGGAGTCAACAATCCACACACTTGTACCCTGCCACCTGGGAAGGGCAGTTTGTAACTGACCTGCCATACATAACCTAGGTCATATTGAGGACTAACTGATTAAATCAGACCCATTCTAAGTCTTAGGAAAGCCTCACCCCACCCCCACCCCCCACCCCAATTCCTTTGCCTCAGGCATCTTGCCTTGCAGATGAGGAAACAGGATGTGAGAGGGGTAGTGACTTGCCCAAGGTCACATAGATAAGTACATCATGGCAGTTTGTGCCTGACCTACTATAACCTAGGTCATATTTGAGGACTAACTGATTAAATTTGACTCATTCCAAGTCTTAGGGAAGTCTCATCCCCCCACTCCTACTCCTCAGGCATCCTGTCTTGCAGATGAGGAAACTGGAGCTCAGAGGTAAGTGACTTGCCCAAAGTCACACAGATAGCGTTATCAACAGTCCAAGGACTTAAACTCTGCTCTGATCTGAGGATCTTTTTCTAGCAACCCACACTATCTGCATCCCATCCTGAAAAACAGATCCACTAAGGATGTTCTATGAAAATTATATACACCAAATTCAAGACAGTGGTTACCTTTGGAATGGTCGTGGAGCTTAAAGCCAGGAAACTGAGTTCCCAGTCCAACTCTGCTTCAAGCAGCTGGTGACTCTGAGCAAGCCCCTTCCCCTCTCTGGTCCTTAGTCTCCCTGGTCTGCAAAGCAGCCAGTTGACAGAGCCAGTCACTAAACAAACACCTTCGCACCCTGAAATTCCAGGCATCTACCAGCTCTCCTTTGTGGCCTCAGATGACTATAAAATAGTAATAACAATAATAATGGGGAGGGTGAGTCCACATTAGCTAGGAAGCAACACTACAATTTGTAGTGAAAACGGACTTCTGGTTACTAAATTCAGGGAAGATGATGGTAAGGCTCCGGTGGTTTAACCACATGCGACAGTTAAGCAAAACCACATCTGGTTTAACTTCTCTTTCCTCATCTACTCCCCGTACCTCCTACCTCATCTCAAATTTTATCCTTAACAGGAGAAGTCAAATTAAATGCAAACAATTGATTTCATGCCACAGTGAGGTTGAGAATTTCAGCAAGGAAAACTTTAAGCATGAAGTTTTTCTGGGAGCAATTATGAAGTGTCGGGGAGTGACACTGGGAAGTAGAAAAATATGGAGACTATTCTTGAATGTTCTTTGGACACGGATCATCACATAAAAGTTGAGGATCTACTCTTTGAACCCAACAACTCAGAGAGGCTAAGTGACTTGTCTCAGGTCACTCATCTAGGAATTGGAACCCAAGATGTTGACTCCAAAGCCAGTATTTTCCCTGCTATCTAGGCCTCTGTAACCTAAACAGGGCCCTCCCTCTGGCCCTTGCTGATCACCTGGTAGTGGCTGAACGAAATAGTTGCTGAAATTGCCCCACAGGGAGTATTAACTTGTCAATAACAATCACCAACACTGGTTCAGCCCAAAGCTGCAAATCCATTTGTGATCTTGCTGGCCCCTCACAGCAACTCTGCAAAGTACATATTATTAACCCACATTATAGATGATTTCCTCAATCTCAGGCTCAGAGAGGGAAAGTGACTCGTCTAGCATCACACAGCAGTGCTGGGAATGAACTTTAAATCCACTGCCCTCAACCGCCCTCTAAAGTGAGGCCATCTCTACAAGGAAAGAGGAAAAAAACATACTGTACAGCAAAGCTCCAATCTGCTGCCCAAAGTCGCACGCAGGGAAGCTGAGTCAGCATTTTTGTGGCCACAGGCAGATTTCCGAGCACTGGTTCTCAGCCCAGCTTGCTTACTCTCCCCGCAATGCTCTCTTTGAGTGCTTGGTTTTATATTAGTAACTTCAGTTGGACCTACTTCAAGGTATGGGCTGTGCCACTGGATCCCATCCCTGGATTAAGAGGCCTCATTCTCCACCCAGAGATTCAGTCACTAGACTTGGAATTCTAGACACCTGGACCCTAGCCTAGCTTCCAAGGTAGCGTCCATGTGTCCTTGATCAAGCCCTTCCTTCTCCAAGTCCAGTTTCTTCCCATGTAAAGTGAGCACTGCATCTAGCTTGCAGGGAATGAATGTCAGGTATGTATGCCATGGAACAGGCAGGGCTTGAATCTGGCTTCACCCCATTTCCAAGCAGGGATACAGCGAGGCACAAGGACAGAAAGAAGGCAGGAGGCACTGCAGAGGTAACAGTCACAGACCTGTTCCTGACACAGAACTCCAGGTTCCTGACCAAGGCTGCTTCTAGGATGGCAGAAGGTAGCATCTGAATGTGGGCAAGGAGAGGACACCACGCCATCCTGCCAAGCAGCCCACAGAGAATGGGCAGAGCCTAGCTGAAGGTGGACAGTAGGTTTCTAGGGTTCAGGGGCAGTGACATAACCCTACACCCAATGGCAGCACTGCATTTTCTGCTAAGATAAGAGCTGATTATAACCAATATTTTCTTAAGCATAGGAACAGGATAAATACTTCATATGCATTAATCATATCTAGACCTCACCACTGGTAGGTACTATTATTTGGTCTCCTGGGCTTAAAGGAAGAGACAGGAACTACACGGAACTGATCGTGTTCCAGGTCACACCGCTAGGTTGTCTTCTATTAGTAAAGACCAAATATTGGCCTATTTTATGCGTTACTGCATCTTAATTTCCTTCCTATGACTTGCTCAATTCTAACTCGACAGTGTCAATTTCAGAGCCTGAAAAATTTTTATGTGAATGCTCCTTAGAGAGAGCTTTTGTCTGTTTCATTTACCGCTGCATTCCCAGCACCTGTAACAGGGCTTGGTGCAAAGCTTACATCTTTGTTGAATGAAGATAGCATTTTGTTTCTGGCTTCAGTTCAGTTTTACTCCTCACAATAGTCCTAGGAGACACACTCATTTTGCGGGTGGGGCCACCGACACAGCAGTCAGAGGAGCCTGTCTTACCCCAGGGGCTGGAAAGTTGGGAACCTGTGTTCCTGGGGCCGTTTCTGCTTAGGGAATTCAGATGCCTGGAGTTAAGGAAGAAAAAAGGAGGCAGAGGTACACGATGGGCAGGGAGCGGTGTGGGGTCGCGTGGGGACAGCACAGGTGGGGAGGACCAAAGGTTTGGAGGAAGCCGGTCTGGAGCATGAGGCACGCCAAGACCGAACTCCAGAAGGGCCAGTGTAGTGGACATAGGAGGCTACGGTGGTAGGGCTCAGAGTCTGGGTTCAAATTCCGTCCCACTAGTTGGTTTACTCTCTCAGCCTCAGTTTCCCCATTTCTAAAGGAGATGATGCAAGTGAAGTGTGGGAGGAGGCACTCCGGACAGAGTCGCCATCACCTTCACGGGTAAGGGAGCCAACCCCTCCTCCCTGGGAAGCCCCGCCCACCTGCAGAGTCTTGAGTTTTCCCCAGGGCCCAAGGGCCCTTTCTTCCCCGGCCTTTTGATCTCCAGCGTTTCCCCCTCCTCCCAGATGCCTTTGAAAAGCCCCCAACCCACCCCATTAAGTGCTGAAAAAATGTGGGAGGATGGGGCTTTTCTCGGCTTCCCGCCCCGCTACTGCATTTAACCCTTTCTTCTCAAGACCGTGGAGGAGAACTAGCTCCGGGCAACTCACTCACCTGCCGCAGCCTGAGGTCTCAGGCTCGCTGGACTTCCCGGGTTCCAGAGCTTCGCCCCACGGCTGCTTGCCCACCGACACTCCCACGCACGCCGGGCTTTCCCGTTCTCCCCGTCCCTGCTCCGCCCCCGGGCCCCAGCGCCTCACTCTTACTCCTCCCAGCGGGGGCCCCAACAACTTCAGATCCCACTTCCACAGACCAGCCCTCTCCTCTGACGACTGCGGCGAGATCTAGAAGTTACAGGTGGGAGGCGTGCGAGGGCACCAGGCAGCCCGAGTCTCCTGATCCCCGACCGAGGGGTTCCCACAGGGGCTGCTCAGTGACAGGCCACCGGGGGCAGGTGCCTGGACCGAGGGTGCGGGTCCCGCGACACCGCCCGGGAGGTAGACCCCAGGACCGCGGGAGAGGCCTCGAGCGCTGTCGCTTTAGCTTGCGGGCTCCAAGTCCGGACCCCAGTGCTCCCGCGGAGCCTCGGATGCGCGCGAGTACCCGTGCGGGACAGGTGCCGGGGTGTCACGAATGGGCTACCCTGGGCGGTGAGGGGGCGAGGAGGTCCCCGCACTGCCTTTTATATCCAATCTGGCCGCTACCCCGGGGCTAGCAGAGGATGCGGGAGGGGCCGGGGATCCACCACGTCCGCTGGGGGACAGGGGTTCGGGAGCGGGAAGCGGGGAGGATTTACCTGCGCAGAGTTCGCGGGCGAGGGTCTGTCCTGGAAAAAGTGACGTGGGGTCGGTGCGCTGGGACAAACGGCGCGGAGTGGCGGGAGCGCTACGTGGTGGCGACCACCTCCCCCGCGGGCTTATAAAGGCTGCCTTGGGGCTCGAGCGCTGCCCGGGCAGCCCGCCCCCGCCCCCCGCCCCGGCCCTCCCCGCCTCCCGGCCCGGCCCTTCCCGCCTCCGCCCCCTGCCCTGGCTCGGGTCGGCGGGTCGGGTCACGTGGCCAGGGCGCCCCCTGCTGGTCTTCTGTTCAGCCCTGCGCGGGGTTGGGGCGGGTGGGGGTGCCGCCGCCGCGCTCTCGGGTTCTCCGCCCCTGGGCTTCCCCTCGTGTGTGCCCTTTCTCTCTCCCTCTGTCTTCATCTTTCTCCCAGCGTGGGCTGATTCTGGTCTCTGTGCGCGTCTCCTAGCCGCCCTTATCGTTGGCTCCACTTCGTTCTCTGTGGGTGTCTTTCTGCTGCCCTGTCTTGTCCGTCCTCCTTGGTGTCTGTCGCTGCCTACCCGTCTGTCTTTGCTCTGTGTCTCCATCCCTATCCCCTTATCCCATCTCTATCCACCATATCTGACTCTCCCTGCTCTCTCCCTCCTCCCACTCCAGACCAGACTCTAACTAGGTCTCAGGCTCGCTGGACTTCACGGGTTCCAGAGCGTCGCCCCACGGCTCCTTGCCCACCCACACTCCCACGCACGCCGGGCTTTTCCTTTCTCCCAGTCCCCGGGGAGAAGCCCTGCGGCTTTCTCCTTGGCTAGGGCGGAAGGAAGCAGAGGCCACCCAGGAAGGGCAGCTTTCAGAGGAGAGCCTCCCCTAGAAGGGGCTGTTCCTGCTTTTCTCCTTAGAGAGGGAAGGGACCAGCAGGGTTTGCATTTTGTCCCAGCCAGAGTCCCAGGACAACCCTCCTGGGTGGCAGAGGAGTTAGTTAGTTGACACTTTCCAAGCAGTGGAGTCAGACAGCCCAGGTCAAGACTCCACCTTGGTGACTTCGGACAAGTCACTTGGCCCCCGTGGTCTCATGTGCACATTAACAGGCAGACACCATCTCCTGCGGCTTACCTCTCCACCTAGTACAGGAGTCATGAGACAGTGGTTGAAAAGTGCACAGGAAATCAACATTCTAGATAAATGTTGAGGGGAGTGGACAGGAGCAGATAATGGTGCTATAGGCCTCCTACCTGGTCCCCAGGGACCAGCCCCCATGGGCCCATGGGACTTGCCCCCTTTCTGAGTTTGAATTCTCCTGAAAGTCACCTACCAAGAAGTCCCCCCAGCTCTGTTTGAATGTCTCCACTGACAAAAAGCACGCTGCCTCTCAAGAAAAGGGTACTCTTCGTGGCCCATGGGGCTGCATGGGGCAGTTTGTGCCCCTAACCCACAGCTAGTCAGAGATTAAAGGCAGGAACCATGAGTCCCCCTGAGCCCTGCCATCATCAGTATCTTAGCCCCAGTCTTCCTGCAGCCACCTTTGGCTG
The DNA here is from genome assembly GCA_029783875.1 of Phataginus tricuspis. Taxonomy (NCBI): domain Eukaryota; kingdom Metazoa; phylum Chordata; class Mammalia; order Pholidota; family Manidae; genus Phataginus; species Phataginus tricuspis. The sequence continues at coordinate 15,886,726 of JAQQAC010002837.1, read as the reverse complement.
GAGGGTGAGGAGGGGATCGAGTCCAGAGCAGAGGGGAGAAGGTGTCAGCACAAGTAGAATCACAGAACCGATACCAGCCCAGACGATCCCATTTTACAGAGGAGAAAGCAGAGGCCCAGAGATAACTTGTGACTTGTAAGATTAGAGCCTGAACTGGGGCCTGGCACCAGAACCCAAGAATGTCTTTGCATTCATTTTTACACATGTATATTTAGTAATTGATACTGTTTCTTTATTTACAGGAGTGATATAAATTTTCCTCTTTGATGTAAGATTATGTTTTTAAAAGTGAATCAGAACCTTGAGTTATTTATGTATCTAATGAGTTAAGTTATGGCAAAAATCACAGAGGTGGTAAATAAATTAAGTTTAGGAAATACAACATTTTTGCATAAGAAATTGTGGGTGAAAGCATCCAGAAATGGGCCTAAAATCTGGGAGGGGCTCTATAATTGCTCACAAACTCCAAGGAAGTGTCTAGACACCATCAGTCTTGAGAGGGTGTCATCGTCAGTGAGCTAGGGTCAAATCTCCAGGCTTGCAACACGTGCCTGTCGCAGCCTGGACAGAGGCTGGGAGGCGGAGCCAGCAGGGCATTGGGGGTCTCATCCCCATCCTTACCCTACCTATCATGGGCCCCCAGCGTGATAGGAAATGGTGTCGGCCTGTTAACGTGCACACGAGTCAACAGGGGCCAAGTGATTTGTCCAAAGTCACCAAGATATTGACGATGGCAGGGCTCAGGGGAACTGGCTACTGACCTCCCTAGAGCTAAAGGGGGAAGGCATGGCCAGCACTGGGCAACCCTCTGTCTGGGTGATTTTCCCCCAGGCACCCCCCTCCCACCTCAGGAGTACAGGGATTGGTTATCAGCAAAAAGGACTACTGCCTGGCCAGCTCTGCCACCTTCCTCCCTCACCCCTCCTATCCTGTTCCTGGACTCTGCCCCCTAAGGAGCATTCAACTGAGGCAGGGGGGCAGGGGGCGTCAACCAGCAGCCATTGAGGCCCCTGCTCCCTGACAGCCACCCTCCTGAGGCCGTCAACACAGCAGGAAGGATACCTGGACTGTGAACTAGGAACCCCACATTCCAGTTCTGTCCTAGGCTTTCTAGGTGAGCTGAGCAAGTCACTTTCCCTGCCTGGATTCACATTTCCTCTGGCTTGTTGGACTGGACCATCTCCAAATCCCGCCCAATCCAGGGTTCCAGGACCACGCGGCTGGTAGAAAGCAGTTCATTACATCAGTTTTCTGTATGTCTACACATAACTTGTCTTTATGGGGCTCAATTTCCCTTTTGAAAAAAATAAGCAATTTGGGCTGTTTTGCCCTCCAGGCTTCCTTTGCTCTAAAAGCGGATGATGTCATTTGATTCTCACAACAGGGCAGGCATCGATAATCTGCATTAGAGATGAAGACACTGAAGGCCAGAGATGTTAATTACCTAAAGGTCAGGGTCAGAGCTGGGGCTTTTTCTACCCATTCGCTCATTCCATACTGAAGCATCTGCCATGAAAGCCCTGCTTTGGAAAAGGCCTGACGTTCGCCAGGCAGTAGATGCCAAGTTAAAAGAGAGTCACAAGTCCAGGACACCCACAGTTTGCATCCTCACTTCCGCTGACCCCTGGAGAACCCCCTGCAGTGAGAGGTGATCAACTAAAGAGCAGAGGGGGGTCAAGCCCTTGGTGGGGAGGAATGAGGGAGAAAGGGCAGAGAGAAAAGACAAAACTCTGAGGTCTGTTTAAGGGGAACAAGCAAGGAGTCAGCCCTGCCCTGGGGCTAGGGGAAAGACTGCCTGAAATCTAGGTGGGTATTTAAAGAGGAGGGATCTGGAAAAGCTTTGTCTGTCTTAACTCTTGGATTTGAGGTATCATTTTATCTCAAGTCCAGGCATAACCAGAGGTTCAGCCATTTGGCACCCAGTGTCACCTCCAGCCTCCACCTTAACCCAATTAAACAATGAACTGAAAGACCTGAGGTGGAAGGGACTAAGAAAGCCAAGACCGTTATCAGTAAACCCATAATGAGGCTCCCTGGCATTGCTGAACACTGACTTCATGTGGGGCAGGCCCTGGTCTAAGTGCTTTGCACTTCCTAACCCATCTAATGCTTAAAACAGCCCTGCAGGGTAGGGACTTTTATTCCCACTTTACAGATGGGGAAACTGAGGCTCATAGCAGCTGTCATTTGTGGAAGGGCTGCCAGCCTAGGGGCAAAGTGAGATCTCATTTGCTCCTCCTTGCAGTGCCAAAGCAGCATCATTTATGTTATCCTCACTTTCCAAACGAAGAAGCTCTCTGCTCATAGAAGCTTAACAACTTTATTCATTCAACAGATATTTATTGGAGGCCTGCTTTGTGCCAGGCACTGTTCTAGAACTGGGGACACAAGTGAATAAAACAAAGATTTCTGTCCTTATAGAGATGACATTCTAGTTAGGGAAGACAGATAATAAACAATAAACATTACAAATACATGAATTATATAGTAAGTTAGAAGATGGTAAGGGAACAGATAAAGAGCTAGAGCAGATGTAAAGGGGAACAGGAGTGCTAAGGGGGGCAGATTGGGGCACTAGGTAGGGTGTTCAAGGGAGAGGAGATGAAATCAGGTGAAGGGGTGAGAAAGCCTGCCTGAGACCACCCCGATCAGCAGGCTGCCTGTGCCTGGTGCCCAGGCTGTGGAGCAGTGCACAGCCTGCCCTCCCAGGACCAGTTCTAACCCCCGAGCCTCACCCCAGGCCTAGACCTAACCTCCTAATCCTGCCCTAGCCCCTGTCCTAATTCCATTTTGAGTTTAGCCCTTTCTCTAGCCCTCATCTTTTCTTAGTTCAGTCTCTCAGGTCCTACTAACCCAAGGTGTCCCTTCACACCTACAGCTGCATCTTCAGCCCCAGGCGCCTATGCTCAGTACCCGAAGAACTGGCCAGCCTCTGGCCCAGAGGGTGTCTTCTAGTGCAGCTGCCCTTAAAGAAAGCCTCACCAGGGCCTGGGGAGCCTGCCCTGTGAGAAAACCCCATTGTCCAGGAAACAATGCCCCTATTTTGTCCTTTATTTCTAAAGGGACTTGTGAGCAGACTCCAAGCTCCAAGAAGGAGCATGTTGCTTCCTATTTTCAGCCCTGCAGAAGGCTGCAGTCCAAGAGGAAGGGTCAAGGCCATCTGCTGGAGGCTGGATTCCAGAGGCCAGAGCAGATTCAGGCAGGCCCAGCCTTAGCAGTCCTGTGGCATTTCCAGAATAAAGACAGGACAGAAGCCATCCCTGATACGTCGGAAAAAAGCTTGGCTGTATGCAGCATGGAAGAAAGAAGATCTCCACCTGCCAGTGCCTTCTCCCCTCAGAGTTTTCATCATCTCTGGTAAAATCTTACTGAAGATTCATCCACCCCCTGCCAAGGCATTAGCTTGTCTTTGCACCTCTGTTTTTGATAGACACATCTACCTTTGTCCCATTGGCAAAGGAATGTGGGGGTTAGGACAAAAACTGGAGGGGCCTTGGAACCTCTCAGAATGATGCACCAATCCCATATTCCTGGCAACATCTGAGGGATCTTGGCGTGGTTCATGTTGACTCCACATCTGGTATCAGCTCTGCAACATAGATGTTATCAAACAACATCCCCTACCCCAGCTTCAGGGGCGAGGACAAAGCACAAGACAAGGTCAATGATCCTTGAAACGTTCTGCAGAAGGTAAGGTGACCATGGAAGGAGAGCCTGGCGAAGGTATAAAAAAATATATGTTCCGGATCATTTGCTTCCAGTCAAATACCTGGACTGGTAACCCTCAACCCTCACCAACTATCTAGCCACATCTTTGCATCCAAAACATGGGCTGACAACTGGCCTTGGGCTCAGTACATCCCCTGGCTCTTGGTTTAATGGATGGTCTTTACCCTGACATGTCAAAGCCATGGCAGGGTAGAGAGATACCACTAATTGGCCTCTTGCCCACGTCTGCATCCAAACAGAAGCACAAGAGGAGGAGTTGTGTGTCTTTTAGACAAAAAATGTTCAAGGGGATGTGTTGGGAGGGACTTGAGGGGTCATCAGTTTTATCTCCTGCTAAGTTTCCCTCTTCCTGGCCTCTGCTTACACCAAATACAGATTGACATAAAGAAATCAGCTTTGTGGCTGGAATCCTGCCTTCACTGTCAACTGGGCTGCAGGCCTTATGTATAAAGGGCCTGTCGCAAAACCTGGTGCTTCCCTCTCTCCTTTCAAGCAACCTATTTCAAAGGAATCATGTCTCCTTGTAGAAATTTACAACTGACTACAAGAAATAAACAACTATCCCAAACCTGAAAATTTCCTATAAATATCCTAAAAGAGCAGCATTACAGGCACTTGGTTTGAATTCCAAGATCTGACAGACTATGGTGTAACCAACTCCTGCACCACCAGTTGTTTTAGAATTGCCAGCTTCTCAGCCACAGCCTTGGATCCACCTATGCTCCACCATCTCCTCAACCCTACAATTCTGAGTCTATTACTCACAACTCTACTTCTGCTCCCAGTTTCTTTATCGGCTAGGAAGTTATAACTAACAGAAAACCCAACTTCTCAAAACTTGTTCTGAAAATAAAGGGAATGTACTGGCTCTCAAAACTGATAAGTCTACATTCAGGAGAGGCTTTGCCCCCGTGGCTCAGTGCTGGAACCAGGACTTGGTTTATCTCTTTCTCCATTTTCAGCTCTTCTTCCTCCCTCTTGGCCCTATTCTCACCCAGGCAGATGTTACCAGGTGACACATGGAAGTCATCGCTAACATACCGAAAAGTGGAAATCTATTTCCATAAACACACACCAGTTTGGGGATGGGCCCCACCTCCATCATGGGCTTCCTAATCCAGTCCCCTGCAACCATTGGTTTAAACTAATCCAGGCCCACCCATGGAGATGAGATGGGATCCAACCCACACAATCTGCTCAAGAAGAGGTGAGCGGGTGCTGGGGAGGCAGCTCACGGACGTGCCCCACACAGTGGCTTTAGGACTTAGGCTGCCTAAGCACTCACGCTCATGCATTTATGGAAGGCTTTATGCTTGCCAAAGCACTTTGAAGTAAGTAATAACAAAAAATATTTTATATGTGTAAAATATGATATGTTTTAAAATACATAAGTCATCTGTTCATGTTAGAGGTTTAAATGCAAAAAAAAGTAAAATAACCTGTAATCTCATCGCACAGAGATAACACTTCGGTATTTAATCTTTCCAGATTTAAAAAAAAAGGGAAAACCTCTGAAAGAATGGTATCATAATGTACATATTGAGGGCCCCTGGTTTTCTCATAAGGTAAACATTTTCCCAAGCCCTCTTAGGTTTTTAAACCCGCTAGATGCATTATCTGATTTTCTCCCCTGAGTAGGAGTTATTATTATCCCATTCACTGATAAAAACCAGAGGCTTGGAGATCAGGTCAAGAGCAAGCAGCCAGCATGCAATTCCCAGCCCAGGTCCCTGACCATGGTGCCTGCGTGGGGGAGAGGACGCACTGCTGCTAGTTCATGAAGTGCCCAGCAGGTGCTTCTGAAAGGTGACAGTGATGTCCCGCACCTCCAGGATGGTCCATTTCCCTTTTCAGCCTCTTCCTAGGTGGTTCCAGAGGCTTCTGGGTACTGGAGGTAGGAAGACAAGTGGGTTTAATGTTTACCATCCCAAAGTGCAATGTCATGGAATCTCAGGTACTCTGGACTCTCCCTCTTCTCTGAGGATGGGGGTGGTCAGGATGGGGACAAATACTGCACCTCCATGCCAAATCCTCCAGCTCAAAGATTTTGTGTGGGTGCAGGACTGGACTGAGTATGTGATGAGTGGGCTCAAAAGGCCTGCGCCTCCACCTCCCAGTAATCTCAACTGCACAGCCTGTGGTAATGAACAGTGACCCAGACCCTGAAGTCAGACTGCCTGGGTTCAAATCTGACTCCATTAGCCAAAACCTTAGCAAGTGAGCCTATCTGTGCCTCAGTTTCTTCTGCATAATGATGTATATACCACACAGCTGTTGAGAGGGTTAAACATATAATCCATATAAACCCCTCAGAAAAGTATATGGTACATAATAAGCATTCAACAAATATCAGCTGTTACTGTTATCTTATTAGATATAATATTAATGAGGATTCTAATTGCAGTTAATAGAGTACCGCCTCTGCTGGACTAACAGAAAAGAGGGATTTACTAAAAGGAGGTTTGTCCATGAATGCCAAGAGCAGGGAGGCAGCCAGGGGTCCAGAAGATCAGGCACCAATCCAGACCATTTTCTGTCTCTGAGTTTCTTCTCTCTGCACCTGCCTAGCTCTTCTCTCCTGCAGACCTACTTTCTCCTCTTCCCAGTCTGCTTCAGGGCCTGACCTCCCTGGGGCTTCTGCCTCCCCAGTGCAGTAAGTCCTTGCAGGTCCAGTGTGAGGGGACAGAATAGGACTGGCCCAGCTGGTCACATGTCCACTCCTGGTCAATCAACTATGGATGGGGGCGGGGTTGTACAGCACCAGCAGGGCCACCCTTGAAGAAAAGGGGACTGCGCCCAGCTACTGAGATTCCATTTTCCCACTTAACTTCTGTCACAAACCTCTTATTTCTTGGTTCTCACACTGGGAGGACATACTCCCATGCTCACTCCATCACACTTACACAGAGGGCTTGATTGCAGCTCTGCACAGCCATCTTACAGCTCTAAGTCCCGTTGCTCTACGCAGCCGTCACAGGACACTCCTTCTTCCACACACCTTTCTGGACATAGCTGACTGGATCCGTTCCGCCAATCCCGAGACTTGTGTCCTGACTCCACAATCAGAATCTGAACAGAGACTCTGAGGGGAGGGGAAGTGGTGATCAAGAGAGATGAAAGGTCAGCTTCTCCCAGGTGCCAGAGGGCATGTGGAGCCATCTGGAATCTGAGGAAGCAGGTCCTGCCAGCTGGGAGAGAGCAGAGCGCCGTGACTCAGAGACAGACCGAGTCAGAGCGACCTGTTGCTCAGGACACTGAGTAGCTCCAGCCTCTGACTTTCTAGCTTCCACATCCAGCACAGGAGGTGCCTGGCTGAGTTTCGTTTCCTGGGCTCATGGAGATCCCTGGAATTTCCAGTCACAGACTTACAATCCCTACCCCCAACCCCAAATTTTATTTTGTGTTGCCAAAAATGTCCTACCCGGGAAAATTCACTTCCTCAATTCTCCCTAAAGGGAGCCGCAGCCATCTAACTTCCTTATTTATCCAGGGAGAGAAGCCACGGCTGACCCATCCCCTTATTTCTCCTGCTTAGAGACTATGGGCACGAGTGCCAGCATGTGCCTAGAGCATGCACCAGAATCACACCCAATTAAGGACACTCTGAATGCTGGTTCAAACCACAGTATCTTCCTTGTTCCGGTATCACCTGACTTCCCACAACAGGTAGGGGACAGAAAGCAACTTGCCCCAAATGGTCTGTAGACATGTCCACGATGGCCACCAGCCCCAGAGTGTGGGCACTGGATCCCCAAGGGTCCAGGGGAGAGTACCCAGGCACCTGCTCCAGGCCTCGGCTGGGCCGGTCATGGCATGTCTGAGTGGCGCAGGCGTAGGACTTCCAGCCAAGTATTTCCTCTGCACAATCTTGGTGCTTCTGCATGTAGATACAGAAACGGCTCCTTGACCAGACCACAGTTCACTGGGAGGAAGGTGGGTCAGACTCTGCCTCGGATGCCACCTCCCCAGCCCTCTGCCCTCACCCCACCCACACGCCCACCCCGCCTGAGAAGCTCACCTGAGACCTGGCTCCACCCTCTTCTCTCCCGCAAATCTTCAAGGAAGATTTACTCGGATTCAATGAAGACTTTTTTTTTAGTACCTACTGTGTGCTAGGCTGTGTCTATAATTAAATTGCACACACCCAAGTTTCTATGCAAGAGCCACTGGTGAGGCTGAAATCTTAGTTCTTTATTTGTGAAATGACAAGGTTGGACAAGGCCTGGTCTTCGGTCCTGCCCTGCTCTGACAAACTAGGAATGAGGTGTCTCAAACCTCTGCATATTATGAAAATGGATGGTACACTATTTTATTCCTGTTTTTGGCCATTTCCTGTATCTGTGTTTCCTGATCTCTTGCTATGTCCCCAACACAGAGGGTGTGTGTGGAGTAAACTCTGATAACTGCTTGTCGAGAAGCCAGCTGATGCTAGGGAGACAAGACAGGTCCCTGACCTGCTGGCTGAAAGGCTGATGTCAGACTGAAGGCACAGAGTGGCTCTGACCTCTACGCATCAACATCTTGTGCCGGGCGCAGGGGCAGCCCCTGGGTTGGGCTGGGTCATACTCCCACCCTACTTTTACCCTCCCTTAGAAAACAGTAGTTAGGCTAAAAAATGTGCCCAGGGCATGAAGAAAGTTAAGACTCCCCTCCCCCAACCTCACCAAATCCAAACAAAACCCAAGACCCAAGAACAAACATTCTTTCTGACAATCTAATTTAGGCTTTGCAATCAGCAAATTTAAAAGCAGAAGTATAAACTAGTTTTAATTTTATCATACTTTCTAGGTATGTGTGGTTTGATGTTAACTGTATTTCAAATTTCACGGGAAGAGGTTGATACGGGACACCATAGTGCTCAGTCTCTAAAGGTCTAGAGCTGACCCTGGTGCTGGGAGTTGGGTCTCCAACCTGGGGACTGGTGGCCCAAGTCATCCACCCCTCTCTCTCTTTCTCTCTGGGTGGAAAGCCTTGTCCACCTTTCTTATCACTGCCCCTTAAAATATCTTAAGAGCTTAATTGCAAAACAAAACTCACACGTTGTTGACTTGAGTCCCAGTTTTGTTTATATTATTTTTTCCCAGGGGGAGGGGTAGGAGGGAGGAAAACAGACCCCACAGAAAACAATACCAAGGCTGTTAATTATTCTTTGATCCCAATCTGGTGCTTTGGCAGTTGATCCCAAGCCAAAAGGAAAATTCTCTCATCTCTAGGGTATTTCAGAACTAGGTGGGACAGGGACTGCACGGGAGAGCTGCGAGCCTGTGGTGCTGGCTGGGGGCAGTCTGTCTCCCCTTGCCTACCTCTCGGCCATTGCTGGCATGTCCTTGTCACCACCTGTGCCATTACTGGTCGACAGGCTTCCCCAAGTAGATGCACTTTTTTTTTTTTAACTCCAATGGATTCATTTTAGAATTATATCGTTATTGTAAGTGGAAAACCAGTCTCATTTGCCATAAATAGAGGGTAACTATGACCACAGAATCAGTGTATTCTAGCTTGAATCTGTTGCCTGCCAAAGGCTTTTTAGCAAGTGGTAAGGAGGTGTGGAAAATATATTGGCCTACATAGATTGAAATAAAATTGAAAAAGGAAATCTTCTCAATATGTGATGGTAGGTTATTTAAGACCACATCAAGGTATCACCCCAAACAGTTTGCTGCTCTGCTTTCTACAGGCTGCGAGCTGCCTAGGAGAGAGATGGGTCAATGTGCTTTGTTTCTGGCAAAGCTCCTAAGCAAATGTCTTGGCTTTATTGAATGCTCATAAATACTTCCTCCGTGCTGGAGGCCAGCTTCCCTGCCTGTCACTGATTCTGTGCCCCCGGGGTCTCACAAGCAGGGTGGGACTAGGGTGAAGTGACTGGCTTGCCTCACCCTAATCTGACCCCAAGGGCAGGGTGAAGCACACCTCTTCTCTGGGAGAGCTACATCCAATTCAATCCATAAATTGACCTGTTGATATTCGTAATTCTGAAAAAAATAATCATTCGTTGCCACTTCTCCCATGACTCCCAGCCGGTGTGGGCTTTCTCCTTATTCTCAGCAGTTGGTGCTAATTATCTTTTGGGGCAAATTGCCAAGTGTTTGAATGGGATGTAATTATTCTCCCAATTGAGGAACTTTATCCGCCCCCTGGATGGGGGTGCTTTGGAAATCGAAATTCAATTTTGCCAATTGTATCAGCACTAGTTTCACTTTTTCAAATCCCTGAACCCTGAGGATCTCCCAAAGCAACCTTGACCTCTGTACTGAAACCTAGCTTCTGTCTTGCCTATTGCTGAGAGGGCTCAGGCTGAGGGGCGGGAGAGCCACTTTGGAACCTCACCTCTGCCACTTGCTGGCTGTGTGCCCTTGGGCCAAAGTACTCCCCTCTCTGAACCTCAAATGGGAACTCATTCACTCTTCAAGTCAATCTAGTAACTAAATCCTCACCATAGGTGTAAAGGCTTAACACAGTCCCCAGTACCTAGTAAGTACTCAAAAGGGTTCACCTTCCTTTCCCTTTTTGCCCCAGCAAAAAGGGACCCAGGGGAGGGCGGGACCACTAGTCTTAATCTGACCCCTGAATCTGAAGTAGCCGAAAGGTGAGTGACAATAAGTAGCTAAAGTATCGTCCCTTGGTCCCCAACCTTCAGGTGCCAGACCAGCCTCAGCAGAGGGTCACCGGGCACCGCGCACTGTCAGCAGATGGCTGCCGCCCAGGATTTTTGTGCCCTCAGAAAGCAGTTCTAAGGCTTCAATTCTCGCCGTCTTCCATATGAGATGTGAAGTTTGCAGACTGTGCAGACATGGATTGCTCCCAGATCTTCAGCAATGGAGCATTTCTAACCACCACCTGCGCTCCTCAGCACACACACCAGCTGGAAGCTTCCTCAGAGCAGCCCCCCCCACCTCACCCAGTTGTCTGGCCATAACCAGTCCCTTTACCTCACAGGACCTCAGCTTCTTCCACTCACAGTGCCCCGCTCCTCCCCAGCCCCTCAGACCTGGTCCCTCTGGAAGTTCCTATCTGAGGGCACCACCTTTCATCCTTGGCTCACACCTGGAACCTGGGAGGCCCTCTGTCCCTCCCTCCAGGCAATCTCCAAGGCCTGTTTGTTTTACCTAATAGATCCCTAAAGATTGTTAAATTCTCCCGCCCCTCCCACCACCACCATCCTGCCCCAGGCAACCAGTTTCTCACCAAGACTGTCTCCTTGTGGTCTCAGGATACTAGGCTGCTCTCTTCTAAGGGCAGATCGGGTCCCGTCATGCTCCTACTCCCCATCCTGCGGAAAAGCCATCCGTGGCTCTTCTTTGCTCTTGCACTAAGACCTGATTTCTTACTATGACTGACTAGGCCTTGCAAAGTGTGGCCCGCACCACCTTCAGCTACGTTTGTCCCTTTACTGTAGCTACTTGGCCTTTCTTTGCTTCCTTAAATGTACCATGCTCTCTAGCCACAGGGTGTAGTAGGGAGCCCAGGAGACAAAGTTTCTGTTGAGGCTTCAGGAATGTAGAGGAATCACAGGGTGCTTGAGTGCTTGAGGTTGAAGCAATGTAACAAAGTCTTCCCCCCAACTGGGACTCAGTGGTATGGAAAGCTTGTTGATCATAGTCATGGAGGCCCTTTAGTTTACAGTGGGGTATCCTGGTAACCTTTACAGAGATAGATTAAAATATAACTGCCATCCTGGGTACACCTGTAGTTACCTAATAGCTCCCACTGCGACATTTCCTGGATGCCGACTCCCCCTTAACCTTGTAGTGAATGTCTAAAAGGCATGGCCCTGCTGTGCTTGGGGCTCAGCCTTTGGATAGGAATCCGCTCAGCCAGTGCCCACACTAATAAACTCTGCTTTTCACCAATGGCCTGGTGTCCCGACTCCTTTGTTGGGAGTTCCGCGGTTCCTGCAAAAACGGCATTTGCACATCCTGTCTCCTCTGCTCCCTAAAAGCCTTGCCTCATTCTGACCTATTTACTCAGTTCTCCTGTAAAGGGTCACCTCCTTTCATATGTTCTCCCTGATCAGCAGACCTGAGAAGGTCAGGACCCCCATTATACCTTTTTAGAGAACTGGATTCATCTTCTTAACCTTTAGTATGGTTATCTGATTAACACCTGCCTTCCATCTTCCCTTCTTGACTGTCAACCATCATGCAGGCAGAGACAGTGACTGTTTTAATTCACGTCGTTTCCCCAGAGCTCAGCACCTTGACACACAGTAGATGATCGAGAAGTGTTTGTGGAGCGAATAAATGATTGAAGCAAGGTTGTTCTGAGAATCAAGTAAGGAAGAGAGAGGGGGAGGTGGAGAGGGAATTAATGTTTAGTGGGTGCTCACATGGTGCCAGGTGCTTTAGGTATATTTTTCTAACTAATTTTCATGAATGGCCCATTTTATATTTGAGAAAACTGAGATTCAGAGATACCAGGTAATCTGCCCATAGCACACAGCTAATAAGTGGTAGTGAGAATAAGAACAGAGTTTATTTAGTGCCAAAGTTCACAATCTCTCCCTTTCTCCAGTCTGCCTCCAAGTTAAAAAAAGTGAAGGGAATGTGTTTTGCAAATTCTTTTTTTTCCCAGAGGTAGGAATTGCAAATTCTTAAGTTGAGATAAACATTAGCTCTTTATTATCTTCCCCAGAGACGCATTAACATAATAATGAGAAAACATTTTTCTTGTGGAGGGATTCAGGGGAGTGACTGGAAAGAGAAATTTTAGGGGCAATACAAATGTTCTATACTTGTTTGGGGTGGAGGTAATACAGGTGTATATATTTATTGTAATTCATTGAAGTGTACATCTAAGATCTGTGAATTTCACCGTATGTAAATTTTACCTACACTTCAAAAACAGCTATAAAAGGCATTATTGGTACTACTGGAAATTTTTGAATATGTCTACATTAAATGATATTGTTGTACCGATGTTAAACTCTTGGGTGTTGAAGATTAACCACAGTTACCATGTGACCCAGCAATTGACTCCTAAGTATATATCTCAGAGAATTGAAAACATGTCCCCACAGACACTTGAACATGAATGTTCCTAGCCAAAAAAATGGGAAAAAACACAAGTGTCCATCAGCTGATGAATGGAGGAATAAAATGTGGCTTAAGAAAAACAGAAAAAAAATGAACAAATAATTTTCAAAGACAAATAAAATCTCAGCCTGAAAATAAAAGTAAAATAAAATGTGATATAGCCATCTAATGGACTACTACTGGGCAATAAAAAAGTAATGAAGAGATGTAGGGAAAGCAGTGCTCAGAAGGAAATAGATTGCTGTAAATCCCTACATTTAAAAAGAAGATTTGAAATCAATAACCTAACCTTCCAACTTAAAGAACTAGAAAAAGAGAAGCAAACTAACCTCAAAGCAAGTGTGAGGAAGAAAATAATAAAGTAGAGATAAATGAAATAAAGGATAGAATAACAATAGAGAGACTCAATGAAACTAAAAACTGGCTCCTTGAAAGATCAATCTTTTTGTCAAAATGTTGACAAAACTTTAGCTAGACTGACCAAGAAAAAAAAGAGAGAAGACTCAAATTACTAAAATCAGAAATTAAAATGGGGGACACTACTATCGACTTTACAGGACTGAAAGAATTATTGGAGAATACTATGAACAACTGTATACCAAGAACTCAGGTAATGTAAATCAAATGGGCAAATTTCTAGAAAGACAAACTGCCCAAACTGAATTTAAAAAAGGAAAAAAAAATCTAAATATATATAAAACAAGTATAGCGATTGAATCACTAGTCAAAAAACTCCAACAAGTGAAGCCCAAGACTGGATGACTTTACTGGTGAATTGTATCAACTGTGTAAGAAAGAATTAACACCAATTTTTCTAAAACACTTCCAGCAAGTAGAGGAGGGAATACTTCCCAACTCGTTCTGTGCTGTGAGGCCAGTATTCTCTCCATACCAAAGCCAGATGAAGACATTACAAGAGAACTGCAAACCAATATCCTTTATGAATATACAGCAATAATAAATAAATGTAAGATTGATTTAACATATGAAAGTGAATCAGTATAATATGCCATATTAATACAATGAAGGAATAAAAGCACATGATCATCTCAATTGATGAAAAAAAATTCTAAAAGATCCAACATGCTTTCATGATAAAAACACCCAACAAATTAGTAAGAGAAGGGAACTTCCCTCAACCTGATAAAGGCAATCTATGAGAAACCCACAACTAACATCATACTGGTGATGCTTTTCCCCTAAGATCAAGATCAAGACAAGAATGTCTACTGCCACCACCTGTTCAGCATTGCTCTGGGGAGTCTAGCCAGAGCAGTTAAACAAGAAAAAGAAATTAAAAGCATCCGGATTGGAAAGGAAGAAGTAAAACTATCTCTCTTCTCAAATGACATGATCTTGTATATTGAAAATGTTGAGAAATCCACTACAAAACTATTAGAACTAATAAACAAGATCAGCAAGGATGCAAAATAAATATACAAGAATAAATATTATTTCTATGCACTAAGCAATAGACAATCCAAAAATGAATAAATAATCCAATTTACATTATCATAAAAAAGAATAAAATACTTAGAAATAAATTTAATCAAGGAGGTGTAAGACTTGTACACTAAAGAATACAAAGCACTGTTGAAAGAAATTAAAGAACCTCAAATAAATAGAAAGATATTCCATGAGCATGATTTGGAAGATTTAACAATACTCCCCAGATTGATATACAGATTCATTGCATTCCTTACCAAAATACCAACTGTCATTTTTGCAGAAATGGGCAAGTGGATCCTAAAATTTATATGGAAACTCAAAGGACCCAGAAAGCCAAAACAACCTTGAAAAAGAACAAAATTGGAGGGTTCACAATTCTTGATTTTAAAACTTACTACAAAGCTACAGTATTCAAGATGGCATCATATTGGCATAAGGACAGATATAGAGATCAATAAAATAGAATTGAGAATACAGAAATAAATGCATAAATCTATGGTCAACTGACTTTCTATAAGAGTACCATGACCATTTAATGGGAGAAATAATAGTCTTTTCAACAAATGGTGGTGGGACAATTGGATATCCACATGCAAAAGAATGAAGTTGAACTGTTACCTCAACACTTTATACAAAAATTAACTGAACATGGATAAAACACCTCAATGTAAGAGCCAAAGCTATAAAATTCCTAGAAGAAAACATAGGGTAAATCTTCATTCATGACCTTGGATTTGGCAATGGATTCTTAGGTATGATACCAAAAGCATATGCAACAGAGAAAAAAATAGATAAACTGGACTTTGTCAACATTCAAAACTTTTGTGTATAAAAGAAAACCATGAAGAAAGTGAAAGACAACCCACAGAATGGGAGAAAACATTTGCAAATCATATATCCGATAAAGGTCTAGAAACCAGAATATATAAAGAACTCTTAACAATGCAGCAACAGAAAGACAAACAACCCAAATAAAAAATGGACAGGACTTAAATGACATTTCTCCAAAAGAAGATAAGCAAATGGCCAATGAGCACATGAACTGATGCTTCATATCATTAGTCATCAGGGGAATGCAAATCAAAGCCACATGAGATACCACTTCATACCCACTAGGAAGGCTGTAATGAAAAAGACAAAAAACAACAAATGTAAAGATGTGGAGAAACTGGAAGCCTCACACAGTGCTGTGGGCCTGTGAAATGGTGCAGTTGCTGTGCAAAGTAGTTTGGCAGTTACTCAGAAAGTTAAACATAGAAGTATGATATGACCCAGCAAGGCTACTTCTAGGTATATATCTAAGAGAAGTGAAAACAAGTGTTCAAACAAAAACTTATACACCAATGTTCCTAGCAGCGTTATTCATAATAGCCAAAAAGTGGAAACAGTTCAAATGTCCATCAACTCATAGGTGGAGGAACAAATGTGGCTTATCCATGCAATGTACTATTATTCAGCCATAAAAGAATGAGGTACTGATCTGAGGTACTACCACATGGATGAATCTTGACAACTTTATTCTAAACATTATAAGTGAAAGGAGCCAGACATAACAGTGATACAAAATGATACAGATATTGTATTATCCATTTCCATGAAATGTCCAGGTTGGCAAATCCACAGACAGAAAGCAGATTAGTAGCTGTCTAGGGGTGAGGGAAGGAGAGATGAGGAGTGGCTGGTTAATGGGTACAGGGGGTCTTTGGGGAGTGGTGAAGATGTTCTGGAATGAGATAGTCGGTATGGTTGTCCAACGTTGTGAATTTACTGCAAACCACTGGACTGTACACATCAAA
Source organism: Phataginus tricuspis (assembly GCA_029783875.1). Classification (NCBI taxonomy): domain Eukaryota; kingdom Metazoa; phylum Chordata; class Mammalia; order Pholidota; family Manidae; genus Phataginus; species Phataginus tricuspis. The sequence goes on along the minus strand of JAQQAC010002837.1, from coordinate 15,870,720 downwards.
ATGGTTAAAGTGGTGAATTTCAAGTTATGTGAATTTTACCTCAATAATAATAATACAATCAATCACTGATACCTGCTACGACATGGATGGATTTTAAGAACATTATGCTCAGTGAAAGGAGCCAGTCAGAAAGGGCCACATATCGTATGATTCCATTTATGTGAAATGTCCACAACAGACAAATCTATAAAGACAGAAAGTAGATTGGTGGTTGCCAGAGAGTGAGTGGTGTTGGGGTGGGGAAGGGGTAGGGAGGGGAGGAATAGGGAGTGCAGGCGGAAATGTGGAGTCACTGTTAATGGGTATGTTTCCTTTTTAGGGCGATAAGAATGTTCTAAAATTGATGGTGGTGACAGTTTCATAACTCAGTGAATACACTAAGAAACATTGAATTGTGTACTTCAAGTGGGCAAATTGTATGGTATATGAGTTAGAGCTCAATACATTTTTTATTTTAAAAATTCTTAGGTGTGAGATTGCTACCCTGATTATAGAGGAAAATATCCTTGTTCTGAAGAAATTTAAACTGAAGTATTTCGGGTGAAGTGTCATGATGTCTGTAACTAATTTTCAAGTGGTTCAGCAAAATAAAAGAATGTGTTGGCACAGAGCAGTGCTGTCCACCTCAGTGGTCACCAGCCACATGTAGCTCTTTATACTTACATTTAAATTAATTGAAAATAAATAAAACTGAAAATTCATAAAGGTAACTGAAATGTACATAAATGTAACATAAAATGGCTACATTTTAAGCACTCAGTAACCACATGCGACCAGTGGCTACAGTATTGTAGAAATGTGTCCATCATCACAGAAATTTCTACTGGCCAGTGCTGATATATGTGAAGATAAAACAACTGTGGTAAAATGTTAGCAAATGATAAATCCTGGTGAAGTGTATCTAGTTGTTTCTTGTGTTATTCTTTCAGCAGAGGGATAGTAATAACAAGGCAAAAAATTCCTAATGTGCTTTCCATGGGCCCAAGTGCTTTGGAAAGTTCCAGATACTTGTCCCCAAAGTCTGTTTTGTTTGTTCAACACATTGTTCCCGGATCTTCTCCCTAAAGTGAGGTATGGACATAGTATGCAATGCTTCTTGTACCCCTGTTTGCCTGCATTTCTTGGAGAGGTATTACAGGGTAGTGTTTTTGGAACTAGATAGACTCACGTTCAAATCCCTGCTGTCACATAATTAGTTGTGTGACCTTGGTCATGTTATGTAACATCTGAGCCATAGGTCTCCCACCTGTAAAATGAGGCTGAGAATTGTGATTGTTCTCCTTGCATCACAGAAGGCACTTAGCTTTGGTCCTAGCACAGAGCAAGCATTCATTACAGATAGCTAGGATTGTTCTAAAGTGAAGGAGCAATGGACTGGCTGAAACCATAGGTTAGACCATCCTAGCTTCTTCCTTTAAGGAGTTTCCAGGCTAAAATGGAGGTCAGCCATCTGCTGGAGGACTGTTGTGACTCTTTAATAAAGTTAAGAGTGCCCCTATTCTGGTGTTAAATGTCCTTAGGTTCTGGAAGGACAGGAGCTAGGTTACCAGTAGTTGTGGCTTTTTAACACCTTTAAGTGGCAATTCTACGTCAGTCCCTGGGTCTTTTGATACCGTGCAGGTTTGTGAAACCCCAAGTCTGGGATCCACCGACTCAAAGGACATCTGAAGGGGGTACAAAGTGGCCTGAGACAGCCCAGCCCAGGAGTCAATAAACTGAGTTTACCTGGGTGTTTTCAGAATCGTTAAGCAGTCAGCAAAGTAGCAGACATTTGCCTGCGGGGGCAAGGTCCTGAGAAGGCATTTGCATGGGCTTTTACTTGTGCGATTGTTTCCCTGGGGCTGGCATTTCCCTCCTGTGCCTGCCTGCTCCTTGTTACCCAAATTTGGGACAGAGAAGGTGATGTGAGGCTGTGGACAGCAGGAGAGGGGCAAAGAAGGGGGAGAGTGCACTCAGCTGGACCCTTAGGGGCACCAGATTGCTCTGTTTCAAAGCATAACTGCAGGATGGCTTAGCATCCTATTCTGCCACTTTCTGGCTTTGTATCCAGGGCACCTCTCTGAGCCTCCATTTAATCAGCCATTACAATAACATCTCTTCCCAGTGTCAGTTTCTGCTCTGATGTCAGCGCTCAGTTTAAGGCTCAGTTTCCTTAGCTGCAAAATGGGCATAAAAACCATACCTCCTCACAGCATGGAGGTGAGGATGAATACTTAGCCCAGCTCCTGGCACAAAGTAAGTGCTCTACCGAACCAGCTAATATTGGCCATAAGCTTCTACTACACATCTACAATTCGTTATCTGCAACCTGAAATTTATAAAGCTCTGAAAACTCAAAGTGTTTCTGTAAGTTTGCCACCAAACGTCATTTGATTGCAAAACTTGATCTAAACGGATGACAAGCTATTTACAGCCTTAAGGGGAACCCATTAATTCTGAGCATATTAATGTGGTTAATTACTGGGTGTGGCTCCAGAATCTGCACCAAATCACCTTTCTAAAATCTGAAAATGTCTGAATTCTCAATCACCTCTGGCTTCTAGAGTTTTGGATAGAGGACTCCGAGCTTGTAGTGGGAGAGAGATGATGGGGGGTATGAAATGATATGGCTCTGGTCAAAGACAGGGCTTCGTGGGGGTGGGGAGATCCTTGGTGTTGCACAAGCCTTCGAGGTGAGAGGGAAGAACCTATCAGAGGGGGTCCTGGTTACAACAGAAACTGACTCCGGCTGATTTAAGCATTGCAGGAACTTGCCGAAAGGATATTGGGTTCGTGCCAAGGTATTGGTAGGTGAGAAGAACAAGGCTCAGAGGCCTCGGAGCCTCAGAAGATGCCAAAATCACCCACTGAACTGGTCAGGTAAGAAACAGCACAGCCCCAAAGCCACAGCCTGCGGTGCCCATAGTGACCCACAACTGGCAGCACGTGAGGCAGGCCGCTCCTGCCCGGCTGCTGCTGCCCCGCAGGGCTCTCTGTCTCAGCTTGGAATTCAAAGTAGGAATGTCTGATTGGCAGAATCAAGGTCACGTGACCTCGCCCAGGCTTGCGGGGAAAACAAACGTCTGGAGATTTTTGCTTTCAAGGTAGGAAGCAGTTCTGCCCTCTGCCACAATTCCTCAGGAAGAGATTCCTCTAGAATAGGATCGAGGGCCAAGAGCAACAGCTCCCCGGTGTCAGCATTAATTATACTAGGGTTTTGAAGGACGGTTGTTAACGAACCCTCAAATCCTGATTCACTCACAATAAACCAATCTCGGAGTCACCAGGTCTGAGGCAAAGAAAGCTTTATTATCAGAAGGGCAGGCCAATGAGAAGGCAGGGGACCTTTTCCACATCTGCCTTGCCCACCAGGCCAAGGGATGGGTTCAATATTATTGGCAAAGGACTGTGGTGGTTAGGGTTAGAAACCTGAAGGACATGGAAACTTCTCAGAATGGTGCGCTAATCCCATCTTCCTGGCACCGACTGGGGGGTCTTGGTGTGGTTCGTGTTGACTCCACATCTGTTATTAGCTCAACCAACACCCCCTCAGTCCTGTAACCAGCTTCAAGAAAGAGGGCAAAGGACAAGACAAGGTTAAGGATCCTTGCAACGTTGTGCAGCACATAAGGTCACTATGGAGAAAGAGCCTGGTGAAGGTATAGCGGTGAAGAAATATGTGTCTGGGTTCATGATCAGACGTAGGCAGGTTCAGGATCAGACTTAGGGTGACGAAGTGGAGGGGCTCAGAACAGAACAGGGGTTTGCATGTCTGGCTAGAGGGTGTTACTAGATGAGAGTCACTGCACTAAACACTTCATTCTCATTTAATCCTCACAGCTATAGGTAGCAGGGAACCCATTGTCGGCAGCTTTTTTCAGTGCAGGAACCTAAGAATCAAAGAGGTTAGGTCCATTTATCCAAGATCATGCAGCTAGGAAGTAGCAGAGCTGGGATTCGCATGCAAGCAATTCCACACCTGACCCATAACCCAAACACTATATAGGAAATAGGTTCTATATTAGGTGCCTACTCCTCTCAATTGATAGTGGCTGCTTGAAGTCCTGTGTTGAGAAGGATTCTGAGGTTCTCTCTGAGATATGATGTAAGAAGGGCTATGATCAAAGTGATGTTTTCTAAACAAATTTGAATGGAGAACTCAAAATTCACATTTTCCCAGTGGACATGAACATTTACCAAAATTGACCATATACTAGGCCATAAAAAAAAAAGACAACACATTTCAAAATATTGAAATTATTCAGACAAAATTCTTTAGACACAAAGGAATGAAACTATAAATCAATACAAAAGAAAAAATAGAAAATCCCCAAGTGTCTGGAAATTAAACATTACACCAATGAAGAAATCAAATTGTAAATCAGAAAACATTTTAACAATGATAATAAAGACATGACCTATCAAAGCATGTGAGATGCAGCATACACAGTTCTTAGGGGAAAATTTGTAGCCTTAAAATCTACTAGAAAAGGGGAAAACCTTGAAAATTAATTAAATTAATGTGTCCGTCTCAAGAAGCTGAAAAAGAACAGCACATCAGACTCAAGGAAAGAAAGAAAAATATTAACAATGATAAGAACTGCAAGGCAACTTGACAAGCTAGAAGGTGGTTCTCTGAAAGGGTTTATAAAACCTAGTAAGTTGTATCTACCATAGGCAAGATAATGACAACATGTGCCAGAGAGTATTGATTACTTGAACCCTCTACCTTTTATATGGTATATGCTCATGAAAGTATTAAATTGAATTTGAGCAAAGACAGACACTGAATGTTTAAGGGATAATGGGCAACTGAGTTAGGTTGGAGTTAAAATACTGTAAGAGAGATAAATTGGTCTGACACTTTATTTAACTGAAAAATCCAGAAGGAATTCTGGCTTTAGGCATGGTTGGTTCTAGATATTCAAATGGTGCTACAGGAATGGGTCTTCATGTTTTATCTCCTCTGTGTATTTTTTAAATCTTCAGGCAGGTTCTCCAGACTGGACTGGAAGGGCAGTGGGCTACTCAGGTATTCTCCTGGTGATGGTGGAAGTGTAAGAGGACATGCTCAACTACACAAGCAAGTTTCAGAGGTCTACCTATGTCTCCCTTGCTAACACACTATTGGTCAAAGCAGATCACATGGCCAAACCCAAAGTCTTGGGCTGGGGAAATTCTCTCCACCCATCCTGAGGCTGTGACAAGGATACAGAGTGAAAAATTGGGCCCAATCAATCTACACTGATACTAACTCAGTGTTGGGTTTCAGGGTCATAGGGTACATCCATGCTTAATTTCGCTTTTGTACTGCCAGATTGTTTTCCAAAACAATCTGCTCCAGTGAACATTACCATCAGGAAAACATTTATCCCAGGATGAGTGTTTCCCTAAATCCCCACCAATGCTCAGCATTATCCTACTCTGTCCATTTTGCCAGCCTGATGGATGTGAAATGGTAACTCACTGATGTTTTAATTTGTGTCCCTGATTATGTATGCATCAAAGCATCTCTATACATCTTATTAGTCATTTGGATTTCCCTTCTGTGAGGTGCCTATTCATATCCTTTGCTTATTTTCCCTCATGTTTTGTTTCCTTCTCTTACTGATGTGCTGGAGTTCCATGTGTAGTTAGATATTAATCCCTTGTCAGCTTTAGGCATTGCAAACATCTTTTACAAATCAGTTTCCCATCTGTTAGTTTTATTTTAGAGTTCTTTGCGAAGAAGTCTTTGGTATAATCAAATCCAGCATTTCTTGCCTCATAGCTTATGATTTTGGGTCTACTTTAAGAGGGACTTTCCCCATCTCTAGATTACAAAGGTGCTTTTATCTTTTCATATTAAGGCCTTTTGTACATCTGGGATCCACCTTTGTGGTGGTTAAGTGTAGGGAGCCAATCTTGTTTCGTTTCCCATATAGTGAGCCAGTTCTCCCAATGCCATCGACTAAAAAGTCTGCTCCTTTCTTCACTGATTTATGGTGCCAGCCTTGTTATATATCAAATCTATCAATCTATCTATCCACCTACCTACCTACCTTATAACTATTTATCTATCTATATTTATATATCTGATAAGACTTCTTTCATTTTGTTCTTTTACTAATTGACTTAGGTCTTTGTCGACTTTATTCTTCCATATATAATTTGGAACAAGCTTGTTGAATTTCTCCCAAACAAAATTCATCTCAAATTTGTTTGGGATTGTGTTGAATTTGTAGATCACTTGAGAAGACTCTACAACTTTATGATATTAAGTTGCCCTAACCACAAGTAGAGAATTGGTACCTATGCATGTCTTCTTTTAAGTACTGTAACAGAATTTTCCGAATTTCACCTTAGAGACTTTTTGCATTCCTTAATTTCTTTAATAGATACTTTAATGCAAAGTTTGGGTTTAAAAATTTTTTGGAAATAATCCTACAATATGGGAAAATATATTCATAAATGATGTATCTGATAAGGGGTTGACATCCAAAATATACAAAGAACTCACGCACCTTAACAAACAAAAAGCAAATAACCCAATTAAGAAATGGGCACAGGACATGAATAGACACTTCTCTAAAGAAGAAATTCAGATGGCCAACAGGCACATGAAAAGATGCTCCACATCGCTAATCATCAGAGAAATGCAGATTAAAACCACAGTGAGATATCACCTCACACCAGTGAGGATGGCCACCATCCAAAACACAAACAACAACAAATGTTGGTGAGGATGTGGAGAGAGGTGAACCCTTCTACACTGCTGGTGGGAATGTAAATTAGTTCAACCATTGTGGAAAGCAGTATGGAGGTTCCTCAAAAAACTCAAAATAGAAATACCATATGACCCAGGAATCCCACTCCTAGGAATTTATCCCAAGAATGCAGCAGCCCAGTTTCAAAAAGACAGATGCACCCCTATGTTTATTGCAGCACTATTTACAATAGCCAAGAAATGGAAGCAAACTAAGTGCCCATCAGTAGATGAATGGATAAAGAAGAGGTGGTACATATACACAATGAAATATTATTCAGCCATAAGAAGAAAACAAATCCTACCATTTGCAACAACATGGATGGAGCTGGAGGGTATTATGCTCAGTGAAATAAGCCAGGTGGAGAAAGGCAAGTATCAAATGATTTCCCTCATATGTGGAGTATAAGAACAAAGAAAAAACTGGAGGAACAAAACAGCAGCAGACTCACAGAACCCAAGAATGGACTAACAGTTACCAAAGGGAAAGGGACTGGGGAAGATGGGTGGGAAGGGAGGGATAAGGGGGAAAAGGGGCTATTACAGTTAGCACACATAATGTAGCAGGGTGGGGGTTGGGGGATACAGGGAAGGCAATATAACACAGAGAAGACAAGTAGTGATCCTATAACATCCTACTACATTCATGGACAGTGACTGTAATGGGGTATGTGGTGGGGACTTGATAATAGGGGGAGTCTAGTAACCATAATGTTGCTCATGTAATTGTACATTAATAACAGCAAAAAAAAATGTGTAAACATAAAAAAAATTTTGTGGAATGGTTCTTTTTTTATATGTGTTGACTAGCAATATTATCCAACCACATTTGAAAGTGGTTTTCCCATCAATAAGCACGATTTGACATGATGATTGATGATTTACAGCCCACGCAGAACAAAAGTATAGTAAACAGGAAAACTGAAAATTCTATCTCAAAGTGAGTGATGCTAACATTTTTAGCTGCCTTTAAATTTACATAGCCTCAATTCTTCGGGTGGAATTTTCCAAGAGTTAAAAGAGTAGCAGTGTCTTATAATGAACAATCTGTCCTAGATGCTGAAAATACAGCCCCACCTCAGCAAATGAACTAAAGGCAGGCTGATGCCAGATTTCAGAGAATAATGAGACAATACATGTGCCCTTCTATTCTCTGCTGGGATTGCTCTGGCCTCTATCACCAATAATCTCCACACTAACTTTAGTGGAGGATCCTTAGCTCTCTTCTTTGGCATTTTAGCAGGTCACAGAGCTGTTCTCTACCTTACACGAAACACTTCTACCAACCCCTCGTCCATGGTAACCACCAGTCACTTCTCAGTGTCTATGAGTCTACTGCTATTTTGTTCATTTTATTTTGTTTTTAGATTCCACAAATAAGTAAAATCATATGGTATTTGTCTTTCTCCACCTGGCTTATTTCACTTAGCATAACACCCTCTAGATCAATCCATGTTGTTGCAAATGGCAGGATTTCTTTCTTTTTATGGCTGAATAATATTCCACTGTGTATGTGCACCACATCTTCTTTATCCATTCATCTGTTGATGGACACTTAGCTTGCTTCCCTACTTTGGTTATTGTAAAGAATTCAGCAATAAACACAGAGGTGCATATACTTTTTGAATCAAGAATTTTGTTTCCTTTGGGTAAATTCCTAGAAGTGGAATTTCTGGGTCATACGGTATTTCTCTTTTTAGTTTTTTGAGGAACCTCCATACTGCTTTCCACAGTGGCTGCACTAATTGACATTCCCATCAACAGTACAGGAGGGTTCCCATTTCTCCACATCCTCGTCAAAACTTATTTCTTATCTTTTGGATAGCAACCATTTACCTGGTGTGAGGTGGTATCTCACTGTGGTTTTAGTTTGCATTTCTCTGATGATTAGTGATGTGGAACATCTTTTCATGTGCCTGTTGGCCATCTGAATTTTTTCTTTAGAAAAATATCTCTTCAGGTCCTCTGTCCATTTTTTAACCATGTTATTTGTTGTTTTGGTGTTGAGTCATATGAGTTCTTTATATATTTTGGATGTTAACCCCTTATTGGACAAATTATTTATGAATGTATTCTCCCATACTGTAGATAGCTTCTTATTCTGATGATGGTGTCCTTTACTGTACAGAAGCTTTTTAGTTTGATGTAGTCCCACTTGATTTTGTTCCCCTTGCCCGAGGAGATATGTCCAGGAAAAAATTGCTCATGTTTATGTTCAATAAATTTTTGCCTATGTTTTCTTTTAAGAGTTTTATGGTCTCATGTCTTACATTTAGGTCTTTAATCCATTTTGAGTTTACTTTTGTGTATGGAGTTAAACAGTAATCCAGTTTCATTCTCCTGCATGTAGCTGTCCAGTTTTCCCAACACCAGTTATTGAAGAGACTTTTTCCCCGTTGTATATTCACGGTTCTTTATGGTATATTAATTGACCATATATGCATGGGTTCTGGGCTCTCTATTCTGTCCCATTGATCTATGGGGTCTGTTCTTGTGCCAGTAAAGTACTGTCTTGATTTCTGTAGCTTTGCAGTATAGCTTGAAGTCAGGGAGCCTAATACCCCCAGCTTTGATCTTCCTTTTCAGGATGGCTTTGGCTGTTTGGGACCTTTTGTGGTTCCATGTGAATTTTAGAATTATTTGCTCTAGTTCATTGAAAAATGCCATTGGCTTTGGGCAGGATGATTATTTTGACAATATTAATTCTTCCTATCCATAAGCATGGGACAGATTTCCATTTATTTGTGTCTTCTTTAATTTCTGTCATTAGAGCCTTACAGTTTTCAGAGTATGGGTCTTTCACCTCTTTGGTTGGGTTTATTCCTAGGTATTTTTTTTTTTTGATGCAATTGTAAATGGAATTGCTTTGCTGATTTCTGTTTCTGCTAGTTTGTTGTTAGTATATAGGAATGCAACAGATTTCTATGTATTAATTTTGTATCCTGCAACTTTGGTGAATCCAGTTATTAGTTCTAATGGTTTTTTCATAGAGTTTTTAGGGTTTTCTATATATAATATCATGTCATCTGCAAACAGTGAGAGTTTTACTTCTTCCTTACCAACATGAATGCCTTTTATCTCTTTGTGCTGATTGCTATGCCTAGGACCTCCAGTACTATGTTGCATAAAAGTGGTGAGAATGGATATCCTTGTCTTGTTCCTGATCTTAGAGGAAAAGCTCTTAGCTTTTCACGATTGGGTATGATATTAGCTGTGGGTTTGTCATATATGGCCTTTATACCCATTTTGTTGAGAATATTTACCACAAATGGATGGTGAATTTTTTTCAAATACTTTTTCAGCATCTATTGAGGTGATCATAATAATATAATTATTATCCTTTTTTTGTTAATGTGGTATATCACATTGACTGATTTACAAATATTGTACCATCCTTGTATTCCTGGAATAAATCCCACTTGGTCATGAAAGATGATTCTTTTGATGTATTTTTTAATTCAGTTTGCTAATATTTTGTTGAGGATGTTTGCATCTATGTTCATCAGGGTTATTGGTCTAAAATTTTCTTTCTTTTGTGGTGTCTTTGTCTGGTTTTGGTATGAGAGTGATGCTGGCCTCATAGAATGAGTTTGGAAGTATTCCCTCCTTTTCCACTTTTCGGAATCCTTTAAGAAGGATGGGTATTAGTTCTTCTTTAAATATTTGGCAGAATTCAGATGTGAAACCATCTGGTCCTGGAATTTGTCTGTTGGGAGTTTTTGGATTACCAGTTCAATTTCATTGCTGGTGATTGGTCTATTCAGATTCTCTGTTTCTTCCCAGGTCAGTCTTGGAAGGCTGTACTTTTCCTTTTGGAAGATATTTCCTTGGAAGGTATTGTCCTTTTCTTCTAGGTTGCCCAACTTATTGGCATATAGTTTTTCATAGTATTCACTAAAAGTTCTATTTCTGTGGTGTCAGTTGTGACTATTCCTTCTTCATTTCTGATTTGCTCATTTGTGTACTCTCTTTTTTTTTTCATGATAAGTCTGGCTGGGGGTTTGTCTATTTTGTTTATCTTGTCAGAGAACCAGCTCTTGGTTTCATTGATTTTGTTTCTATTGTTTTATTCTTCTTTATTTTATTTATTTCTGCTCTGCTTTTTATTATGTCTCTCCTTCTACTAACTTTGGGTTTCATTTGTTCTTTTTCTAGTTTCTTTAATTGTGAGTTTAGACTTTTTATTTGGGATTGTTCTTGTTTCTTGAGGTAATTCTGTATTGCTATGTACTTCCCTCTTAGAACAGTCTTTGCAGCATCCCACAAATATTGGAATGTTGTATTTTTGTTTTCATTTGTCCCCATGTATTGTTTGATTTCTGTTTTGGTTTGTTCATTGATTCATTGATTATTATTATTCTTTAATTAAAATTTATGCCTTTTTTCCAGGTATTTTCTGGCCACACTTTATTAGGAAGGTAAAATAGAATCTATATCCAGGACATGTTGATATTGGGGGCTCACCAGGATATCTACAAAAACTGCTTTCCTCCGCTTGATGCCTGGAGAAGGGCCCTGTGCAGGGTGGAAACTTGCCAAGCAAGACTCCTTGCAGCCTACTATCCGATGCCTTCCTGCTTGTCTTTGATGGCCACCTGGAATTGCTCTTCCAGGAGGGAGAGCTCGCTGATGAGGTCTGTGAAGGCCTCCCGGGGGCTGTAGTCTGGTGTGGTCTGCACACGAATGATGATCTTGTACTCCAAGGGGTGGGGGACTTTGTAACCAGCCAACAATACCTGAGGGTCCTTCAACAGCTGCGACTTAACGATGTTGCCGAGCATGTGGTCTTCTTTGTTGATGGTGAACAAACAGGCATTGGGTACCTTGGTGTCCTTGTTAATGGTGATCTTCTTCCTGCCCTCGAAGAGCAAAAACGAGTCGAAGGCAGGAGTGTTCATGCTAGCGCAGCAGCTGCTGATCCATTGATTATTTAGAAGCATGTTGCTCAGCTTCCATGTGTTTGTGGGGTTTTTTGTTTTCTTTGTGTAATTTCTTTCTAGTTTCATACCACTGTGGTCTGAGAAGTTGCTTGATACAATTTCAATCTTTTTAAATTTATTGGAGCTCTTCTTGTGGCCTAGTATGTGATCTATTCTGAGAACATTCCATATATACTTAAGAAAAATGTGTATCCTGCTTCTTTTGGGTGGAGTGTTCTGTAGATATCTGTTAAGTCCATCTGGTCTGATGTATTGCCTCTGTTTCCTTATTTGCTTTCTGTCTCGTTGATCTATTAATGTGAGTGGTGTGTTAAAGTCTACTAAAATGAATGTGTTGTAATCTATTTCCCCCTGTGATTCTGTTAGCATTTGTTTTACATATTTAGGTGCTCCTATGTTGGGTGCATAGATATAGATAATGGTTATATCCTCTTTTGTTTCTTCCTTTGTATTAGATGAATCTGCTATGCTTCCTGGTCTAGAGAGTAATGGCTTTATGAAGAAGGTGTCCTGTGGTGCCCAGAAGCCCAAGACTCTTTACTCTCAAGTGCTTGGTTCCCTTTTGCAGTGGAGCCCAGCTGCTTTTGACCGGCTATGGGTGAGGCTGCCTTTCTGACTCTCTGCTTGCAGTGCCTGATCTCAGTCCACAGCAGGTGGAAGATGGCCTGAGCCAGCCCTTTGTGAGCCAAGCGGTGATGCTTCTGCGGGGATCACTGTGGGCAGGACCACCCTCTTCCTACCCTGCAGCAATGATGGCTGGGCCCCCCATGAGGAGGAAGGAGTTGGGCTGAGAGAGGGCCAAGAAAGCTGGGAAAGCCTTCCTCTGCCTGCCAGGCAGCAAAGTCAACAGTCCCACTGGGCCAGGCAGGAGGGCAGGCAGGTGTGCCGGGAAGTGCCTCAGGGCTGAGTTACCAAGTGAGGGGGGTGGAGCACTTGGGGCTCCAGTGAGCACCGACCAGCGGGATTGAAGGAGGGCTGGGAAAGTATCATTCACCTGCCTTCTCTCTTGCAGAGAGAGCTCTGTCCAGTCCTTGCCCTCTGACTCTCTTCCTGCTGCTGACAAATCTCTCAAAGTGCCCCCTCTTTGTTGTGTCTCAGCAGGACCAGTGGAGTGTGCTTGTCTTCCACAAACAGCAGGAATCAGCTTCCCAGAGTGCTCTGACTCTCCCTGGTGTCCAGCCCTGCTAATGCAATGTGGAGTCATGATCCCAGAGCAGATCTCTAAGGCCAGCTGTGTAGGATTCCTGAGTGCTTATCCCCTTCCTGCTCCATTCCTCTTCCTCTCACTTGTGAGCTGGGGTGGGGGAAGGGCTGGGGTCCAGTCACAGCTCTGCCACTTTACCCCTTTCTGTGTGATCTTCTCTTCACCAGGTGCCAGTGGTCTGCTCTGCAGTCTTCAGTCATTCTCAGGGTTAGTTGTATTTGCTGTAGTTGCTTCCTTGGTGTGTGTGTGGGAGGAAATTCCTGCCTTGCCTTCCTAGTCTGCCATCTTTTTTTCCCCAGAATGGTTCTTTAAAATGTAAATATTTTACTTTCATAAAAATTTCAATTTATTCATGCATTTATTTATAGCAATACGGACTCATGGTTTTCTATTTTATTCAGCCCATAACTATCATTATTTATTTTGCTCTCAAATTGTCCCATTTTTGCCTAGGGGGAGCCCTTCCAAGTGGGACATATCCTTTTGACATGTCTCCATCACTCTTTGAGCACTTCCTTGTTTTTGTTTATAACAACATGATCTGGACTCCTTTTCTGCTTTCTCTGTCCCAATCCTGGAATCAGTCATTCATCCAAGAACACTTGGTTCCCTTCAGTGAGTGGAGAATGCTATTTAGAAGCCAAGATCTGGATACTAGGCATGCTCATTGCTACTGGAGTCTCACTACTCCCAGGTCCTCTCACTGGACAGAGCTAGAGAATACACGTCATTCTCTTCAGTCTGCTGGGGCTCCGACATCTCACGCCAGCTTCCCCTTTGCTGGATGCCCTCTTCACCCAACTTGGGCCCCAACAGCCCACAAAGCCTGCCCATCTGCACAGATGTCACCTTGTCGTGCCCCACCTAATAGCTTTAGAACTGGATTTTTTGAGGTAAAAGGTAAAAGAAGAAAATGGAAGGAGATAATTCCCTAGATTCTTTAGTCATTTATTTTCGTTCCTATTTTCCAGTTGGTTATTGCTGATATGGAAAAATGGTATTAATTTTTCAATTAGATCTTTTATCTGGTAATTATTACACTGGTGTTCTATCTAGGTGACTATAGAGTCTGCAAGTAATGACAGTTACTTCTTATCCCCCAGTCTTTACATTTCTTTTCCTTTTCTTTGTGCTGTCAGCTACAATCCCAGGACTAAAACAGTAGCCATGGTATCAGGCATTTTGAGTTTTTTCTGATCTTAGAGACACCTAAAGTTTGTCCATTAAGAATATATTTACTCTAAATCTTGGGCATATAATTTTGGTCAGATTTTTAAAAGTTTTTTTCTATTCCCAGTTTGTTAACAATATCTTCAAATCATAAGTTATTGCTGAATTTATCAAAAGCCTTTTGTGTGTATATGTGCCTATAATGAGCAATCATCTGATTTTTCTCCTTCAACCTATTAACATGGAAAACAGTGAATTTTCTGATGGTTAATTCTTTCTTATCTGTGATAAACCCCATTTGGCCCCAATTAAAAAAAAAATAAAAAGGATCCAGTTAGTATTTTATTTAGGATTTTCATCATTGTGTTCATAGGTGAAATGAACCTGTAATTTTCTTTTCTTGTCTTATTTATTCTTCCAATTTTGAAAGTAAGATTATACTACTTCATAAAATGTGTTAAACTATCATTCCTTTTTTTTTTTCCAGATCCCCCTGCTTTAGAGTTGAGACTTTAATACCCAGAGAGAGGCAGGGATTTGGCAAAGATCACACTGGGGATTAAGGACATATTCTGTCCTGAAAAAGATCCCTCTTGCAGACATCATCCAGCTGGGTGCCTTAAGGCAGAAGTGCTCAAGCCGCTGCACGGTCATCTGTGCTGAGCCCTGCCTGTCGGGGAAGAGAACACCGGGATCTTGGGTCTGAGTCAGCTCTGCCACAAGACTTTGCCTCTGTGATCTCGGGCACTGGTTTCCTCCTCGGTAGGAGGGAGGCATGCGATCAGGCAACCCTGAGGACCGTTCTGTCCCTCACCACTGAGGCCTTTGTTCTCAGACACTCTCCTGGGGTTTTAGGCCAAGCTTTAGAGGCCCAAATAGAATCTGGTCATGAAGGGAAAGATCGGTGGGAGTGTCATCCACACAGGCAGCCAGGGCCTTGTTTGCAATGCTAGCCCTGGTTGTGCTCACAGCCTGGCGCAGATCTCCACGTCTGGGAGATCAGGCTCCAGTGATATGTCTTCTGAGGCAACAGGCAGGGGAAGGAAGGGACCTGGGAGAAAGAGGAGGAAGGAGAAGCTGCCTTCCTATCTCCCGGTGGGGGGTCAGTCCTGGTGGGGCACCGGCCCTACCCCGGGACCTGGCCCTTCAGAGGCCTCAGAGGCCTGGGGAGGCCAGCTCAGCCTGGCTCAGGCTGCTTTGTGTCTGGGACTCTACCAGAAGGCGACCTCTAGGGCCCTACTCCCTTGGAGGCCTGACTAGTTCTCCCCATCCCTCCTCCTCCATGCTGCTTCTCTGCCCCAACTCAGGGCTGCCAGCTCTGCTTTCTAACTCCCAGCCAGCAAAACCCTACCAGCCCATTCCACTGCCCCTCTTCCAACTCCAAACCCCAGCCTGAACTCTGCCCTTTTAACCCCAGCACAATTTCCCCTCCCTTCCCCAGACTTGCCTAAGCAAGGCTCATTCTCAAGCTAGATGGGGTCCTTCATCCCATTCTCCCCTGACCAACCTTGGTCACTCAGCACAGTTCATTTTGGGGTGCAGGGAAATGCTTAGTATCCACCCATTGGTCTATTCCCCTCTTGGCACACGGAGGCTGCTTCTCGCCTCTGCTCACAATGATATCCTGACTACTCCCAGAGATGCTCCAGAAGCCTTCCCCTGCCTGCTCACCCCCGCACCTGAGCTGGAGCAGCCCGCCCCACTCCTGCCTCTGTTCCCCACTGACCTGCGGGCTCCACACTGGCCTGGGTCCCCCCCACCAGCCCATGTCATTGCTCGTTTGGTACAACCTGAAGGTTTGCACCAAGCAGTTCCCTGTGTGGACATTCTGCCCCCTGCTTGTTAGCCTGTTATAAAACCTGATGGGTTTTCCAGGCCCAGGGATGCCTGTTCCCTGTGCTGTGGTCTTACAAGTAGTAAGCCCTTAACATACTTTATCTAATTGAATCTTCACATTCACAACAATGTTAGGCACTGTTATCATCCCCATTTTACAGACTGGAAAACCAAGACACTGAGACCGTAAGCCAGTTAACTAAGGGTTGAGCTGGTTTTGAACCCCGATGCAGTTAGTGATGAGAATGAGAGCAGCTCACGACCCAGCTCTTCCTTGGTGTTCAGAACCGCACTGGCTCTTTAAATGCATCATCTCCTTAAACCTTCTCTCCCACTTTCCACAACCTGGCATCAGAGTTCTCCACTGGCCCACACCTCCGACGCCCTTTCCACACACAGCCTGCAGGGCCCACGGCACTCTCAGCTGGGAACCCTCCGCTGCCTACAGAAAGCTTCACACCCCGCAGCCTTCCTCAGTTCCCCTTCTGCCACCCAGCGCCGGCCAGTCTGCCCCAATCCTCCGGCTCCTGCTCCTTGCCGTCCACAACTGATAATCCCTCTCTCCGCCGAGCACGACACCCGACCCTCTCAACCAGACTTTTCCCCGAGACATTTTAAATGTTTAAGGCTTTCTCATCTTCACAATACAAGCAAACCACACCCGCGCCCAACTCTAGCTGCCCTCCTATTTCTCCCCATAGCAAAAGTTCTGGAAGAGCCGTGTGCACTCGCTGTGCTCGTTTCCTCGTTTCCGCCTCATTCTGCAGCTCTGGCCGTTCTGGCTTTTGGCCTGCAGCTCCACCAAGGCATCCTGGGGTCACCACTCAGTCCGTGTCACCAAACGCAGCGGACACCGCCCAGGTGCAGGACCTTCAGTCTCTCTCTAAGCAGCCCTGATGCCGGTGGCCACACCTCCTTCTGGAGACACGCCCTTGCTTGTGGTTTGGCTTTTGCTTCTCTTCCTCAGCCACCTTTGATCGCCCCTGGCAATTTATCCAGCCGCCAAATGCTGGCTTTCCTTAACACCGTATCCTAGATCCTCGCTCCTCTCGCCGTTCTCTGTCCCTGGTGATCAGACCCACGCCCACAGAGATGCTGATGACTCGCAGGCGTACACCTCTGACCCAGGGGACCTCAGCTGGGCGCAGTCTAGCCCTCCAAGGGACACTTGGCACCGTCTAGGGACATTTGTGTTTGTCACAACTAAGGAGGGCTGCTACTGCCATCTAGTGGGGAGCAGCCAGGGATGCCGCTAAACACCGCACAGTGCACAGGGTGCCCGGACAGGCAGAATTATCCAGCTCCAAATGCCAACAACTGCAAGGCTGAGGACCACATTCCAGTACAGTCTCTCCTCTGAGCACCAGGTCAGTACATCCAACCACGGGTGCCACATCTCCTCCTGGGTGGCTCAAATACACCTCAAACTCAACCTGTCCAAGTCAGTCAGACTCAACTTCTCCCAACCTGATTCCCTACAATCTTCCCCACTGAACTAAGTTGCACGCCATTGCATGAGCTGGAAACCTGGTTGTCATCCTGGAAACGTCCCTCTCCCTCACCTCAACATCCAGTCCATTACCTGGCACTGCCCATTTTACCTCCTCAACATCTCTCCCACACCCTACCCTGGTACCATCATCTCTGGCTGAGGCTTTTATGAAAGCATCCTGTCTGGTCTCCCAGCCCTGTCCCAGGGGCCTCTCCAATCTTTTTGCCACACAGCAGCCAGAGTGATCCACATCCGAATACAGATCTGATTATGATATTTCCTTGTCTGGTATACAGATGGCTTCCCATGGCTCTTAGAATCAAGACCCCAAACCTCAACACAGTCTGCAAGGTCCACACATTGTGGCCTCTGGCAATTCTCCAGCCTCTCTTGGAGCCCCGGCCCACCCACCTCTCTGCACTCCAGCCACCATGGCCCTATCTTTCAGGTCTTCAAACCCACCAGGTTCCCTTCCACCCTAGGACCTTTGCATATGCTCTTCCCTCTGCCTGGACTGCTTTCCTTTCTGCCCCTCCTCCCCTAGTTAACTCCATTCATCTTCTAGATCCCACCTCAGGGGTCACCTTCTCAGGGAGATCCTACAGGAACCCAGAGTCTAGATCAAGTTCTATCATAAACCCTCACAAAGAGCCATGTTTCTTTGTTGCAGGAAACAGTTCAGCCTGTAATTCCCCTGCTCACCCATGCGGTGACTCGATTAATGTCTGCCTCCCGACTTGACTCTGCGTCCTCCAGGGTGGGGCCACATCTGGGCTTGCTCGCCAGCCCCTCGTGGAGGCCAGGACATGGAGGGGTCAGTGCAGTCTTGGAAAGCTAGAATGACTGAAATCCAATCTTTCCCCCTGGCATGCAGTGAATCACACCAAGAAGCAGCATCTGAGTTGTCCACCTTTTCTTTTCTCCCTGAAAGACATTGCTTCCATTCCGTCCTTGTTACAAAAGCAATCCATTCCTGTTGTGGAAAAATAAGAAAAGAAGAACAAACAAAAGTTCTTTTGTCAGTACCCTAATTGCACGTACTATTTTACAAACTACTTTTCACCCTGAGCAATGAAACATGAACAACAGGTATAGGTGGGCGACAGGAGCTACATTTCTGTAATATTGTTCTCTTGCAAAATATTCCATTATATGTAAAGAGCATAGATTCTTTCTCAATGGACCTGCTACAGTGGAATACGTAGGAAGCTTTCTAAAATACAGATTTCAAGCTCCATGCCTGGGAGATTCTGATTTGGGAGGACTTGGGCATGTCCTGGGTATTGCTACTTTTTAAATTTCCCCTGGAGATTTTGATGGGCATGTTTGGTTAGGAATCACCCATTTAACCACCATCTATTTCGGGCCACAAAGGAGCATCCTTCCCAAGTCCTGCGGATTCTGTCTACAGATTTCATCGTAGGTTGGTCCACATCTTTCCAGCCCACTGCCATCACCCCAGTCTGAGCCGCCTTCATTACTCCATTACTGGACTTCTGCATATCACCCTCAAGCCCTTCTCCCTCAGCAGCAAGAGTGGCCATGGTGGCTGGAGTGCAGAGAGGTGGGTGGGCAGGGGCTCGAAGAGGGGCTGTGGAATATTCAGTGGCCACAATGTGTGGACCTTGCAGACTAGCTGGGTACTAGATGGATGGATTCCCTAGGTGGACACGTCCAACTCTAGCTGTGCAGCAATAAGAATCCTTATGTCTGCCCTAGCATAGGTCCTAAATTATTTCAGAAAGCTGATTGCTAGGGTGGCCTTGCACATTGATAAGGCTGACAGGGCCATACTGCCAACCACTTTGAGATTTGCAGTCATCTTTCCCTCAACTGGGTTTCTTCTCCTGAATTAGGGCAATATTGATTTGATCTAGGAGGGGGCTGAGGCAGTGGGTGGGAGAAGCATGATCTTCATTTCTTTCCTTTATACCCTTTTGAGTTGTTTGAGCTTGTGATAACCTGCATGTACTAGTGTTGCTATTAAAAAAGAAATGCTAAGAGGATTGTTTGAAATGTCAGGTGGGCTTCCAGCCCAGATTTCTTCTTGTGACCCTGCTCTGTAGCTGCTTAACTGATATTCCCCCTCAGTTATTGAACAGACATCTCAAAGTCAGCACACGCATGAAAACTACCACAGCCAAACTGCCCTTCACCCCGCTCCCACCCGCTTTCCTCACCTTGCCCAGCTCAGAAGCGGCACCTCCCTTCGCCCAGCTGCTCGGGACGGATGCAGCTCTCTCCCTCACCCCTCCTCCGGCCTTCCCAAGGCCTGCGGATTCTGTCTGCAGATCCCATCGTTGGTGGGTCCACATCCCTGCAGCCCACCGCCGTCGCCCCAGTCTGAGCCGCCTCATTACTCACCTGCGCTCCTGCCTGTCTCCCTCCAACAAGCCCTTCTCCCTCAGCAGGTCCTTCAAAACCTAAGTCACATCAAGACTCAATGCACCTCAGGGTGCTCTGATAACTTCTTGTCACACTAGGAGCAAAATCCAAATGTTAGAGGTGGTGCCTCAGGCCTTGCTGTGCTGTGGGCCTGCGCCCCTCTCCCGCCTCGCCTCTCCAGGCTGTGGCCGCCCCGGCCTCCCCTCCGTGTGACGACACAAGCAGAGCCACTTCTCACCTGGACGCCTTGGTGCAGCTCTGACCATCCTCCTCGCCAAGCTTCACCTGCCCTCGGATTCCAGCTTGAGGGCTCGTCTCCAGCGGGGTTATCTTTGACCTCATGGGGGTAGAGCCCCCCCTTCCTCTCTCACAGCCTCCTGGGCTCTTCATGACCTCAGCCTCCATATGGACTGGTACGTTTAGGGGTGTGATAACTGGCTGCTGGCTCCCCGCACTGGAACACAAGCTCCCTAGAGTAGAGGCACACGGAGGTGTTCACGGCCAGCCCAGCACTGGCCGCCATGCCTGACAGGAGGTAGGTGGCCTGTACATTTCCACTAAAGGGGTCCAAGGAGCCGAGGTAATGGTATTACTCTCTCTATTTTAAAAGGGGTGCAACAGAAGTCTGAAATGTAAAGGGACTTAAACTGGTGCTGCCCAAGAAGTCAGTGGAGCTCTGGGATCTCACTCTGTGCCTGCAAACCCAGATGTGTGCCCCCCCCAGCCAGCCCCCTCCCCCATCCAACTCACGCGACCTACCCAGAGTCACTGGGTCAAAGTGGACACTGCATTCGCACCCTGGCTTCTCCAGCTGTTCTTTTTACTACAACTACAGTCCACACATTTTTATTGAGTACCTGCAGAGTGCCAGGCACTGTGCTCGTTGCTGGGGAAGCAAAGTGAACCAGCGGACACATCCTTGCCTTCCTGGCGCCGCATCACTGCAGGAGGAGGCAGGAGACACAGAGAAAAGTCCAGTAATAATGATGAATTCTGATGTCAGTCCCAGGAACTTAGCAGAGTTTCCAGGCAGCATCCCTGGCATTCCCATCTCCAGGCATCTGGAAAGTTTCTTCTGCCCGCAGCCCTTCCCCAGAGCTTCCCTAGCTCACCCACTCTCCCAGGCGGACCCCTCCACCGCATTCCCAAGTGCTCACTTCAGGCCACCACCAGAGGGCAGCCGTGCTCCAACTCAGACCAATACCCTGCCCAACCCAGTTAGGCCCAGTTTCCACCAGAATCTGACTTAGGGTGGGGATGGAAGAGTTCCTCAACTGTTTTTCCTCCCTTGTCTTCCTCCTACTTTATCATCTGCTCATTCATTCAATAAACTTAAACTAGCTTGACTGAGATATAATTTATATACCATAAATGTTCACCCACTTGGAGTATACCATACTATGAATTCTAGTACATTTATAGAGTTGTACAACCTTTACTATAATCCAATTTCAGAACATTCTCATCCCCCAGGAGGCCTTGCACCCATTAGCAATCACTCCCCAGCCCTCTACCTTCTATTCCTCTCCCTCCCCAGCCCCAGGCAACCATTAATCACTTTCTGTCTCTATAGATTTACCTTTTCTGAACACTGCATATAAATTGAATCACAGAGTATAGTCTTTTGTATTTGGTTTCTTTCACCTAATATAATCGTTTTGAGACTCAACCATGTTGTAGCATGTGTCAGCACTTCTTCCTTTTTATTACTGAATATTGCATCGTGTGGGTAGATCACACTTTATCCATTGCTCTGTTGATGGACATCAGGTTTTCTTCTACTTTTTGGCTATTGTGAATAATGCTGCTATGAACATTTGTGTACAAAGTTTTTTTAACTGAGATAAAATTCGCATACCATAATTCACCTTTTTAAAGACTACAATTCAGTAGGTTTTTTGTTTATTCACAAACTTCTGCAACCATCACCACTATCTAATTCCAGAACATTCCATTATCCCAAAAAAGACACTGCACTCATTAGAGGTCACTCACTACTTTCCCCTCCCTCCCAGGCCCTAGAAACCACTAAACTACTTTCTGTCTATGTATTTTCCTGTTCTAGACATTTCGTATAAATGGAATCATATGTGGGCTTTCTGCCTGGTTTCTTCTACTTGGTATATGTTTCTGAGATTTATCCATGTCACAGCATGTGTCGGTACTTCGTTCCTTTTTGTTGCCGAATAAGGCTACAATGTTAATGACATACCACATGTTATTTATCTATTTGTCAGCTGGTAGGCATTTGGGCCATTTCCACTTTTTGGCAATCATGAAGGGCGCTGCTACGAACATTCATGAACAAGTTACTGTGGGAGCATGTTTTCATTTCTCTTGCATATGCACCTAGGAGTACAACTGCTGGATCATATGGTATCTCTGTTTAATGTCTTTGAGGAACTGAGAAATTCAAAGCATCTGCGTCATTTTACATTCCCTTCAGCAATGTGTAAAGTTCTCATTTCCCCACATCCTCACCTTTTGCTTATAGCTATGCTAGTGGAGGTAAAATGTCACCCCACTGTTCATTCAATAAACTTTTACCAAGTACCTACTATGTGCCAGGCTCTTTTCTAGGTGCTGGAGATCTAGCAGTGAACAGGGCAGAGATGGCCCTGCCCTCATGGGGACTCAAGAGCTACTACAGATTTAGATATTAAGGGATAATGAATACATTGATAAGACAAGTTCAGAAAGAGCTCGTGCTATGAACACTTGAAACAGAGTAATGGATGGTGGGCGTGAGGGGGGCTGCATCATCTAGGGGGTTAAGGGAAAGGGCCTCTCAGAGAAGGTGACGTTTGTGATGAGACTTAACAGATAAGAAGGAGCCACCCAGCTCAGCCCTGGAGGACAAGCATTCCAAGTGCAGGGATGCGCGGGGCAAAGCCCCTGCAGCCTGATGAGTTTGGCACTGTCCAGGAACGTCAAGGGGAGCAGTGCGGCTGGTGCTAAGTGAGCAAAGGGGAGAGAGGGGGAGGGAGGTGGTAGGGGTAGGTGGAGGTAAATCACGCAGGTCTTTGCAGGCTACCATGAACAGTTTGAATTTAATTCTTAGGTTGGTGAGAAGCCACCTAAGTTTTGAGAACAGAGCATTCACACTCTAAAAAATGTCCCTTTTTCTGCATGTGGAGAAGAGGCCCTCAGCA
This sequence comes from Phataginus tricuspis, assembly GCA_029783875.1. Classification (NCBI taxonomy): domain Eukaryota; kingdom Metazoa; phylum Chordata; class Mammalia; order Pholidota; family Manidae; genus Phataginus; species Phataginus tricuspis. The sequence goes on along the minus strand of JAQQAC010002837.1, from coordinate 15,847,817 downwards.
GACAAGAGCAGAACAGGGAGACGGGTGAGGAACACATTGACACCATCCAGGTGATGGAGGTGGAAGCTGGGAGGGCAGATGCTGGGTCTGGATACGCTTTAGAGGTAGAGCAAGACGATTTATAGGCATGCTGGGTGTAAGGGACGGAGGAAGGAGAGGCGTCTTCTTCCTCCTGGCCCCTCTCAGTTCAGCAAACAAAGCAGTGAGGTCTCAATGTACTGATTTGACCCAATGGACTCACTGGGACCAGGACAGATACATCTTCTGCCTTCAGCCCCTTGACCCAGGACTCTCCCCCTACAGGAAATTGCAGGGGGAGGGCCAGTTTTCATCAGGGTCCTTTGGCAACCTAGGTCCTACCCTTACCGCTGTGGGGGTTGGAAAGAAGACCCTCACCCTGCCCTCCAGAGTTCAAGCCTCATGCCAGCCCTGCTCTGACTGCCGTCATCTCCAGAACACACTGCCCAATCCATTTTCCTGAAGCCATGTTTCCACCAGCTCGCACCCCCCAGGGCCCTTCAGTAGATCCCCGCACTCCTAGGAATGTTCCCCAAACTTGAGTGATATAGAAAGGCTCTCCAATGGGAAGAAGATTCTCCTGGCCAGACCTGTTGATGAGACCTGTTGTTATTACCCTGTTCCTTAAAACATAAAGCTAGGTACAAATTCTTGGGCTCCTATACAACCATAACACCAAGTTACAAACGGGATACAAACACAACTACAAACCCGGTAACATTACGATGAATGCCATTAATTTATTGTCCTGGGATGATGACGTTTTGCAGAATCAAAATCGCTCCTTGGAATGATGAGGGGTTTATTGCCTGGGCCAGTGCGTTGCTTTTTGCGTTTTGTTTTTACCTGGGGGCCCCTACACAGCGATGCTGGCTGGCCGACTTGGCCGAGGGGAAACCTCTCGTAAGAAGGGCACACAGGCCCACCGCTCGGCCTCTGTTGCTGTGGCATGTCCATCCCTCTGGGTTGCAAGCCCAGAACTATTTTAAGGACCTTCATAGGCCCGGAATTCTTACCTTGGGAGGCTCCACCTCACCTCTCGTCAACATATTAAAATATACCCACACTCCACATCAAATATCACTTTTTGCTATAGAAAGGAATTTATTTTTGTAATCCTGCAATTGAAATGATTTTAATGAACAGAGCAAGAGAGTGCGTGTGTGTGTGTGTGAGTGCGTGTGTATGTATGAGTGTGTGTGTGTGTGTGTGTTATTTCGGCTGTTGTTGTTCCTTTTGTTGTAAGTCACTAGATGCTTTTTTGGGTTTGAAACATCTCTCAGGCCCTTGGAATCCTCCTAGGCCCAAGAGATGAGCTCATGGCTGGAAAATAAGCCAGCCAAGCTGAGGCCTGCTTTTTTCTTCCCTCAACAGCCTGAGTCAATTAAAATGGGATAGTTGGTGCCAGTACACCCTAACCACAGACCAGTATGAGCATAATAGGCTCTGGGTTATGAGGCATGGGTCATTCAGAGGAGTAAGAATACGCTTATACTCATCGCTTTTAGATTATCACTGAAATGGAATTACAAAATTATGAAAATCCCGATGGAACCACATTCCTGGAACATACCTAAGGTTCCCCAGAGGTCTAAGACTCCAGTTTGAAGCCCCACAGCCTTCAGAGTCAGGTCCCAGCTCCTTGGCCTGGCACTCAAGTCCTGCATGTTGTTCAGCTAGCTCCCCTTCCCAGACTTTTGTGTTCCCATCACTTCCCTCTCTGGTACCCAAATATGCTAGGAGCTTCTCCACAGCTGGCCTTTGACCCTACTGTTGTTTCTGCCACAAATACCCTTCCTACAATTGTTTAGACTCTCATTTTTTTAAGGTCTTAAAACATTTCACAGGTAATACATGTTCACTGTAGGAAAATCAGAAAGGACAGATACAGGAAAATAAAAATAATCAGTGATCTCGTCACACAGAAAGAATCATGATTAACTGATTATTTGCTATATGTGCAGTCTTCAAACTTCCATTTTCCCTATGCATGTATTTATATTAACAAAGCACAGTGAGTGTTGTTTTCCAGATGAAGTGCTATGACCAAAAATATAGAGAACACAATAACACTCATCCTCACATCCAAGTTTTGACAAATCTTGACAGTTTTTGCATGTTTGCTTCAGCTTTTTTCTTTTCTTTCTTTTTTTTTTGAAACCTAACAGATATGGTTGAGGCCTTCTGGATTCCTTTTTGCAATTCCTCCTCTGCAGCCTCTACCCTGAGCCAAGTTTGGGATTTGTCATTCCCACTCATGCTTTGGATTTCGTCGAACTTCAAATGAATAGTGTAGTTCTGCATAAGTCTTCGTGCACCTTGCCTTTGGGTTTAACGTTATGTTCTAGAGGTGTGTTCATGTTGATCCATGTTACCCTAGTTCATTCATTCATATTGCCATTTGCATTCCAGGGGATAAAGAGACCATGGTTTCTTTGCCTATTCCACTGATGATTGCTTTTGCAAACCATGCTACAGAACATTCTGGTACAAGTCTTCTTATATATGGGAACATGAACTCCTCTGGGATAAATACCCAAGACAGAATCGTTGAGTTGCAGGGTGCATATAATGTCATTGCCCTGCTTTTGCTTAATCCCACCACAGCTCATGAACATTTTTCCATTTCAATGACTATCCCACATCTGTACATTTTAAATAGCTATGGAGACTTTCTCAGCATAATGATGATAGGCAAAATTGGTTTCTATTAAAATCTACTCTGTGGAGGAATATCTTTGCAGCTGTATTTCTTTCCCTTTTTGAGATTAATTACTTTTTTTATATTTTATTTTTTATTAAGGTATCATTGATATATACTCTTATGAAGGTTTCACATGAAAAACAATGTGGTTACTACATTCACCCATATTATCCAGTACCCTCCATACCCCATTGCAGTCACTGTCCATCAGTGTAGTGAGATGCCACAGAGTCACTACTTGTCTTCTCTGTGCTACACTGTCTTCCCCGTGACCCCCCCCACCATGTGTACCAATCATAATACCCCTCAGTCCCCTTCTCCCTCCCTCCCACCCGCCCTCCCCCACCCCGCCCCTTTGGTAACCGCTAGTTCCTTCTTGGAGTCTGTGTGTCTGCTTTGCAGCTGTATTTTTGTGCATATCTTTAGTCATTTCTACAACAGAAATTCCTAAAGACAGAACTTCTGGACCAAAAGGGATATGCATTTCAAGACAAACTTTCCCCAAAATTCTTCAGCCAACTGATCCTTCCACCAGCTTCCACTTCCTACCAGGGAAGATGGGCCTGTTTCCCCCAAAGCTGACCCATTTACTTCCTTATAAGCATTTGCCTCTGGAAAGCTTACCTGTCCTTAACCCTCCCCAATCTTGCCCCTTCTCCTCCTCCCTTAGCCATCTAGCCAATGGACTCTTAGAGATCGTAATAATTCTTGTAAGGCGTTCATCACGTTCTGATTTCTTCCACAGCCATTTTTGTATGTGATTTATCTTTCCCTCCAGATATAAATGTTTTTAAGAGCAGGAACTCTATTTTCTTCATTGTTAATCACTCATAATTTATACACCACCAAGTAACATTTATAGCACCTGCAGTAAAATACACATACAAACTGTTCAAAAGAATTCTGGATCACTGGGAAATATTTGATAAAAATATTCTGAGTCAATGAAGTTACTGCATTTCCATTTCATCCTACCCACCTGGCATTTGCGGAGCTGGGCTAGGCCCCAGGGAACCAGAGGCAAGCAGGTCCTGACACCTGCCCTCCAGGAGTTCACAATCAACTGAATGCTGCTCTGAGCATCCTCTCAGCCAAGGCAAAAATGGAAACATGGTAAATTGTCTCCAACTCATGATTAAAGAATGAAGGACATTTCATCTGGGAAAATTTCTTTACCCTGTGTTAAAGTATAAGAATGATTTGCCCCATAGGTGCTGCTATGGGGATGTATGTTTTGGACAGTCTTTTTTTTTATCAGAGCACTGCTGATATACAATCTTATATTGGTTTCAGTATACAACACAGTGATTCAACAGTTACCCATGTTATTTAATCCACATCCCCACTAGTGCAGTTACTATCTGTCAACATAGGAAGATGTTACAGAATCATTGGCTATATTCTCCATACTGTAATATTGTGCTTGAAAATTATTGTGCCCCTTTATCCGCCTCACCTTCCCCACCCAACCACCCCAGCCCCTCCCCTATGGTAACCACCAGTCACTTCTCAGTGTCTGTGAGTCTACTGCCATTTTGTTCATTTTGCTTTGTTTTGTTTTTATATTCCACAAATAAGTGAAATCATATGGTTGGACAATCTCTTTAGCAGTCTTTATGGCCAATGCAGAGATGCTCTACTCTATGTGGAGTTAATTCCTCCATCAGCCTCCGGAGAGCCAATGGTGTACTACGGAGACATCATCTGGTAAGGGGTCTTCTTGGGGGCGGGGGTACCGCCAATGTAGCCCAGGTAAAAAGTGTTCTGCTGGTTTAATGTCATCCTAGAGAAGAACAGCCACTGGTTACCTTGCATAGTCTCCCGGCCCTGTGGTTAGCACGATGTCAGGCTCCTGGCAAGGGCTTTTTCATACCAATTCAGCCAACATTTGTTTACTCATTCATTTCACTGAGTACTTACCACTTACTCAGGCAAATCCTGGGATATTTTGGTAAATAAGAAACTGGTGCCACCCCTACTTTGCTATTGGGAATGTAAAATGATATAGTCCCTTTGGCAAACAGTTTGGCAGTCTCTGAAGAAGCTGAACATACACTGAAGAAGCTGAACATACACTTACCATGCGACCTGGCAATTCTGCTCATAGGTATCTAGGTATCTACCATCGTGAAATACACAAAGACTTACAGGCAGATGTTCACAGCAGCGTTATTCTACAGACAAAAGCTGGAAGCAATCCAAAGACTGGAAAGGCGAATGGATAAACAATAGCACTAGAAAACAAACTATTGATACACGCAACAACATGGATGAAGTGCAAACACTTTACACTTAGTGGGAAAAGCCAGAGACAGAAGATCGCAGACTGTGTGATTCCATTTACGTGACATTTCCAAAAAAGGCAAAACTAGAGAGACAGAAAGGAGATCAGTGATTGCCTTGGGGTGAGGGCGCAAACAAGGATTATATGTAAACTGGTCTGAGGGATCTTTTGGGGGCGATGAAAGTTCTAAAAGCTGGATTGTGGTGATGGTATGCCACTCTGAATTTACTAAAAATCGTGGAATTATGCATTTATAATAGACGGATTTTGTGGCATGTTAGTTATACCTCATAAAGAGATGACAGAACAAGATGTGGTCCTCACGTTTGTGGGCTTTTATAATCTGACTGAGGAGAAAGACAGTAAGTAAGTAAATAATCAAGCAACAAAGTAGTGAATTACAAGTTCTGACAAACAGAATGAAGGAAACACAGTGACACAGAATAAAAAGGGGGCCTCCTTAGGTGACCTGGAAAGGACTGTCTAAAGAGGTAACATTTGGTCTGTGACCCACAAGGAAGAGAGATGGGCCGGGCACCCCAGGTGAGGGGACAGCATGGTCAAAGACTGGGTGAGATGCCTGTGAGCTGTATGTTTACATAAATTTTGTAGAGTTTCAAAGAGGTGCCCTGGTCTTCCAAGGCCACATCGCATGTGAGTGGCAGGGCAGGTGTTTAATAACAAGGTCTGTTTGTGCCTTCAGCTGGCATCAGCCTCCCCACCAACGTGCTCCTGTAGCGTATGCCAATACCCCCCAGTCACACACAAGCTGCCTTGCACGTCTCCACGAGCCTCCTGCTGTCCGGGGCCCCGGGCGCAGCAAGTAGAGAGGTGCCCAGGCACAGGTAGGTGAGGAGATGGCTGAGGTGTGGGTGATGTCATGCTGTCCCGACAGCTGCTGCTCAAACCACGAGTCACAGGGCAGGGGCGGCTGCAGGATCCGCACAATGGATCTGGCCCACACTCAGGGGACCCACGGTGCCAGGGGAGCCACTGGCTCCAAGTGGACCTGCCGGCTGCCCCTCATCTCCTTGTCTAGACTCTCATGTTCCGGAGTGCAGACCAGGATTCAAATCCCACAATACCCTTCCTAGCTGTGTGGCCTCAGACTTCACGGAGCCTTGTTGGTACATGGGAAAGAGCAGATTTAGGATTAGAATCCACATCTGTTTGGCTCTGAGGCCCTGCTCTTGGCACCAGCCAGACTGACTGGCTTCTTGCAGCAGGCCTCACGGATGGGTTTGTTCAGTGTCCTCAGCCTTGACTATGCAATCAGATCACCTGCGAGTTTCGTAAACTTTGGGACCCACCCGCAGAGATTTGGGTTTACTTGACCTGAGGTGAGGCCCAAGCACTGATATGTTTTAAAAGCTCCCTAGATAATTTAAATAGGCTGCCAGGGTTGAGAATCACTCATCTAACCCCTTGTTTTATAGATGAGACTAATACCCGGAGATTCTGAGTGACCTTCCCAATCCCCAAGGTCCCCCAGCCGCTTGCAGCTGTTGCTGGAGGCTCTGACTCCCCCCTCTGAACTACAGTGAGGACACATAAAGCCACAGTAAAGAGCAGGGTGGGTTCAATCCTGGGTTGTCACTTACAGGCCAGGTGACTTGGAGCAAGTCGCCTCACTTCTTTGACTCTCAGGATCTTCATCTATGAAGACAGGGTTTGTGTGAAGGCTGAACAAGCCAGTGTATGCAGAGAGGAGGTGCTCATTAAACAGGTCGCATTCTTTAGCAGAGAGCTTCAGTACAATCTGAGAGACATTAGTTGAGCATCAACTGTAGGCTGGCCCTTGTTTCCGGGGCTACAGAGCTGGGATCAGACAGGGAAGGCCAACAGAATAAGCAGACTAGACAGAGTGGGAGGCGCTGTGTTAGGCAGGAAGTAATACAAGTGGCTGTGGGAGTACAGATGGAGGAGCCCTAATCAGACTTGAGATGTAGACAGGGTGTCGGTTACAGGAGTGGCTGCATCAAGGGCCTCTTACCCTGAATGGACATTTGTTGAATAATACTTTATGATAAACCTTCCCTTCTCTTCATTCATCTAAACTTTAAAAAACCCTTTGGTATGGACAGTGACTGTAATAGGGTTGGTGGGGGGGACCTGATGAAGTGGGTAGTTTAATAACCATAATGTTGCACATGTAATTGTAGATTAATGATACCAAAATAAATTTTAAAAAAATGAATGTGTGCACAGAGTAAAAAAAAAAAAAAACCCTTTGGCGCAGGTAATATTACTCTCACTTAAGAGAGAAAGTTCAGAGATACAAAGAGCCTTGACCAGGCTTATTCAGATAAGGCCAGAATCCATTCAAAGAGTATGACTCCAGAGTGGAAGCTCATCCCATGGTCCCCAGTCCTAGTCAGATGGGGTCTTTTTGTGGGGTCCTGACCACCTCCTAGCCTGGATGAAACCCTGAGTTTGCATCCTTGGCCCTGACTGGTTAGGCAGCCCATGGGGAGTTCCCCTTGTGTCAGCAGAGCTGGGCAACCTGTTTCTTCAAGAGCACCTGGCTCGATGCCTTTCTGCTGCCCTTACCTGCACCCACAGTCCAATGGTTGTAGCTGCTTTGGTCAAAGACACCCAGGTGTGGGAAACAGCCCCTGATCTGGGTCCACCAGGCCTTGTCCCTGAGTCCAGATTCCCAGGAAAGCTTTCCTGAGAACATGAAGATAAAGGCTACCTGTCTGAGGGGCAAGGCCTGGCCTCACTCTACCACCTCCAGTTCTAGTTCACCTACTGTCCTCACTGCCCTTGTGCTCCAGGCACTTCTTCCTGTCCAGCTCCCTTCCCATGTCTGGGTCTTTGCACAGGCTGTTCTCACTGCCGGAGCACTCTTCCCTTCTCTCTTGACCTTGCACACTCCATCGCTCACACTCAGCTACTCCCTCTTCAGCACCTCTGACCATGTTGAGTATCTCCAGCACTAAGCACATCTTCTCCATATGACCAATCACTGTTGCTAATTTGGGTTTGACATCCTTTCCTGCCTACATTCACCCACCTTGGCCCAGTCTTATGCCCCATCCCATTTCTCCATGATCTGGCTCTCTCCAGTTGTCAACTAACAAATTCACAATTCAAAGTGCTTTTGTATATAATCAATATTTCCTCCATTTACAAAAATGCAATGAGGTAGCTGCTCAGTGTTAAAGAAAACATGATAGGATTGGATTAGAGATGGTGGCGTGAGAGGTGAGACAGAGACTTCCTCCTAAAACCACATATAATATGAAAATATAATTTAATACAACTAATCCTGAAAGAGTAACAGGAAAGAAGGCTGCACCAGACTGCATACACCTGGAGAGGAGCAGACCTCATGGAACAGGGTAACATACCAAAGCTGTGACCTGGAGGGGCCCAAGCCCTTCCCCCACCCCAGCTCACCAGTGGGAGGTGGAGAAACAGAGCAGGGACGTAGTGGAGGCCTGGGACTGCTAAATACCTAGCTCTGGAGATCTGCTCTGGGAGCATGAACCTACATTGCATGGTGCTCTGGTGATTTGGTGCTGTTGGAAAGCTAAGACAGGTGGAATACCCGGAGAGACAGAGATTCCAGCTGCTTGTGGAAAACAGGGATTCATATCCAGCTGATCTGGGTGGGAAGTCTGAGAGACTTCTTAAAAGCGAGAGGGCTGCTAAAGGGGCAAGGATTGCACAGAGCTTACTGCTCAGGAGAAAGGACAGGTAGACAAAATTGTCCAGGTGCACTCTGCCTAGAAGGTTGGGAGCTTAAACAATCTTCAGGCGCTCCGTCCCCCTGGCTAGCTATGCAGCTCCAAGGCCCCCCACCATGATACGCAGCCTGCTGTGTCTTCCTCTCAGCTAGCCTGCGCCTGGCTCAGGCTCGCAAATCAGCAGCCTCTGCCCTGACATCAGGCCAGCCAGAGGGAAGCCCCAGCAATGGCAGCTCCAAGCACAAAACATAGAGGCTTACACCTGTGTGTTTGGCCCACTGGTTCTGGCAGTGGAGACAGGCATAGCAGCCAGGAAGCAGGAAACAGCTCTTTCCTACCCACAAGCACCAACACTACTCCCCTGTGACCCCCAACATTGCTCCAGGGACTGAGCAGCTTCAGAGAGTAGAGCTTCTGGGCACTAGAGGGCACCACAGACAAATTATGAAATGCAAAGGAACCTGGTTCAAAGCAAAATTACGAATATATCTGAGAAAGATTCAAATGAAATCAATCTCATGAATCTTCCTGAAAGAGATTTCAAAATAAAAATCATTAACATGCTCATCGAAGTACAGAAAAATATTCAGGAACTCAGGAATGAATTTAGGACAGAGATCCAATCGTTGAAGAACAACGGAGGGTATTAAAAGCAGATTACATACGATGGAGACGATAAATGAAATAGAAATTAGGGAAGAGGAATACAAAGAAGCTGAGGCAGAGAGAGAAAAAAGGATCTCTAAGAATTAAAGAATACTGAGAGAACTGAGTAACCAATCCAAACGGAATAATATTCCTATTATAGGGGTACCAGAGGAAGAAGAGAGAAAAAAGAGATAGAAAGTGTCTTTGAGGAAGTAATTGCTGAAAACATGCCCAGTCTGGGGAAGGAGATAGTCTCTCAAGCCATGGAGATGCACAGATCTCCCAACACAAGAGACCAAGGAGGACAACACCAAGACATATAGTATTTAAATGGCAAAGATCAAGGATAAGGACAGACTATTAAAAGCATCCAGAGAGAAATAAGAGCACATGCAAAGGCAAAACCATCAGGCTATCATCAGACTTCTCAGCAGAAACCTTACAGGCCAGAAGGGAGGGGTATGATATATTTAATGCAATGAAGCAGGAGGGCCTCAAACCAAGAATACTTTATCCAGCAAGATTATCACTTAAATTTGAAGGAGGGATTAAATAATTTCCAGATAAGCAAAAACTGAGAGAAGCTAGGTCCCACAAACCATCCCTGCAGTGTATTTTGGAGTGACTGCTATAGATGGAAGTATTCCTAAGGTTAAATAGCTGTCACCAGAGGTAATATAAAGGGATAGACAAAGAGTACAGAATATGATACCTAATATATAAAGAATGGAGGAGGAAGAAAAAGAGGGAAAAAAATAGAACCTTTAGATTGTGTTTGTAATAGCATACTAAGTGAGTTACATTAGACTGTTAGATATTAAGGAAGTTACCCTTGAACCTTTGGTAACCATGAATCTAAAGCCTGCAATGGCAATAAGTACATACCTATCAGTAATCACCCTAACTGTAAATGGTCTGAATGCACCAATCAAAAGATATAGAATCACTGAATGGATAAAAAAAAAAGACCCAACTATATGTTGCCTACAAGAGACTAACTTCAAACCCAAAGACATACACAGACTAAAAGTGAAGGGATGGAAAAAGATATTTCATGCAACTAATAGTGAGAAAAAAGCAGGTGTTGCAGTACTTGTATCAGACAAAATAAATTTCAAAACAAAGAAAGTCACAAGAGACAAAAGAAGGACATTACATAATGACAAAAGAATCAATCCAACAAGAGGACATAACCATTATAAATATCTATGACCCAACACAGGAGCACCTACATATGTGAAACAAATATTAACAGAATTAAAAGGGGAAATAGAATGTAATGCATTAATTCTAGGAGGCTTCAACACTCCACTCACTCCAAAGGACAGAACAACCACACAGAAAATAAGTAAGGAGACAGAAGCACTGAACAACACAATAGAACAGATGGAACTAACAGACATCTACAGAACTCTCCACCCAGAAGAAGCAGAATACACATTCTTCTCAAGTGCACATGGAACATTTTCCAGAATAGACCACATACTAGGCCACAAAAAGAGACTCAGTAAATTCAAAAAGACTGAAATTGTACCACCCAACTTCTCAGATCACAAGGGTATAAAACTAGAAATAAATTGTACAAAGAAAACAAAAAGGCTCACAAACACATGAGGCTTAACAACATGTTCCTAAATAATCAATGGATCAATGACCAAATTAAAACAGAGATCAAGCAATATATGGAGACAAATGGAAACAACAGCACAACAGCCCAACTTCTGTGGGACACAGCAAAGCCAATTCTAGGAGGGAAGTATATAGCAATCCAAGCCTATTTAAAGAAAGAAGAACAATCCCAAATGAAGAGTCTGAATTCACAATTATTGAAACTGGGAAAAGAAGAACAAATGAAGCTCAAAGTCACCAGAAGGAGGGCATAATAAAGACCAGAGAAGAAATAAATAAAATTGAGAAGAATAAAACAATAGAAAAATTAATGAAACCAAGAACTGGTTCTTTGAGAAAATAAACAAAATAGATAAACCCCTAGCCAGACTTATTAAGAAAAGAAGAGAATCTACACACACAAACAGAATCAGAAATGAGAAAGGAAAAATCATGACGGACACAACAGAAATACAAAGAATTATTAGAGAATACTATGAAAATCTACATGCTAACAAATTGGATAACCTCGAAGAAATGGACAACTTCTAGAAAAATACAACCTTCCAAGACTGACCCAGGAAGAAACAGAAAATCTAAACAGACCAGTTACCAGCAATGAAATTGAACTGGTAATCAAAAAACTACCCAAGAACAAAACTCCTGGACCAGATGGATTCACCATAGAATTTTATCAGACATTTAGAGAAGACATAATACCCATCCTCCTTAAAGTTTTCCAAAAAATAGAAGAGGAGGGAATAATTCCAAACTCACTCTATGAAGCCAGCATCACCCTAATACCAAAACGTGGCAAAGACACCAAAAAAAAAAAAAAAAGAAAATTACAGACCAATATCCCTGATGAACATAGATGCAAAAATACTCAACAAAATATTAGCAAACAGAATTCAAAAATACATCAAGAGGATCATACACCATGATCAAGTGGGATTCATCCCAGGGATGCAAGGATGGTACAACATTCAGAAATCCATCAACATCATCCACCTCATCAATAAATAGGACAAAAACCACATGATAATTTTCATAGATGCTAAAAAAGCATTCAACAAAATTCAACATCCATTTATGATAAAAACTCTCAACAAAATTGGTATAGAGGGCAAGTACCTCAATATAATAAAGGCCATATATGACACATCCACAGACAACATCATACTTAACAGTGAGAAGCTGAAAGCTTTTCCTGTAAGATCGGGTACAGACAAGTCCGCCCACTCTCCCTGCTTTTATTCAACATAGTATTGGAGGTCCTAGCCATGGCAATCAGACAAAACGAAGAAATAAAAGACATCCAGATTGGTAAGGAAGAAGTCAAACTGTCACTGTTTGTAGATGACATGATATTGTAGATAAAAAACCCTAAAGAATCCACTCCAAAACTACTAGATCTAATATCTGAATTCAGCAAAGTTGCAGGATACAAAATTAATACACAGAAATCTGTTGCATTCCTATACACTAACGATGAACTAGTAGAAAGAGAAATCAGGGAAACAGTTCCATTCACAAGTGCATCGAAAAGAATAAAATACCTAGGAATAAACCTAACCAAGGAAGTGAAAGACCTATACCCTGAAAACTACAAGACACTTCTAAGAGAAATTAAAGAGGATGCTAATAAATGGAAATTCATCCCATGCTCTTGGGTAGGAAGAATTAATATTGTTAAAATGGCATCCTACATAAAGCAATCTACAGATTCAATGGAATCCCTATCAAAATACTGACAGCATTCTTCAATGAACTGGAACAAATAGTTCTAAAATTCACATGGAACCACACAAGACCCCGAATAGCCCAAGAAATCCTGAGAAGGAAGAACAAAGCAAGGGAGATCTCGCTTCCCAACTTCAAGCTCTACTACAAAGCCACAGTAATCAAGACGATTTGGTACTGGCACAAGAACAGACCTATAGACCAGTGGAACAGAATAGAGAGTCCAGATATTAACCCAAGCATATATGGTTAATTACTATATGATAAAGGAGCCATGGATATACAATGGGGAAATGACAGCCTCTTCAACAGCTGGTGTTGGCAAAACTGGACAGCTACATGTAAGAGAATGAAACTGGGTTACTGTCTAACTCCATACACAAAAGTAAACTCAAAATGGATCAAAGACCTGAATGTAAGTCATGAAACCGTAAAACTCTTAGAAGAAAATATAGGCAAAACTCTCTTGAACATAAATATGAGCAAATTCTTCATGAACATATCTCCCCGGGCAAGGGAAACAAAAGCAAAAATGAACAAGTGTGACTATATCAAACTAAAAAGCTTCTGTACAGCAAAGGACAACATCAGTAGAACAAAAAGACATCCTACCATATGGGCAAATATATTCATAAATGACATATCCAATAAAAGGTTGACATCCAAAATATACAAAGAACTCACGCACCTCAACAAACAAAAAGCAAATAAGCCAATTAAAAAATGGGCAGAATAGCTGAACAGACACTTCTCCAAAGAAGAAATTCAGATGGCCACAGGTACATGAAAAGATGCTCCACATCACAGTCATCAGAGAAATGCAAATTAAAACCACAATGAGATATCACCTCATACCAGTTAGGATGGCCACCATCCAAAAGACAAACAACAACAAATGCTGGTGAGGATGTGGAGAAAGGGGAACCCTACTACACTGTTGGTGGGAATGTAAATTAGTTCAACCATTGTGGAAAGCAGTATGGAGGTTCCTCAAAAACTCAAAATAGAAATACCATTTGACCCAGGAATCCCACTCCTAGGAATTTACCCTAAGAATGCAGCAGCCCAGTTTGAAAAAGACATATTCACCCCTATGTTTATTGCAGCACTGTTTACGATAGCCAAGATATGGAAGCAACCTAAGTGTCCATCAGTAGATAAATGGATAAAGAAGATGTGGTACATGTACACGATGGAATATTATTCAGCCATAAGGAGAAAACATATCCTACTATTTGCAACAACATGGATGGAGCTGGAGGGTATTATGCTCAGTGAAATAAGCCAGGCGGTGAAAGACAAATATCAAATGATTTCCCTCATCTGTGGAATATTAGAACAAAGCAAAAACTGAAGGAACAAAACAGCAGCAGACTCACAGAACCCAAGAATGGACTAACAGTTACCAAAGGGAAAGCGTCTGGGGAGGATGTGTGGAAAGGCAGGGATAAGGGGGAAAAGGGGCATTATGATTAGCACACATAATGTATTAGGGGGCACGGGGAAGGCAGTATAGCACAAAGACAAGTAGTGATTCTATAGCATCTTACTACACTGATGGACAGTGACTGTAATGGGATATGTGGTGGGGACTTGATAATGGGGGAAATCTAGTAATCACAATGTTGTTCATTAAGTGTATATTAATGATACAAAAAAATTAAAATTAAAATAAAAACAAAGAAAACATTACAAAACATAAATTTAAAAAGAGAGATTGAAAGTCATTAGAAAGATAAAGGGAGAAATCTATCAGGCATCTGGATTGAATCAGTTAATGAAGTTGAATATATAACTTACCTAAGAGCTTCCTAGCAGCCAAGGCAAAAAGGGAATTATGCTGGATTTTTGGTAGTCTGGTTCTGGGATGACTTTGTTCCTGAAAAAAAACACATCCTTCCTCACTCAATTGAGAGGGGCCGTATATTAAAGAGCTGTTGTCATCAGGGAAAGCCTTTGGGGAAAGGTTTTCTACTCTCTCTGCACTCCTGTCCCCTCTGACAATCTCCCTTTCCTGATCTCAGCTAATTCTCTGGCATTTTTTCTGCTTTGCTGCTCCAGCCTGGCCTATTTTCTCAGTTATGTTTCCCTGGCTCTGAGATCTGCAAAAGTAGTGAGTCTCCCATCCGTAGAGGTGTTCAAACTTGGCCGGGTGACCTCTGCAGGGGATACTGCAGAAGAGATTCAAAACTGAAAAATGGATGGGAATAAATAGCTTTTCACATCTTGTTCAGGTCTAGCGTTTAGGGCCTGTGAATTTGTACCTGAGTAACTGAGATGCAACTTGAATCCCACCACAACTCCAAGTCCTGTATAGACCTTCAGAAAAGACACAGGGAGTTCAGATCCCATGATAAGTTAAAAACTGCTTTACACTGGTCTAGTGACCATGTATGTCCCACTCAGCTTTAGATTCTTTAATGTAGAAAATGCTGGGGTGCATTCAATGACAGCGCATGCCCGAGTTTTATTGAAGTGTATCCCTGCCTGATCACAGACAGGAAGGGATTTGAAGCTGCTTATAAAAAAAACAAGAAAAACAACTATATTTACCAGAAGATTACTATAATAGACGAGTTATCTCATCTCAGCAGCCTCACTTGCTGGCTCTGTGACTTTGAGCAAGTTGCTTCACCTCTCTGAGACCCAGCTTCCTCACTTGTAAAATGGGATAATAGTAGTAACTATCCCCATTGGGCTATTATAGAATTTAAAAAATTAATATGGGAGAGTACTTAGCACAGTGCCTAGCATATAGTAAGTAGGAAATTCCTTTTAGCATTGATATTATAACTACATAATCTCATTTTTTTGTTTATAAAAAAGTAATCTGGGAAAACCAAGTCACCTTGAGACCTACTGAATTAGAAACACCAGTTTCTCTACCTCAAAAAACATTTAAAAGCAGTTTAAATATTTATTGTTTTTTTTAAATGTTAAAGCAGATTTCATTCATAATATCAATAAAACTTCTTAAAATTCTCTTTCCTCTCCCCACTCTCCCTCTTTTTCTGGCCTTCCCTCCCACCTTTTGAACAGCACAGCAGCCCCCATATCTGTGTTCTGATTCCCTCAAGCCCCCTCTGAGAGCTCAGCCTGCACTGGCTCTCACGTCCTTGGCCCCTGCCCCAGCCTTTCTCCATCTTTTCCACCCCAGCAACATCTGCCCTTCCTCTCTCAGCTTGTTTTTTTCCCTTCCTATGTCCCATCCCCCAGATTCACAGCATTAAGCCAGGCTGAAGCTGCCTGAACTACCAAGTTTCCTTCCTCAAAGGCAGGGAGGAAGGGCGGCCATGCACAGGTGGATAATGGTTTTCCTTTCACAAAACAGACACACCCATCAATACAGCTAAATGCAGAATCACCCCAAGGAGTTAACAGTGGTTAATACCTGAGGGGAGGGAAATGGGGGATTTTTTTCCACTGTGTTTATTTCTGTCTTGTTCACATTATTTTACAGTGAACATATATGAATTCATTTGAAATTGAAAAAAAGACTTATTTATTTTATATTTGAAATTAAGTTTAGAAATCAAGGCAAAGGGAGAAAACAGAAAAAGTAAAGCAAAAGCACGGTTAATATAAGTATCCAAAATTATATTCCATTGGTCCTGTATTTAAATCATGTAAAGTGCCTGGTATGGGGCCCAGGACATACTTGTTAAGTAGCAGCCATTGTAGATCAGGACTTACTGGACCTCTGACCCCTCATAGAAACTCAAACTGCCCAAATGAATCAGAATAGCTGGTGGCCCAATTGGGTTTGACAAGCTCTGCCGGTCACCTGGCCTGCCAGGCTCCCAGTGTGCTTCTTCCGATGCCTTCCTGACATCCTCCCAGGCAGGCTGGTAAATGTGTATGTTGGGGGAGACTGTTCCTGGAGAGTTTGATTAACTGCCTCCCGCCCCCACCCCCGACCCTGTCCAGAGTTCTAGATTGTCATTTCAGTTCAGTTATGGAAGACAAAACAAAATAAAAGAAGTGTAAAGCCCTTATAACAAGTTTCATTCTGTCTGCGTGCCTGTGGGCTGCCCAGTTTGTCCGGACTCTATCTGACTTGGACCATGGTGTAAGTCCAAAAATAAATAAATAAATAAATAAAAAGTCAGGCAAGCACTAAGTGTTCTTCGGGCACCTACTGTATACTAGACATTACCAAACATCTGTTTTGTATAAGGTGATAACACGGGCAAAACAGAGGAAGCATGATACCAATAATAACCATTGTCATTTATTGAAGGGCTGTGAAATATAAGCCTCTCCACAAATTCTTGGAGATTTTTCTTGTACCCTAGTGAATCCTGAGGCGGGGATAGACAGAACCACACCTAGATGCAAATGCCAGGTGCCTCCGAGGCCCTCACTCTGTGTGGCACTGGCCATGGTGACTGGCTGAAGAATGAACACATGTCTCAATAAGAGCCAGTGAAACTCAGTTTGCGGAATGTTGTTGGAACTGTTGAGAAAAGAGAGTTCCTATTTCTGCTGGAGTTCCAGAAAGACTAGGATGCATGGCTGGTGCTGCTGGCAGCTGTCTTGTGATCATGAGGAGAGAGGCTACCAGACAATGAGGCCCCCAGATAGGAAACCATCTTGAGATGGAAAGAATGACATTGAATCCTGATGACATTATCTTAGCTTCTCAACGCACATACCTAAAGTTAGTTCTACTCCTATACTTTCCACTTTAAGTTGGGTTTCCTGCCAATTTGAGCCCTAATGCTCCGAGTAAGCAATTGGTGGTGCCCAGAGACGTGAGTATTTGGAGGAAGCACCCGTCACCACCCAATCTCTAGGACTCTGACAAGGAAAACATGTTCTCCTGCCACACAACCGCTCATGTCTGTCAGAGAGGACACAGAGCGCACAAATGCCAACAGAGGCACCACAATACCAGCATAGGAGCAAATCTTCTCAGACTTGCTGTGCCTCCTTGGAAAAGTCACTTTCCCTCTCTGAACATTAATTTTTCTCATCTGCAATAGGAGGTGGGGTGGGAATCACAGCATCTAATGCATAGAACTGATCGCAGAAGGGTGTTTGGAGGGGATCTGAAGATCCCCAAGGAGCTGGGGTTAGGGTCAGAGTTGGCAGCAAACCTTATTTCCTCTGGGTCCCTAAGCAGGCTGGTGCAATGGAAAAGACACAGTCACAGTAACCCTGGGAGGCTGCAGTGCTGGTCCTGCTTCTGCTGCCGGCCCAGGGAGGGGCTTTGGGCAAGCTCCTCCCCACAGCCAGTGTTCTCCTTTCAGAAGTGAGAACCACAGCCTCTCAGTTTTCTTCGTGGAGCCAGGATCACATCTAGTTCACTGCTGTATCCCCAAACTCAACACAGTCGCTGCCCCGCTGATAGAGCATTTCAGAATGCCCATTGTGTGAGTGAATAAAAGGTGGTCAGGATATGCAACTTTTCTTTTCTCTTTTCAGGGCTCATTGTTGGAATATAACATATAGAGAAAAACACATGCATTCTAAGGAGGCTTCACAAACTGAGCAATCCCTGAACCCGGCCCTTCTGTCCTGAGACCACCTTACCAGCACCCAGAAAGTCCCCCTGTTACTCCCTTTCTAGTCATTCCCTCCCCAGAGTTAACACTAGCCTGACTTCTGACAGCATAGATTAGTTCTGTTTATCTTTTATCTTTATGTAAATGCATCAGTGCTTAACAGAGGGCCCACGTGTACATTAACTCATTAAATCTTCACATCAGTACAGGAGGTGGGCAGGAATTACAAATCCCATTTTACAGAGGAGAAAATAGGCCCAGAGAGGAGAAGGGAATTCCCCATGGTCACATTGTTAGCAAGTGGAGAGCCAGGATAACTGGGTTCCATTTTCATGTCTCCCTAGATCTCAGAATGTCCCTCTAGGTATCAGGCTGTGATTTCCAGGAAGACACTTGAGGAATGGTCAGGAATTGAAGCCCCAGGCCTGGACAGCTGAGATATAAGTTACTTATCCTCCAGGATAGAGAGAGTGTCTGGGCCAGAGAAGACCTGGTCACCTTTAGAGCATGGTCCAACCCTCCCCTCTCCATCATGTTCCCCGTCTGGTGCACTCAACATGCTTTGAGAATTTTGACAAGTGGCTCTCCACCCAGTGTCCTTTCCTCCACGTTGAAGAATTCAGAGAGCTGTTGAATAGGAGCAGGGAGAGTTATTTCCACACAGCCACCTCCCAGTTCTCCAGGTTGCCATACACACTGTCCAGGAGCAGATGGCCCCCTTTGGAACCTGGTGCTGTGTGCCTTGGCCGTCTCTCCTCTGCGTGCCCAGAGTCACCCTGAGCCAGCTCCTGAGCAAGGGTGGCGGCTCAGTAGGTACCCTCTCCTCCAGCATTTACCTCAGTCCCCAGCCAGTTCAACTCCCTCATCCCTCTCCCACCCCATGGCTGGTAGGCGAGATTCCCCAAACCTTTCCTTCTGGCCTCATGAACTCTTACATATCTTTTAAAGCCCAAATCCCACCAGCTCCCGGATGTCTTTTGTTTTTCCGGAACAGACACTCATTATGCCCTGTACACTGGCATAATTTGTTTATCTTTCTCAACACAGCACAAATATAGATGGTCATAAAATCACACAAACAAAACACACACTTTCACTACACATGTTTTTCTCTCCTTCTAGTAAACTGGGTTACATACAGTGTATCAAATTACAGCCGTGCCCCTCTCATGTGCCTACACTTACACATACACACACCCCACCACAAAACCACAGGAATTCGGTCTCTATTTGTTTACAACAGGGACACAAACAAAGTCGCTTTCTAGCGCGCATGTACAGCAGGCCCCAAACTTACAGATGGTACGCATGGAAATACAGACACACACTACACAACGTACATGTACACGCGGTTTCCCCCCTCGACATATAAACGCAGGCATGGAGAGCCCTCGGTCCTTCTCTCGGCTGCCTTCCCGCCGCCTTCCCTTCTCTGCGCCTCTCTCACTCGTACACACCCAAACGCCCGGGGAAGCACAGTCACAAACCCCAAATATTGTCAGTCTCTGTCTTTCCCTCAAATCTAAACACACTGGCACGCGGGATCTCTCCCTCCCCGCTTTTCTGTCTCCTCCTTCCCTCTCAGACACACACACACTCCACACGAGCGTGCGCGCACACACCCCACATAAACACACACGCAGCTGCAGCGCCCTGGGTCACAGTCCGTGCAGGCGCCAGGCTGGAGACAAAGGTCGCCCAGGCTCCCGGCGCCGTGCACAGGACACAGCTGAGCCTCTTCCTGGCCTCCGCCTGCCTCTCGGTGAGGTCTCGGCCCGCGCGCCCTCAGGAGTCCGCCCTCAGTCAGACCCTGCGCCTGGCGCGCCGAGGGTTAAGGGGCCGGCGGGCGGACGGGGGGGGGGCGGCGGCGATCTCCGGCTGTGATTGGCCGCGCCGCCCGAGCCCCGCGCCCCGCCATTGGCCCCAGGGCGGGCCCGCCTCCCCGGGACTCGCCGCCGAAGCCGCGCTCGCCCGCGGGGAGCCGAGCGCGCTGCCGGGGCCAACCTGCGGAGCCGTGCGTCCGAGGAGCGCGGCCGAGAGCCGAGAGCCGGGAGTTGGGCCCGGGGCGCGGCGCGGGGCCGGAGCGGAGCACGCAAGCTATGGTGAGTGTCGCGCCCGGCCGGGCCTCTCACGGTCCGCGGCAGCGGCGCCGGAATGGAACGGGGGCGGCCGGGCTCGCGGGGGGGCTGGGCGCCGGCTGCAGCTCCCGGAGGGCGTGGAGTCGGGGTCGCGCGGGCAGGGCTCGGCTCGCCCGGCCGCGCAGTCCTGAGTTCCGTCGGGGGTGGCCGCGCCGAGCTCGGTTCTGGGCAGCTGGACCTAGCGGGGTTTGGAGGGCTCGGGATGGCTGGTTCGGTTCGGCGTCAGTTGGTACGGTTCTGGCCTGGGGCGCCAAGAAGTCCTGGACTTGGGAGGGCTTAGACACCTTGGGCATCTGGGCTGAGTCCCGTACGGAAGTCGAGGACAATTCCCCAGCGGCTGGGTCCATTTGGACCTGAGTGCCCGGGACGCTGAGGCCGGTCGGCTGAGGCTCGGCTTGAGACATCGTGGGTGGCCGAGCCTGGCGCATTCGAGAGCTAGGTCGGGGCACTCTGGGGCTGCCGATCTTTCTGTGGTCTAATGGGGTGGAGAAGGGAGCTGGACAGCCAAGTTGGCGGCTGTCAGAGACTAGACACTTGGGGACCCTTCGTCCAGCGATCTGGTCTCCCCAGCATCTCCCAGCAATGGGTCCTCAGAGAAGGGGTTTGCTGAGGACTGGCACTGACTGGGATAGGCACCGGCACCAGGGAGAAGGAACTGGGCAACGGGGTTTCTGAAGCCCCACGAGAGGAACCCATTTGGTCCAGGCTGGGCTGTTGGGGGCTGTTTTAGGGAGAGGTGGTTGTCCCTGGAAGGAAAGCCTTGACTTTTTTTTTTTTTTTTTACAATCAGATCAAATAATTTTTTATTTTTATTTTGCTATTATTAATATACAATTACATGGGCAACATTATGGTTACTAGACTCCCCTTATTGTCAAGTCCCTACCACATACCCCATTGCAGTCCCTGTCCATCAGCTTAGTAGGATGTTATACAATCACTACTTGCCTACTCTGTGTTATACTGCCTTCCCCGAATCCCCCCACCCCACCCCCACCCCCGTGAAAGCCTTGACTTTTCAATCACCTCTCAGGAGTCTCATGATCACACCTCTCCGTCTGGGGGTGGAGGCCACCTACTTCTCTTTGGTGTCTTTCCCAATGAACAGGCGCCTCTGATTTGTTCTCCCGGTCTTGTTCTGTGCCATGTAAAGGGACTACAAGTCACCATGTAGGGTCTGAGGAGGGCATGCCCCAATCCCAGGCATAGAGCCCCTCCACTTCTCTGTGATGCTGCCAAGCCTGAAGGGGCCCAGGTGGGGGCAGTATGGTACTCCTGTGACATGAGCAGTGCCATGACTTCCCAGGATCAAGCTCTGCTGTGGCCAGATCTGGAGCCCCCTCACATCCTTTCCCCTCTCTTCTCTTCCCACTAGTATCTGTCTCCCGCTGCACCACCACTTGCCTCTCCAGAGTCAGTGATAGTGAAATTATGGCTTAGAGACCATCTTGGACCCAATCTACCTCCTTGTCAAGAACCTGTTCCCTGAAATGATCTGCTTGGACGGTTTCAGTGGCAGGGAGCTCACTCCCTGTGGACCTGCACTTGACTTAAGGGCCCAGTATATTGGCAATAAAAGGTGGTGAGACTTTGGGGTCAGATCATCCAGTCTGTTTCTGAGCCCATCTTGACCTAGGTTATTCAGAAAGAGAACTGTTTCTCTTTAAAAACCACCAAAGAAATAGAGGTCCCCTTGCCTTGGTGACACTTTTCAGAGCCTTACAACCTGAGAAGCCCCCCAGCCCATCAGGAAGATGCCAGGCTTTGGCATCACACAGACTCAGGTTTGGAGCCTGGCTCTTCCACTTGCCCATAGCGGCTTGGGTCAAGTCACATCCTTGCCTCTGAGTATCCATTTCCTCCTGGTGCAGCCCGATGATAGGCCTTATCTCACAGGGTGGTGTGGGGATTTGGTGAGAACACCCAGTGAGAGTGCTTGCTCAAATGCAACTATAGCTTTTCTTGTGCAACTTTAAGCTTAAATTGGAAAGTTCTGCCTGATATCTAACCTATTTGCTAGGCTGGAAGGAGGATTAAAGTTTGTCATGTTGTGGGGAGAAGGAGACAGTGATACTTAGAGGATCATTCATTTGTTCATAATTCTAGAGAGATTTATTGGATGCTCACTATATGCCAAGCACAGTGCAAGGGGGGAAAACAGGGTCATAACCACTGTTTTGAGGGAGCATCTACCAGTCTGTTAAGTGTCTGTAGCTGGAGATATCCTGCCAGGGGAGGGCTCCCTCCTGGCGAGAGAGATGAGAGAAAGCGTCACTGAGCAGGTGGCATCTGAACTGGAAAGAAGATTCCAGGTGAGGGAACCTGTGTGAGCAGAGGACCAGAGGTGTGAGAGCACAGGAAGTGCCCTGGGAAAGGCCGGCGCGGCACCTGGGCATGAGAGCCAGGAGAGGGGAGAGAAAGTGGGCAGGAGATGTTGCTGGGGCCAGATGGCTGAAGGCTTAGGCAGGCTGAGGAACTGGATCTCCACTGTGGATTGTTGACCCACCGTGTGTGGGTGGGGTGGGGGCTGACATCAGGCCTCCTCGGCCCCCACATTTTGGTTTCCCCTAAATGCTAGTCCCTGTGCTCATTCCCGAGGTGGGGGTTATTCAGGGCTGCTCAAGTGTTTATTCCTTGGACCTCCTGCTCCATGGATTTTAAACAAATCCAGCGTTCCCTCCCCTCCAGCGTGGCCAAGTTTCCTCTGGCCTCCAGCTTCCTAATGGGGCTCTTTCGGAGAACATGTGGGCTGTTTCCTCTTGGCCGAATCTCCCTGATGGTCCCCAGCTCCCTATGCAGGTCCCTAACCCCTTGACAGGGAGTCAGCACAGTTCTTAAATGCCTTGGGTGGGCTCCCACACCCCCCCAGTGCAGCCTTGGGGTGCAAAAGAGGAGGAGGATCCCAGAGGAGGCTTTTTGTATCTCCTGTCTCTAGTTCTCATACCACCTGGCACCAGGCACATAAAGGTACAGAAGATGCCCAGGATCACACAGCAGGGGAGTGTCAAAGCCGGCACAAACCTCCTGGATGTTTGAAGGGTTTCCAGGCAGGCAGGTTTGGGGGAAGGTGGCCCAACCTCACATCCCCAGTCTGGTGTTGTGGCACCTTGAAAATGTTCCTTCACATTCCAAACTAGGGGCCGAGCTTAAAGCCATTGGGAATCATCTTTACTGTGAGTGACTGAGTCCAACAGCGTCCACTACCTGCATGTATCACCGACTAGCTTGTGACTGTGGGTTAGCTATTCCCCCTCTCTACACCTCCTTTCTTACCAAGTTGGGCAGATTAGCTCCCTTCTCAGGATATCATGAAGGATGCAATGTAGAAATGCTTGGCGAATTAAGAACTGGAGAGAAAGTGGTATTATTTGAAGATGAGAGTCCAGCCACCTGCCCCCTGAACTAGCGTTTTTGTGGTTCCCAGAGTACAGGAGAGCCTTACCCTGAGTTATGCTGGTAGCTGGT
Organism: Phataginus tricuspis; assembly: GCA_029783875.1. Lineage (NCBI taxonomy): Eukaryota > Metazoa > Chordata > Mammalia > Pholidota > Manidae > Phataginus > Phataginus tricuspis. The sequence continues at coordinate 15,824,010 of JAQQAC010002837.1, read as the reverse complement.
TACTGGTGTTTCTTGCATCGCTAAGACTTTCGATAAACAGGCATGATGTTAACTTTTGTTAAAGAATAAGTACATTGTCTCCTAGACAGAATTGGAGAGACCAGGCCCTGTCAGGGAAGGAACAGGATTTGAAGGGTAAGAGGGCCACAAAGTGGGTTCGGCAGAGTCTCAGGCATTAGTTAGGATATAACCAGCTTGGCTAAAGTCCACACTTCGATGTCTACAGTGAGGGAGGAATCAGCAGCACATGTTTATGACTTTTCGTGTTTCTGCCCAATTTTCTTTTTCGTTAAGTAGGTAAGCACCCCTGTCATAGTCAGAGTGCTTCATTCATTCATTTCTTCATTCACCAAACAAGTCTGCCTGGCACGATGCCAGGCATGATGCCAGGCAGTCAGTGTGAAGGAGACCGATAGGTCTCTCTTGCACAGGCTGGCGGACAGACAGATACGGAGCAGGAAATTACAAGTGCTATTGCTGTTACCAAGGAGACTTGCATGGTGCTGTTGAGCAGATAGGGAAACCTCACCTAGGGGTCAGAAAAGGCTCCCTGAGGACATGACATTAAAGCTGTGGCCTAAAACACGAAGGGGACCTGGAAGAGCATTCCAGGCAGAGGTAGCAGTGTGTGCAAGACAGCACAAGACAGTACATTCAGGAGTTAATTCATCTGGAGGCTCAGAAGACCATGCTTGGGAGGTGGCCAGGGCAGAATTTATGTTAAACATTTGGGGCTCTGTCCTAAGAGCAGTGGGGAGCTACTCAGGAGTTCAGAGTGAGGGGCATGGCATCAAAGGTGACCACACGGGCTGCTTCGTGGAGAATGGATAGGAGGCATGAGGCTGGAGGCTGGAAAACCAGTTAGGAGGCTGTTGGAGTGGCCCTGGGAGAGGCAAAGGGGGTCTGGACACTGGTCACTGCTCCTTCCACCCCACACCAACCCCCACCACGCTGCCCAGCATGGGCAGTGAAGAGGGGAGGAGGCTGTGGCCCCAGAGGCCACACAAAGCCCCTTTCCCTGTGGACATTAGGTTTCCCCCCACTTCTTTCATGCAAATTACCACTGGGGCTCCTGGTCTGTAGGAACTTTGATCTAATAGAGGAGAAAGCTGAAACTCCCAAATGGCTCTGAAACAAGGTAGAAAATGGTAAGTGCCAATGAGGAGATGCAGCCCCAGAGTCACCCTGGCCGTGGGTGTGTATCAGGGAAGGCTTCCCAGAAGAGGTGGCATTTGAGCTTCCTATGGCAACAGGTAGTAGAATGGGATGCTTCCTAGGAGTCCAGTTCTGAAAACAAGGAGATACTCCCCCATCCTTAAGAGTTATAGTCTGGGGCAAAATTTAATGAATGACCAATGCTGACTCCCCTCAGGGTGTGGCCCTGGCAGCTGAGGGCCTCGGGGTCCTGCCCTTTTCCTCGGGGGCCCTGAGGGTAGGGATGGTGGGGATATTTGCAGGCCTCCCTGGACTCAAAAGCAAACCTTGGAATGGCTCCCTCCTCCCCCAGGGCTTCTGGGGAGCTCCTGAGGGAGATATGTAAACAGAGGAACAAGTTTCTGGAGCTCATTCAGGAAATTATCTTAGAGAGGATCCAACTTCAGGGTCCAGAGACAGGGAGGTGGGGCTGGCTGCTGGATCTTCTTAAAATCATAGATAGAGTGCTTGTGTTAAAAGGCAGTTTGTGACCATTGAATTCAGCTTCCCCATTTTACAGGTGGGAAGACTGAGGGCCAAAATGAGCATCCACCATGTATCTGACACTTAAATGTAACCTCTCTGATCTCACACCAACCCCAGGAAGTAGGTTTTTCCCCATTGTAGAGCAGGGAAAGCTGAGACTCAAGGATCACGTAGGGAATTAGGGGCTGTCAGAATTGCTCAGGATTCTGGCTTCAGTCCCAAGCTGCAGAAACTTTAGCAGAAACTCTGCCTTCTTGGGAAAACCTCCTGGGGACAGAGATGGGACTGTGGGGCAGTGGCCACAGGCCTTGGGGGCTGATGGGGCTGGTTGTAGGCCAGGCTAAAATGTTATTTATCTTTCACTCTTGCATGGCACTTGATAGTTAGTGAAGCCCTTTTCCTTCCCATTCACCAACCGGTCTTGGGTCCCAGTGCAAATCAGTGTCAGGGCTAGGACTTAAACCCAGGCCTGTGCCTTCTGTCACGGACCAGCATCTCCCTGGTTCTTGGCATTGCCCAGACCCTGCCCAGGTCTCCAGTGGCCCCCCTGCCTGGAGCTGTCCCAGCTTCCTCACCACTTGCTCCTGTAGCATGAACAGCAGCCCCTAGCCCATGAGCCTCCTCTCCCCCAGCCTCTGCCCCACAAGTTTTTTGCCTTCTTGGCAGGGGAAGGCAGGAGGGTGGGTTGGGTGGCAGCCAGGAGGAGTAGGGTTTCAGTGTAAACACTGTCATGTCAATGTTTACCTTTGCCTGGAACCCTAAGCTCCCTCCCGCCTCCCTGCCTGCCTCCCACATGCTGCCCATCCAGGTGCACGGTGGCCTGCTCTGAGGCTCTGATAAGCAAGGTCCAGGGTAGAAATCTAGGTTCTAACCCAAGCTCTGCCACTGACTTTGGTGTGGCCCTAGGAAAGACATGCTCCCTTCCTGAACCTTAGTTTTCCCATTTGTAAAATGGCCTGGCTGGAAGAGACCCATTTTCAGCAATGACATGTAGGATTACAAGCATAAGACTCTGGTTCAGAGCAGGGGCTCGAAGGCGGTAGCCCTGGGCTTGAATCCCGTCTCTACCACCCTCTCCCTGTGAGCTTCAGTTTCTGCATCTGTAAAATGAGATCCTAGCGGTTCCTGTTTGGGAGAGTCATCGGCGAGGATCAAGGAGGTGACTCCCGGCACAGGCTCAGAATGGAATAGGCAATGGTGGTGGTGATGATGGTAGTTATTGCAAATAAACATTTTATGATTCCCTGAAAAGACTGAATCGCAGCACTTCAGAATGGGAGCCAAGGGTGGGGACTCTAACCTCAAACCCTCGTGGTGCTGTGGGGCCACAGGCTGGGCTGGGGGCACCCAGGGGTTGAGAAAGCCCCCTTGGTCAGCTCCCCAACCCCCACCCTGGTAGCCCCCGACCCCACACACACCAGAGCTGCCCAGCCTCTGGCGTCCCTTACTGGGTGGAGGTCCAGGGCTGAAATAAGCTTGGAGATACGTAGCTGTGACAGGGGTGAGGGAGGACAGAGGAGGCGGAAGAGGGAAGAAGGACGCATTTCCTAAGCAGCTATTTCACAGAAGCTCCGAGGCCAGCACATACACAAGCTTTTCCGTCCTATCCTGGAGAGTTAGGGTGTGTGGGGCAGGGACTGGTGACCTTAGGGTGTAGGGTGGGAGGGGCAGGGGGAGAAAGGGGGCTGGCTGCCTGTGCAGCAGAAGTAGGCTCTAGAGACCAGTAGGGCTGCATTCAGACCAGGCCCCTCATTTTCTGCTGTGTCACTTTGGACAGTTATGTCACCTCTCTGAGTTTCATTTTCCTTGTCTCTTATATGGAGATATTGGGCCTGCTTTGTTCAGTAGTTGGAAGAATTTCATCAGATGCTATTTTAGAAGAACCCAGCTCAGTCCTGGCACATACAGGGGGCTCAGCTGATACCAGCCTCTTATTATCATGATCATGAGAACCGCCCATCCGTCCTGGTTCTGCTAGCCTATGTGCTTCTTGAGGGCAAGACTGCATTTTTACAAATTGTGGTATAATCTACTTAAATAAGATGCACTCATCTTGTACAGCTTGATTTTTGCAAATGTACACACCTCCCTAACCACCCCCTAGGTCAAAATATAGAACATGTCCACCTCCCCAAAGAGTTCCTCGGTGCCCCCCCATCAGTGCGCCCCTGCGGGTGGCCACTGACCTGCTTTCTGCCACTCTAGTTTTGCCTGGTTTTGAACTTTATCTGTAGGAATTCATGTATATGTACTCTTGGGTCTGGTTTCCTTCAGCTTCCATCAGCACTGAATGTTTTTCAGTTCTAAAATGTTGCCGCCTGCACCAGGATCTGCCCCTTTTTAGGCTGCATAGTATCCCACTAGGTAGAAGGACATGTATCTGTCTGCGGACGACATTTGGGTGGAAGCCAGCTTGGGCAGTTGTGACAGTCTGTGTGTATCTCACTGTGTTCCTAAGTTCTCATTTCTCTTTTTCTCTTTCATTTCTCTTGGGTGGGTGTTTAGAGCTGCTGGGTCACAGGGTCCATGTGTGTTTAACTTTCATAGAAACTGCCTTGCATTTTCGGAGTGTATTACCTCTTTGCCTCTGGGCCCAAGGTCTTGGCCTAGAGTAGATTCTTGAGTGCTTTTTGAAGGAAGGAAGGAATTTGGGTCCCTTCTTTGTCTTAAGGCTTTGGATCCATTTCATGGGACGTGCCTCTGCCCTTGGGGCCTACAGCTCTGGGCAGGTGCTCTGCTGGGCCCTGAACTTTGGGTCTCAGGGCACCCATGGGGTCCTGGCCCTAGAGACCCCAGACCATGAGGCTCTACCACTGATTGGCTGAGTGACCATGGGCAAATCCCTTCTCCTTCCTGGTCCTCAGTTTCCCCTTTTGCAAAACATTGGGTAGATTGAAGGTTTCCTAGCCCTGAGTCTCAGGTGGTCTTCCCTCATTTGGGAGCCATTTGCTCCCATTTGCTGTGGTTCTCCACCTCCAGGATCACACCTGCCCCACCAGTAAGCCCCAGGCATCCCATACCTCCCAGGAAGGACCATTTGTGAAAGGGGGTAGGCTCTTTATTCTTGGCACCCTCCCTAAGAGCCTCATTGCAAATCAGTCCTCCCTGGGTGAGAGGCCCCCCAGAGTGGACTTCTGGTCATGGGAGCTCCCCCGTGGAGGCTTTGCAGAGATGATGTTGGTGTCAAGGAGACCCAGTCTGTATCCTGTCACTTCCTGGCTCTGTGACCTTGGACAAGTCACTCCACCTCTCTGAGCTCTAGCATCCTCATCTATAGCGTTTTAAGAACAATATGAAGTCCTATCTCGTTGTAGGGACCAAAATGGGCAGCAAAAATCTCTGCCCTTGAGGAGATGCGTTCTAGGGAAGGCAGCCAGAGACCGTATAGGCAAATCAGCAAACCAGAGCGATCACTTCAGAGAGGAAGGGAAATAAAACAGTGATGTGGTGGAAAGTGACTGTGAAGTGGGGAGGAGCTACTCTAGATGGGTGGGCAAGGAAGGGGGTGACATCTGACTGAGAACTGAAGGATGAGGACGGGACAGCGGGCAAAGATGTGGGAGAGGTGAGGTCTGAGTAGAGGAACAGCATGTGCAAAGGACCTGACACAGGGATGAGGGATTTGGCATGTGGTGGGTGGCAAGAAGGCTGATGTGTCTGGGCAGAGAGAGCAAGCAGGAAAGGGGGTAGGAAGAGGTGTGCATGGAGGGGCCAGGTCATACAGGGCCTTGTCAGGTGTGGGGGGAAGTGGCATTTCATTCCGAGTGATGGGAAACCACTGCAGAGTTCCAAGTAGGGGGATACTGGTTTATGTTTTAGAAAGGCCCTGGCTGCTGTGTGGAGGAAGGGCTGTAGGGGGCAGGAATGAGGCAGGGAGGCTGGTGTCTGAGAGGGACCTTAGTACATTCACCCGTCCTGAGGGCCAGGAGGCTTATCCTATTCCAGGATCTGGGATTTTAGCAGCTACTTCAGAGGATGGGAAAGGTAGATGGGGAGGGCATCCCAGATGCTGCAAGATGTTCTGGCAGAGAGAATGGTGGGCAGAAGTTGCCTTTGGAGCCATACAGACATCATAAAACCTCTGTTAGAATATAGCCTTCCAGGATGAACTTGGGATTCTCCCAAAGTGACCACGTTCCCATCACCCCAGGCCCTGGTGACCCAGAGAAATAGGGCTAAATGGGCACAGAGCCAGAGCCTTCCTCCCCACTTCTGCACACCCTGCTGAGAAGTGAGAGTGGAGGAAGTGAGGCCCTTCTGCCCTTGGGCTGCTGCTCCCACGCCCTGCTCTGGGGAGTCCTGTGGCTTTGTGGTCCTGGGTGTCCTGGGTTGGTTTGGGGCAGGAGACAGGAACGAGAAGGTGGAACTTCATCTTTCACCGCCACTGAATGTCAAGTAGGTGATTCCTTGGCCTCTCACTGGGCTTGGGCGTGGTGGGGGAGGAGGGCATGGGAGTTCCCGGTCACAGAGGTCTGAGAGGAAGTGGGACTTAAGACATCACATCTCTTTTGTGGGGAGACAAAGGCTCAGAAAGGGAAAGAGACTTGCCTGAGGCCACACAGGAAGTAAGAAGCAGGGCATAGACCCTGATCTCAGGGACTCCTTATCTAGTGCTCTTTCTGGCTAAGAGGTGAGTTTTGGAGCCAGACAGGCTTGGGTTCTAGTCCCAGCTCTGCCAGTGGTCTAGCTGGGTGGCCTTGGGCCAGTAGCCATCTCTGAGCCTCGGTTTTCTCCCCTGTGGAATGGGGTGATAGCAACACCTTTCTCATGGTGGTGTTATGAAGAGTGGAGAAGTGATTTGTGTAATGCTTGTAGGATGGTGCACGTAGTAGGTCCTCAGTAATGGGAGCTGTTATTAATGCTCCTATTTTTGTGGTTCTGTCATTCTGAGCCTTGTGAGGAGTTGGGCGGATGGCTGCATACTAGCCTGCCTGCGCTCACACTGTTTCCATTCCGGTGACTGCAGTTAGGGAGGTTAGAAAATGTGATGGTTTGCCCATCTCACTTACTTCTCCATATAGTTGGGGGACTCTTTAACAAGGCCCTTAATTACCACCACCAGCACCCCAACACATATGCATGCATATGTGCAAAGCTTAGATTGGCTGGAGCGGCTGTTTGCCTCCAGCCTAATGGGGGCAGACAGGCACTAAATGCAGACCCAGTATGGGAAACTGACCACTCCGCACCTTCTGCATCAGGTCCCTGCCACGCATTCACTGGTCCCTGTTTGTGTAGTGTGGCATAGGAGTTAAGAGCAGGGGGTATGAGGTCAACTTGAACTTGAACCCTGGGTCTGTTGTTTATTTGTTGTAACAGGATCTTTTAGCAGGTGAGTTTTCCTCTGTGAGCTTTGGGTTTCTCATTTGTAAAGTGGGAATAACAACCCCTTCTCGGAGTGATGGTGAACATTAAAGGAGAGAAGATAGGTTCTGAGTGTGTGTGGTACAGATTCACGGCTTGACTCAAAGAGGTGGGTGTCACTAATAAGGACATTGTCATATGTCCCAAACCTGTTAAGCCTGTTCTGTGCCATAACTGTTCTCAGAAACTTTCTTGACCAACTCCCTCCCATCCATTGTGTTTTCCCACAGCCCTCTTTTATTTTTTTGATTTTTTTATTAAGGCCCACAGCCCTCTTGACTTCCTACCCTGGACTGCCTTCTACTGGGGCACAAGTCACCCTGGATGAAATTTCCCCCTCTGTCTCGTCTTATCTCTCTGCTCTAACCCAGATGGCGAGCTTGAGCCCTGGGACCGGCTCGCCTAGGTTGGAGACCCGGTTCTGGCTTGAGCAACCTCAGGCAAATTCCTTAATTTTTAGCCTTTGTTCCTGCCTAAGTAAAATGGGAATAATCATAGTACCCAACCTATAGAGTTGTTTAGAGAAGCAAGGTAATTCTTGTAAAGTGCTGGGATCTGTGCCTGCCACACAGTAAGTGCCTAGTAAATGTTAGCTGACTTTATTACCAGCTGGAGTTCTGCCGGAGCAGTGTCCCTGCCTTTTCATCTCTGTGATCTTGGCAAGGATAGACTTGGAAGGGAGTTGGGGTCTCTAAGGGTTTACACTGTGGACAGTGGAGAGTTGATTTACCAATGAAATGGGGCTTGCTGGAAAGACAGTGTTTGGGGCCTTGGCCAAGGCCTCGGGTCACATTGTGAGCTTGTTTGTTTGGCAGACTTTTTCCACAACCCTACTCTGCATCCCCTTGATGGGGACGGGACAGGAGAAAGTGCAGGCACAGGGCTGCCCTCAGTGAGCTCCCGGTGGGTGGGGGAAACCAGACAACATGGCTCTGATGCCGTTAGGAGATAAGCAGCATGAAGCCCGGCAAGTTGCTTCAGAGACGACTTCCTAGGTTTGGAGACACTTGATTACTCCTTGGCGGAAAGGCTATAATATAAAATTCTTCCTACATTAGGGTTTTCTTCAATAATCCTTTTGTTCTTTCCCCACCAGCAGTGTTATGCTATTATGTAATGATAATGGTGTTTGTTGAGTATTTGCTGTGTGCCAGGCACAGTGCTGAATGTTTTGTTATGAATTCACTTAATCCTCATATCAACCCTGAGAGTTATTTATTATTATCTCCATCTTATAGGTGGGGAAACTGAGGCACAGAGAGCTAACATATTTCTCTCAGTCCATTAAGTCGCAGAGCAAGGTCTGAACCCCAGGCAACAGAGCACAAGTTCTTCACCACTGTGCTAGACCACTTCATCTGTCACTGCCCTTTCCCCACAGCCCCTCCGACCAGGCAGTCTCATGGATTCTGAGCACTTCGCCTTCCACGGGAGTCCTCTGCAGCCAATAAAGGGAAGAAATCAGTATTTGGTTTTTCCTGCAGCTTCTCTTAAGTCTCGCCTCTGGGACAAGATTTAGACCTTCAGGAAGAAGTTAAAACTGTAGAAAATAAAGGGCCTGTATCAGGGAGAGGAAAGGGTTAGAATAGGAGGCATTTAGTGGGGAGAGGAAGGGAACTCAGAGGCTGAGAAAGTTGGAAATCAAACTGAACCAACATTTGCTGAATGTATCTTCTGTGCCACATTGCAGGTGTCTCTGCCCTCAAGGAACTCCCAGGCCTGTGGGAGAGAGAGAGAGAGAGTTCAACAGGCAAAACTGTTGAGTTGTATTTGAGTGTGCGGGTAGGAGCCTTTGAAGGCCCAGAGGAATGGACAACAGACTTGGCCCAAGGAGGTGATGTTTGAGTTGGATCTTGAAGGATGCGGAGTAGTGTGCCAGCCAGGTGGAGCCACTGGTATCAGAGCCAGAATTTAAACCTGTACAGTCTGTCTCTGTAGTCTGTGTTCTCACCCACTATGGAATGTTTGGCTCCGCTGGCCTTGGGAGATACTACTCTTCCTGTCCTGGGTCACTCAGCGCAGGCCTTGGGTGACTGTCCAGCCATTTCCCATCCAACCCCTGCTTCTGCTTCTCGAAAACCCTGCTGCCTGCCCTTGTACAAGGGTGGTAGGTGGTTGACCAGCCTTGCAGGGAGGATCTCTGTCCTCTCTCCGTGGCCAGGACTTGTGGTGTCCTGCAGTGCACCTGTGGCATAGAGGAGGCCTGGGGAGACAGTGAAGCCTTTCCTGTTCTGTTTTTCAACCCCCCCCACTCCTCCCTACCCGACCCAGCCCTTCAGATGTGTTTTGCATAAGGCACTTCCTCAGATCATCCCAACAGCCCTGGCAGAAAGAGGCTATTTGTCACCATTTTAAACTTGAGGAAGGCAACTCAGAGAGGTTAAGCCACATATCCAAGGTCACACAGCTAAGCAAGTGAGTAGAGAGACTGGAACTTTGTTTAAAAAATTTTTTTTTTAATTTTTACTCATGTTCTTAAGCCAACAGGAAGCATACCAGTTCATGATAGGCCATATGCCCATGTTTCTTTCTAGTGACAGATGCTCTTGATAACCTCTGAAGTTACAGTCAGGGCCCCCAGGAATTGTAGGCTAGTGGTAGCAGCAGTAAGATTGCATTGATCTTATTCAGTGTACGTGAGAATCATCAGGGATTCTAGTCACAAATGCTTATTTCACTGCCCTTGTCCCCAGATGTTCTGATTCAGTAAGTTTGTAGTCACGTATCGGAACCTGCGTTTCTGGCCAACTGCCTGATTCTGATGGTGGTGAGCCACAGATGACACTTTGAAAATCCTGACTTATGACATGTCTGCTGTGGGCCCAGCACTGTCCTGGGCACTTTGTTTTGTCCTTCAGCCATCAGAACATTGTTTGGATGGGAAGAGATTAATGCGAAAGAAGTTGGGAGTCTTGAATAAGATTTTTAGCAGTCATACTGAAGACTTCCATAATTTGCCCAAAGCCAAACTTGTAGCAGAGCTGCGATTAGAACCCAGATCACTCAGCTGCCAAGGCCTGCGTTCTCCATCTCCACACCATCTCTTTTGTGCACTCCCAAACATAGCTTTTAGAGGCACAAAATCCAGTGCTGCCAACCAGGTGGATATGGGGAGATAAGTGTGGGAAGATTAACAGTGGCAACAACTACCATTTATTGAGCACCCACTATGTGCCAGGCATGGGGTATAGAATGGTGAACCCACAGACATGGTCTTAAGTAATTGCACAGGTCTAATTATGAGCAGGATGCTCAGTGAGCTTATGTCAGAGCAGCCCATCCCAGGCAGGGGCTAGAGGGAGAGCTGGGGCAGGGAAGACGTCTAAGGAAGAAACATTTGAGAAGAGATCTGAAAGATGGGTTAAGTGTTAACCAGGTAAAACAATGGAGAGGAAATGGTTCTAGGCCAAAGGAACAGCATGTGCAAAGGCCCTGGGGTGTGTGAACTATAGAACATTTAGTGTAGGTGGAGTAGAAAGCAGGGGTAAGAGTGACCAAGGTGAGGTTTAGGGGTAGCCAAGGGCTGGATCCTGCAGGGCTGATGAAACATTTGGACTTCATCCCAAGAGCAACGTGAAAGCCATAGGTGTGTGTGTGTGTGTGTGTGTGCACGTGTGCGCATGCACACATTTTCAGATCAATTTTAGGCTTTATTTTCTTGTATACCAAAAAACTCCATTTAAGCCAATAAAGGAATAAAAGGCAAAAATTTCTAACTGGCAGGGTGGCGGGTTCAGTGGGGCCTAGAAGGAGTGCCATCAGGGAAACGACAGGATCCAACTTGCCTTTTATTACATCCCTCTGGCCGCTGCCGAGGGGAGATGGACCTGGGGGGAGGGTTAGGAAAGGGGGTGAGCAATGGTAGCTCAGCCAGGCCCATGGTAATGGTGAGAGAGAGACTGAGGAGGGTCATTGATGGGGCTGGGTGAGTGATTTGGGGTAGCGCAGGGGATCCAGCCCATTGCTTGACAGGTGACAACAGAGCCAACAAAGGTGTGTGAGCTGCTGTGCGTCAAGTCACACAGCTTGTCGGTAGCAGAGGCCCCCATCCCAGGGCCTTCCGGCAGAACTCTGACTCAGGGCCCAGATTCCCGGCAGCTGCTTCTGCAGAGTCCTTCTTCCAGGTCTTCTGGTGTCGGCCCACCCTCCTCCCTACCCTCACCGCCCTGGGTCAGCCTCCAACAGCCTGGTGGCTTCAGGGAAGGGGAATGCTTTTTGGGCACAGAGGCTGTCTTTGAAGCATCTAACAGGGGAGGGGTGGGCTCTGACCTCCAGATGCTTCCCTGTGACCTCTGCCCAGAGGCCCTCCCTGGGCTTTGAAGGAGTCTGCAGAGTGGGTGGGGGCTGCAGCCACTGTGGACAGACAGCCCCCACTGGGCAGGGGTGGAAGCATGCCAAAGCTTCAAGGAGACGTCCTGGAGAGAAAGGAGACATGAGGACCGAAGGCTGGCCACTGCCCAGGCCTGGTCTTGTTGCCCAGTGATGTCTTTCCAGAAGGAGGGGGACATTCCCTTATCCAGTCTCTTGAGCTAGAAACTGCTGGCTACCATTTAAAAATTTCCATTTTCTTCCCCCAGTTAACCCTGTCTGGCCAATAAGGCCTCTGGGATGTCCAAGTGAATGAATTTCTAGCTCCGCAGCCTCTCTCTGCCCCCGACCCCAGTCTAACCATGTGCTCCTGGGGTCCGTGGTGCTGTGACTCCCTGTCGTGAGCCTCACCCCCTCTGTGTCTGAGCCCCCATCTTCCTTGGGGTTTGAATTTC
>JAQQAC010002837.1:15775660-15812103 GCA_029783875.1 Phataginus tricuspis | reverse complement strand
CCCCCCCCCCCCCGCACACACACACCATAGTCTCCTGGGATTCTGTATCACTACAGGGACTGGGACTTAACTCTCCCTCACATGGAGTAGGCACTTGAGAAATGCGTTCTCTTTCTCCTGCCACCCCCCTCCCAGCTCCCCACTCCAAGGCCCCTCCTTAGACTCCCACCCTCCCCCACATGGGTATTTTTGCTCACAGAGCTGTGTGCTGTGTGGCAACAGCCTGGGAAGCAGTTACTGCTGGCTCAGAACATTGGGGGGAAGATAAATGAGGACAGAAGGAAAAGCCCTCTGCGCTGCAGCCCAGCCCCCAGTCCTGACATCCCACTGGGTCAGGATGAGGCGAGCTTAGGGCAGGTCAGAGAGGCCCCCTTCCCACAGTGGGCACTCAGTTCTGGAAATGATCGCACTCACAGGAAATGGGCAGCAGGGTTTGAAACGAGGCAGGTTGGTCAAAGAGCCGCTGGTGGCTTCATAGCGAAGCCAGCATGTCTTCTGACTGCTCTGAGGAGGACAGTAGCGGGACCCTTTGTAGTTCTTTGTAACACCTATTCCCATTGCGCTCTTACCTCTCTGCAGGAGGTAGGAGCCACCACCTAATGATCATATCATTAACCTTGAACTGGGCCCTGGAGTAAGCAATGTGTATGTTGACTCATTTCATTAGAGTCAGTTCACAAGAGCTGGGTCCTGTTGTGTCCACATTTAACAGGTGAGGTAGCTGAGGCGAGGGGACTTGGCCAGGGCCACAGGCTTGGAAGTGTCAGAGCTAGCATTCTGGCTGACTCCAGAGCCAGTTTTATGCAGACATCCATGGGGCGTCTGACTTCAGGGTTGAGGCTGGGTGTGCTTGTGGCTCTGAAGGGCCCTCAGCAAGAGAGAGGAGGCCAGCAAAGAAAGATAAGACAGTTGCTCTGGATACTGTGTGGGGTGGGGAGCGGTCTCTCTGGAGGGGAGCAGATGGTGCCCTTTGGGGAGGGGTCAGGCATCTGGAAGCAAGTTTTGAGCGGGATGAAGAACTTGTACTGTTCTGTCCTTGGGGCACTCATGCCCTTAATTCTGACTGTGACTTCTCTCCCTCAGGGGGAAGTTCTCCAGGGCAGAGACCTGGCTGTCTCTCAGCACACCTACCCTCAGCAGATGCCCATGAAAGATGACTGGGGCAGGGCTAAACTGGGGAGGGCTTGCAGTGCAGAATACATCTTCTGTGCCAGGTGGACTGTCCTGGAGCCTGTTTATTGTTCATGTTGTCATTAGAGGCGTTCAATGCCAGCTAATGAAGAAGTAGAATTTAACATATAAAATCACACTTTGCAATCAATTCTGACCCCCATGTGTTGTGTGATGCATTTCTTTAAAGAACAAAACCTGCAACAAAATGTAAGTGAGCATTTCTGCTAGGATCTCCCTACATTAAAGAGCCTGCTTAATAGCAACCGTTTCTTCCTTCTTTGGTGATTTGTGAGTTTTCTTGCTGTCCCCAGGTGGCAGTGAGTCAGGCATAAAGCTTGTTCAGAAAAGTCCAGAGGGATTTTTCTTCCAGGTTCTATTTGGTGACACCCCGTGACACACTTGAGGTTGGGTGAGGAGAGGCAGGCACACTCCACTAGCTGCATGTCTCCACCACATCCACCGCCATTTCTACTCTGCCTGCCAGAACCCAGGGCCATCTCAGCCGGCGCAGGCAGGCAGATTAGGGACCCTCGGGCTCTTCCAGCCTGACTCAGCCCAGCCCTGAACCTCTCCAGGGAAAATGAGTCATTTTCATTTCAACCTGAAATGTCTCTCTGTATGCGGGAAGGAGGAGGGAGGGATGGGGTGAGGAGAGCCCATCTTGGTCCCCTCCAGGCTTGTTTTTCAGCTCTGAAGAGCACTCTGGCCACGATTCCGGGGCGATTCCTGGGGCAGCCAGACCCCCCTGAGTCAATGAACTGCAGCTGGATAGTGAACCCTTCCTCTTCCATTGACCAAATAAGCCCCCTTGCTTCCCCCTCCCTCTGTCCACCCAGCACCCTCAGGGGGTGTGCCAGTCCATTCTACCCCTCAACCTCTCTTAAACCCAAGCAAGTTAAGAAGGTATATGGTGGGGCTGTAGCACACTCCCACCACTCAGTAGTAGCCATCCTGAGGATTTGGAGACGTGGCTTCAGCAAGGGAGGGAGGTGAGCCGGATTTGATCAATCAGCGCTGTCTGCCAGGACCCAGGAGGGACTAGCTGGGCTCCTGATCACCCCCTAGCAAGGACTGGATGGGTTGGGTTCCATCTCGTGTTCTCCCCCAGTTTTTGCCTGTTATTTTTTAGGTAATCATAAGTAAGTCCTCTTACCATTTTGGGACTACCTTCTTTTAAAACAAGGCAAATAATTACCACTCACTGTTGTGAAAAATAAATGAGAAAACATCAGCCAAGCAACCTCATTTCCTTTGAGTCATTGCTCAGATGTCAGCTCAGAGAGGCTTTCCTGGCCACTCTACTAAAAATGCCCCCCAACCCCAGCCCCATTCCCATTTTCTGTCCCCCCCCTCCCTATCTGACCACAATCTAACATACTCCTTATTTTACTTATTTATTTACTCTGTCTCCTTCCACCAATACATAAGGATTTGGGTCTGTCTTGTTTCCTGGTATGTCCACCTGGAACAGTGTTGGCACATAGGACATACATAAATATTTGTGTTAAAAAAAAAAAGCATAAGTGAAAAAAATGAATGGAAAGAAAAAACCAAATGAATGAATGTGAGCCTGGGGGCAGCCTCCGGGCTGCGGGGGCCAGGTGTGTTTTGGTTCTGCTCCCTTCTTCCTGCTTCTCTCCAGCTGTGTTATTCTGGAGGGCTGAATCCTTGCTCCCCCTTACTATTTTCAGGGCAGCTTATATGCTCTTGAGGCTTCATGCTTCGTTTTTATATCTGGGCATTTCATACCAGTGCATGAGATTGCCCTGGGGAATATGGTGGGGGTACTTTTATAGTAAAATTGAAAGGTACTGTTTTGGAGTAGAATGCAGAACTGGCATGACTTTTTAAGATTTACAAAACTGAAGCATTAGCAAAGGCTTTTAGCTGTACCCTCAGGCCTCTGTGAGTACAGGCTCACTCTCTGAGAACCTCTGGGAAGGCGTGAGGAGCCCTGGTTCTGGAAATGACCCCAACCTTGGAGCCCCAGGGCCTGCCCTTTCTCCAAGCCTCGGCCGGGGATTTCAGCAAACCTGCACAACTCCACCAGGGTATGGATCCCAGCACATGTCATTGCCAGCCTCGGCCTTCTTGACAATCCCCTTCCCCAATTTTTTTTTTCTCAGGGGAATCAATCCCTGGGACCAAGAATCCTGCAACCTTTTTTTTTTTTCTTTTAAATAAGCATTTTATTTTGGAATGACTTCAGGCTTACAGAAAAGTTGCAAAGATGTTAAGTGCCACACCCACTTTCCCCTAATGGTAACACCTTCCATGACCACGGATGGTACATTTGTCAAAAGTAAGAAGCCAATATTGAGCTATTACGTGTGGACTTCCACCAGTTTTTACATCAATGCCCATTTTCTATTCCAGAATCCTGTCCAGGGAACCACATTACATTTAGTTGTCATGTGTCCCTAATCTCCCCTGGCCTGCCACAGTTTCTCAGACTTTCCTTGTTCCTCATGACCTTGGCAGCTTTGAGGAGTCCCAGGCAGATGTTCTGTAGAACGTCCTTCAGTTTGGGTTTGTCCTGGGGCCTGTTTGTGAGGCCTTCCTCTCTGCCAGCTCCATGTTGGAGTGGTCCTCAAGGCCATCGTCTTTTCCTCTGCCCTGAACTCCTCCTGTCGTCTCTTCCGCTGGTGCTGCCCTTCCCTGGTGAAGGCCCCCTCTGCTCCCACCCTCCCACCTCCCACGCCTGCTCTTCGCCTGCCCAGCTTCTCCGGGTCAGCAGCACCACTGTGCCTAGTGGCCTGAATGGAATTTGGGCTGGCACCTAGATGCGTCCTTGCCCAAGTTCTAGCGATGTTCTGTTTCCCCTTCCACTTTTTATCACCCCTTGCCCCCTCTGGCCTCTGTTGGCCACCCTCCTGCCTGGATTAAGGGAAAGCTTCCTCCTTGCCCTCCCTGCCTCCAGCCCTGTGCCTCCAACCTTTCCTCCTCACGGAAACCTCAGCCATCTCTGAAACATGTGTCCAGCCCTTTCATTGTCCTGCTTAAACCCTTCCACTGCCCCCGTTGCCCTGGAGGAAGTCTGACTCCTCCAAGGGCTTTCTGAAGTGTTCCATGATCTGGTCCTTGTCTATTTCTCCAGCCTCATCCCTGGCCTTTCCTTACACTGCCCTCCCTGCTTCAGCCAAACTAAAGAGACAGAGAACTGCAAGTTCCCTCCTCGCCCACCTCCTCCCCGTCGCATTGGCTGTGCCCTTTGTTTCCTGCCATTAGAATCTGCATTCCACAAGTGTAGCGACCTCACCTGGCTGGTTCTCCACTGTCCCTGAAGAATCTTGGATAGTGCCTAGGGCATGGTAGGTGCTTGAGAAATATCTGTTAATCAATATGAGGAGAGCATCGGAACAAGAAAGCTCTTTATCAAATAATCTCACACAAGCACAAAATTACAACAGTGACAAATGCCACTGAAAAGGGTCCTGGTGCCACATCTGCCTGTAGGATTTGACCTAGTAAGCCTAGTAGAGAGGGCTTCTCGGCAGCTGTGACACTTTGTGATCTGAAGGAGAGGTGATGTTAACAGGTAGGAAGGGAGCTCCGAGCGTTCTGTGCATAGGGAACTGTGTGTGCAAAGGCCCGGTGGCTTAAGAGACTATGAAGGCTGAGTCACTGGGTCCTGAGGTAGGGAGGGTGGGGACATGGTGTGAAATGAGGCTAAACAGGGTGACAGGGCCAGAGCCTGAGGTGCTTATAGTTTTGTCTTTATCCTTGGAGCAGTGGAGGCCATCGAATGGGGTTTAAAGGAGAGAAAGATGGAAGGAGAGAGTAGAGGGGTGAGAAAGAATCACCGTCATGGTCAAGCTGTGTGACCTTGGACAAGTCATCTAGTCGGTCTGAGCTTCTGTCTGCTTGCAGAGTTGTTGGGTGGGTAAAATGAAACTTAAAGCACTTTACCCTGCATCGTGGTACACAGTTGGTGCCTGATAAATGTCTGGTTTTCTCCCTCCCTCTTTGCCTCCCCCAACCCCCCCCAGTTAACAAGCCCTTGTTCCCAGCTCAGTCATCCTCTTTGCCCATGGTCCTCGTTTCTCCCGTCTCAGCAGCCCAGGGCTGTGCCTGCTGCC
Organism: Phataginus tricuspis; assembly: GCA_029783875.1. Classification (NCBI taxonomy): domain Eukaryota; kingdom Metazoa; phylum Chordata; class Mammalia; order Pholidota; family Manidae; genus Phataginus; species Phataginus tricuspis. The sequence goes on along the minus strand of JAQQAC010002837.1, from coordinate 15,806,851 downwards.
CATCACTGGAAGGCAGTGCCTAACTGTCCCTCCCAACCCAGGCCTGCCTCATGATCTAGGCAGCAAGATGCTAGGATTCTAACAGCCTGCCTGTCCCTGAGACCCACAGGGACTGGTGAGCTACGGAAAGGTCAGCTGCTCTGCCCAGTTAACAGGTCTGGTGCAGAAGGGCTGTTCTGGTAACTCAGGAATCCACCTGGCCCTGCCCACCTGTCCACTTGGCCTCAGAGCACCATTTGTCCTGCTCTGTAGTAGGAAGGCCGCCATTTCCAAACACCCTGCTATAGATGCTCTGTAATCATTCCCGTTTAAGCCACAGACAGTCATGCAAGGCACAAGACATTGTCCCCTCTTCACAGATGAGGAAATTGAGGCCCAAGGAGGTGACATGATATTTACATCCTGGGTGACAATAGTCTCATGGCTTGTTGGAAGCAGAGATGGACAGAAAGCAGGTCACCTGACCCCGAGATGCACCACCCCGCATGGCCTCCTGGTGGACTTGGAGGTCAAGGACGCTGGAGGGTCCTTTGAGGTTAGCGGCCAGTGTTTCTAATGCAGGTGTTATTGGCATTTGACAGAGGCAATTTTTGTTTTCTGGACTGTTCCACACATTGTAGGAAGTTAATAACTGTGGACCTCATAATGAACGGCTAGTACTCCCTGGTCATTTAACAACCAAAAATGCTCCCACGTATATTCAAAAGCCCCTTAGAGGGGCAGAACTACCCTAGGTTGAGACCTACTGGTAATCCAATAAAAAGTATGGTAACGCGAATTTCAGCCAATCAAGGGCCTGGTATGGGCTATATGCTTAACCTACATCCATTTAATCTTATCAGATATAGGTACCATTAATAGACCCAGTTTACAGATGAAGAAATTGAAAATCAGAGAGGCTAAGTGATTTGCCCAAGATCACTCTACTAGTTAATGGTAGAGTCCAGATTTGAACTCGAGCTTGTTTTATTTTATTTATTATTTATTTATTTATTTGTTTACAATTTATTTTGGTATCGTTAACCTACAATTACATGTGCAATATTATGGTGGTTAAACTACCCCCTTCATCAGGTCCCCCCCACCAACCCCATTACAGTCACTGTCCATCATCGCAGTGAGAAACTCGAGCTTGTTTTAAAGACAAAGCCCAGAAAGGCAGATGCTTTGCTCAAGGTCACACAGCATGTGAGCATCAGGGCTGTATTGGAACTCAGGACCTGCAGAACAGTGCTCTTTTCATTCCACATGATCCTTAGATGGACAGAGACAAGCCTCATTGCTGGCAGATGGCAAGAGGAGCCACTGGCCTGCAACTGAGGGAGGACTTCTGCCTCCATAGCCTGGAGCCCTGGCCTTGAAGCCTTGGGTCCACCACTGTAACCTCCACCCAGACCCTTTGTCCCATTTGCCTGGATCCCCTTTCCCTCACCTCTTTTCCCTCCATCACCCCAACCTTGTGCCCTGGGGATGGCTCACCACCCCTACCCCCAGCCTCAATTTCTGTCCTCATTCTTAGGAATTATCCTTATCTTTTGTGGGGTGGAACAGTTTAGAGGATCAGGTGACAAAACTAGTATGAACAAAGCATGAGCCTGATAGCAGGCATGTCCTGCAGGCCCAGGATAGGTTTGCTAACTCTGAGCCTGCTTGTTCTTCCCAAATTTTCTCTGACTGTCCCTCTTCTGCCCTCCTTCTGGCGCTCCTCTCTGTTCCTGGGTTTTTCTCTCCTCACCTGGCTAGGTATTTAGGCCAACTTCTGACTCCCAGGGCCAAAAAAATAACAACCTCCTTCCTCCTATGCCAACAGTTGGCACCGACATGTTGTCACAAGGCTTGGAGCCTTGTGGGGTGCGTAGAAGGAGGGGCTCTGGCACCATCCCAGCTTGCACCCTTGGCCTGACCTTTGCACTGGCCGGTTGAGAAAGGCTGACTGCTCTCCAGCCCCCAGAGCATCTTCTGGTGCTTCTATGGCAGCCGTGCAGCCAGAATCCCTTGGCTTCTGCTGGGTGAAGGGCCACCAAATTCCACACAGGATGCCCACAGTCATGGAAAGGAAGTATCTGTTAGGAGGCCAGAGCTAGGCAGCATTGGCCTGTCCCCAACCCCTAGGGAGGGGAGCAGCACCCAGATCCAGTGGGGCGTGGGGTCTCCTGGTTTTACACGCACACTTTCCTGTGTCCAGTCCTTCTCACTGGGAAGTTGCTTTGTGACTTATCTCTGAGCCTGAGTTTCCACATCCATAAAATGGGGATACAATGTTGATCTCAGAAGTTATCCAGCTGACCTTGTGAGCCATGTGGGGGCAGTGGTCAGTGAGCCTGGGGATGCTGGCCTGGGAGCCTGAGAGAGGAGGGAGGACCAGACCAACAGAGGTGGCCAGGGACACAGGACTTTTCCAACAGATCTGCCCCTTCTAAGCAGTATGGTCTTGAGGAAGTGCACTTCCCTCTCTAAGCCTCAGTTTCTCCTTTTTTTATTAAGGAATCATTGATATACAATCTTATGCTCAGGTTTCATATGAGCAACATTGTGGTTACTACATTCTGCCCTGTTATCAAGTCCCCACCACATACCCCATTACAGTCACTGTCCATCAGCATAGTAAGATGCTATAGAGTCACTACTTGTCCTCTTTGTGCTATACTTCCTTAGTTTCTCCTTCTTTACAATAAGAACAGTTCTTCCTGCAGGTCAAGATTGCTGGGAAAATGGAATAAGGAGTATGTGGTGTGCCAGGCTTGGTGCCTGGCCAGTATGCAGGGGGTGCTCATGAAGTGTTGGTTGCCTGGGAAGGCACTGACCAGCCACAGCTGCACAGGGCAGGGTCTTCCCTGTGGCCCTGCCTGCCCAGGCCTGGGTCCCCAGGACATGCTCGTCTCCTGGGGGAATTCCTCCTGTCTTACTCACACAGAGACTTCCCCGGGAAGGCTGAGCCCCTCTCTGTAAGTGTCCCTTGCCTGCTATCTTGCTCTCCCTCAAGGCCCTTATCAATTTCTGGTTTGTGTAACGTTGTTTGTGTCCGTCTTATCTCCCCCAGAGGACAGGGGCAGCCTGGTGAGTCAGAGTGACCTGAGTTTGAGTCCCGGGCTCTGCCACTGATTGGCTGTTGGGCCTCAGGCACGTGACTTCACCTCTCAGAACCTGTTTCCTCCTCTATAAAATGGGGACAATCATAACTCCACCATAACGGCCCTAAAGATGACAAGAGCCGACGTCACAGTGTCTGGCACGAGGATGATGCGTCAGTGATAGCTCCTGTCCCCATTTCCAAACCAGGAGGTTCAGAAGCAGCAGGATACTATGGGCTCTGACCCAGGGCGAGGGAAGAGCACCACAGACGAGTCCCTGCCCAGGCAATGGGCAGGGGTGGCCGCACAGCTGAGTGCCGGGCTGCTGGCAGCTCCCAGTACCCCACGGCTTAGAAGAGACTGGGACCTCAGGAAGCCTCCCCAGAGGGAAGGAAAGGTGGGAGGGGAGAGACAGATGAGGCACCTACAGGGACAGGGACGAGTGTGGAGCTGAGGGCACAGGCTGTGTGTCAGGCACACACTTCCTCCACCTAATGGGCTGTGTGACCCCGTATTAGTGACTCAACCTCTGTGAGCCTCAGTTCTCCACCTGTAGAACAGGATAATGATGCACATCTGGAGTTGTCATGTGCGGTGATGATACACTGTATGGAAAGTACTTGGCACAGTCTGACCAAGAATTTCCTATTGTTTACTTTTAAGACATGCTCTCAGGGCCCATTGACTTCTTGGCCGAATTCCTCAATTACCCAGTAAACAGTCATAAAAATCTTCCTGTGCTTCATCACATTACCCTATATGATCAACAGTGTGCCCTGCTACCCCGTTTTTTGCATGAGGAAACAGCCTCTGAGAAGCTGGGTGACCTGTCCAAGCCCACACAGCTGTTGGGCCCCGAGCCTGGCCCTTTTTCACTTTGCCCCCGCCCTGGGCATAGCTGTGGACTGGATTAGGGTGTCTTGCCGGGTAGCAGCTGGCTACAGCCAACCCCAAACATAATCTGTGGGGAGGATCTGTAAACAGAGGATCTGGAGTGGGACAGAGGCACCTGTGGGATGAAGAACAGGCTGGGAAGCAAGTGGACAGAAGGAAGTTGGAGGCAGGAACCGTGGGACCGCGTGTGTTTATTCAGCCAGTTCCAGGCAGGCAGGGGGCCTTGACCGGCCAGTATAAACATCCAGACTGCTTGTCAGCCTGGTGGGGGCACTGAAGCAAGCTGGAGAGCCAGCAACCTGGGCCTCCTGGGTGCCAGCCTGGTTCCGGGGGTGCCCTGGTGGACAGGTGGGAGGTAACAGCAAGCCAACATTTATTGAGCACCTAGTATGTGCCAGGTCATTTACACACAGCATCTTATCACATCTTTACAAAAGCCCTGCTATTTTTACTTAAATGATGAGGAAACTGAGCGCTGGGCATACAGACCTAGCCCCATCAAAAGCCCATAGCCTTTGATTTGCTGAGACGGTGAGTCTGTGAACACGTAACTCGGCCAACATTCCTGTGCATCGGCCTGTGCTGAGGCCACCCTGCCGTGCAGATTCTGTTTGGACCCTAATTCACTTTCTCTCTGGCTAGGCATGTTCACCCAGCAGCTGTAGTTCTTGCTGTAAATGACTTCCCCTGTTTACTTTTTAGCACATAGCTGTCAGGGCTGAGAAGGGCCAGTTTGACCCAGCTCGGGGGTTTGCCCCTTTCTCCCCCAGGGAAGGGGATTTTGCTGGCCCTGGTTATGCAGGCTGGTGGAATGGGTCTGATAGATTGGTAGGCCTCGGGTATCAGCCCTCCCATTTTACAGATGGAGAAACAAGCCCAGAGAGGAGAAATATCTGCTCCTGTAGGCTCACAGTGAACAACGACCAAGGCAGAATTGGGGCCCAGCTCTCCAGGGAGGACACCCCTAGTCCAGGCAGACCTTTGTTGATGGGGGTGGGACACGGTTAGGAAAGGGCAGAAATGAAATAATTATGTTCCCCAGAAGCATCCTGACCTGAAATCAAATTTCACAGCCACCCTTACTCCCTTCGGCTGCCCACTTGGAGCCGTGCCCCAGAAATACCCTCAGGCTCCCAGGAACTCCGATAAACCCCCGTGCTTATACCAGCAGGGTAGTTTTATTGGGCCCGGGTGGCTGAGAGCCCAGGGGTCCCCTGATCCCTACTTCCTGCTGCTTTGTGCCCAGGTCTTGTCCTGCTTTATCCCCATACATTCCCCTTTGCCCTGGTTCATCTTTGAGTCTAACAGAACCACCAATGGTTTGTGCCAAAGTGGAGAGGAATCGTTTAAATGTCACAGCAGCCAGAGACTGGACACCTGGAATGTGCCACGTGACACCTTCGAGATGACGTACTTTTGAGGTGCAGGCCCTGTCTGCAAGTATTCCCCATCACCTCAGTTTAAGGTTGAGGACATTGAGTCACACCTGGAGCCTAGATTTGAACCAGGAGACAGACACCTGGTCCACACCTGTCAAAGTTCTTGGACCTGTGAAAGTGCCTCCAGAGGATTTATTTGGATGCAAGTGGCTAAGACTCACCTTGAGAATGAGGAACTCAGGGTCTTGGGCAGGGAGAGGCCCCCAGGAGGCCAGGAACAGAGCGTCTGAGAAGGGGGTGGGAGGCAGTGGAGGGAGTCCAGCTATCCTACGCCCATGACTTTATGTATCCTGGTCAAGAGACCAAGATTGCCCAATCCCCAGAGCCCCAGTTGTGTCACCACTTATGAATCATTGAAGGCTGGCCTAACCTTGGGTCAAGTAAACCTTTTCCATACTTTATCTGAGGCTGTGGATTGGCCCTTTTCTAACTGTTCATTTTGGGAGATTCTCCCCACAGCAAGAACAACAGGCCAGGCGACCCTACTGTGTGCCAGGCTCTTGACACACACAGCTTGTTTGCTTCTCAGAAGAGTCTTGGGAGCTGGTAAGGTCCCAGCTTCACAGAGGAGAAAACTGAGCTCACACAATAGCAAAGCACAGGTCTGGCTTTCCATCCAAGTGTGTCTGCCTCCAAGCCCATGCCTTTTATGGTGTGTGGCAAAATATTTCAGACATATAAAAAGCATAGAGTTCAGTAAAAACAAACATTAGTGAACCAACTACCCAGCCTAAGAAGTAAAACATTCCAAATGCAGTTGAATCTTTCCCAAGTGTTCCTACCTGGTCCTATTCCCTACCAACCCCCTTCCAGAAGAAACTTCTTCTTTGAATGATTGCCTTGCTGCTTTTACTAGATGTTTCTGCCTCCTCAACTGACACATGGTCTTGCTGAGGTGATTTAGAGCTTTAAATAGTTGGCAGGAGGCTATATGTTTTCCCCTGCACCTTACTGTTCACTTTTGACTTGTATCTGTTCATTTCTGATGCTAAGTAGGAGGCCACCACATGGACTTCTGTGGTTTCTCCAAGTGGTTGTAGACAGCCTTGTAGGTTGTTCCTCAATCACTGTTTAGATGATGCTCTGGGTCTTCTGAATACATGTCTCTTGGTGCCCATGGGACAGTTTTCAAGGTGTGGGTGTGTGTATATATATATGTTATTTATGGGAAGGAGTGGGATCACATCAGCCCACCATATTTCAGGACTCTGCTGAGGTAACTGATTGACAGTATATGTGTGTGTGTGGGTCCTGCTCTGAGCATTAAAAACCTTTTAAGAATGAGAATGTGACTGTGTTGTTTGCTGCTGTGAACAGAACCAAGAACAGTGTCTGGCACATAGTAGGTGCCTAATAAATATCTGTTGACTGAATGAGTGGACATGTCCTGGGCATTGTGTAAGGCATGGATGTTCACAATCTTAATCAATCCTCTGTGAGAAGGTATTCTTTCCATTTCACAGTTGAACTAAGGCTTCAAATTGGCTAAGTTCCCACTGTCCCACGGCTAGTACCCAAGTTGGCTGACTCCAAAGCCTGCACTCTTTCCAGCCCAGGTTTCCCCTAAAGTTGCTTGTGTAGACAGGGAGTAGATTCTTAAAGGCCTGGAACATGGGAACAATCTTACTTATTAGCACATTGCCTGGATAGTACTTACTCATGATGGTGCAGGGGGAAGGATGTTCTACTAGAGATACATACAAATCACTAGAGGAGCACACAGATGGGGCAGCTTGGGACATGGAGGAGGACTTCATAGAGATGACATTTGATCTGGGTTTTGAAGGGTGAATAGGAGTTCAGAACCCAGTAGCTAAGGAGTAGATTACGAGTCAAGCAACTTCTCTGTGTCCTGTACTTGACTTGGTATTGAGAGGGAGATCATACTGTTGCTTACAAAAACAAATAAATGTGAGTTACTTGCAATCTGATAGAGATACATGACCCTGCGAGGATGGTGCGTGCCAGGTGCTGACTAAATAGACAAAGCATCAAGAATCAGCGGTGCCGAGGTCAAAGGAACATGTGAGAACTGTGGGGCCATTCAGGAAGTCTTTCTGGTGAGGGTGGGGGCAGGATTTAGATGAGAAAGGAAGGCAAGAGGGAGAGGGGCTGCCTGACTCTTGATTTCCTGGCTGGCCTGGGTCAGGAAAGGGCCTCCCCAGCCTAATGGGGAACTGGGGACAGTCCTTGTATTCTGGTAGAAGCCCTGTTGTGTCCTGTCACCAAGGCTTGTGCTGTTCGCTCCCTTGGGAGAGAAGAAAAGTTGTTCCTAATTGTTAATTGTGCAACTGCACATTGGCTCCTGAGCCAGGCTGAGCCGGAGCCAAGCCCCGAAGCGGAAGGAGGAGCCAGGGCTGGAGGGCGACAAAGCCAGGAGCTCAGGGACCCAAGAGGGGGTTTGGGAGTGCCACTGTGTGAGTGGCCCAGGCAGGGACTCCTGCCTGACTGAGCCAGAACCCCTGCCCAAACTCCCACTCCATTCTGCAGGACTGTGTGGTGGACCTCAGTTCGAATCATAGTCTCTCACTGGCTGTGTGACCTTGGACCGGCTACGTAACCTCTCTGTGTCTCCATGTCCACATCTCTCACATCACATAGGGTTGCTATAATGGGTAAATCAGAAAACACATGTGAAGCGCTGAGCACAGGGCCTGGAATGAAGCAGTTGCTCAAGAAATGATTTTTGCTGCTTCTGCTCTTGCTGTTCGGCCTCCATGACCCAGGCCACGCCACTGCTCAGGTTGAGCCCCCAGGTCATTCTGGCTGCCCACGCCATCTCTCCATGAGCCAGGCACCCTGTGCCATCATATTAATGTCACCATCACAGCCCGTACCCTGGGCGGTGCCCCTCTTACAAGGAGGTGGGACTCAAATTCCTGTGTGTCTTTTCCTGGGTTATCTCCTTGCTTCTCACCCCAGCCCTATAAAGTAGGCTTCTGTGTCCCATTGTGTAGATGAGGCAGCATGCTCAGAGAGGTGAGGCAACTTGCCCAGGGTCACACAGCAGTAAATTGTAGAGATTCAAGCCCAGGTCTCTCTGCTCCAGAACTTTCTCTCTTCCCACTCCAGAATGGGGGAGTGGTTTGTTTCCTTCCCTTAGCCACTCCTCCACCCCCTTCACCAGTCCCCATCCCTGGTTCTCCACCCCTCCGTTCTGCTGTGCTCTGGGAGACCACTCTGGGCCAAGACTGCAGATGGCGCAGCTTGTGTCCTCTTGAGCCATACAGCCATCGCTCTGCCAGTGTCAGCAGGAATTGGGCCTCCTCTCCCCGCCAGGCATTTCCTCCCAGGCTCCCCCAGCCCCCCAGGCAAGCATGACACATGTGTGGTGAGGGAGGTAATGGGGACCAGATGGGAAGCTGAGCCCAGGGTGGGCTTTGTTAGAACATTCCTGGTCACTGAGGCAACGCCAGCTCAGTAGCATCTGGTTTGGTGAGGGGCCACCCTAATTGGCTGGGGCTGGACGTGGGGAGTTGCCCTTCCATGAGGCCTCTGTGGCAGGTGGGGACAAGCACTTCATGCTGAGGCAGGATTTCAGAGTCCAGGCGGGAGAATGGGGAGCAAGGGGGCAGAGTGAGAACAACGGGGAGTCGAGTTAGACCTGGTGTCCGGTCCTGGCTCTGTTGCTCTCTGGCACTGTAACCTGAGCAAGTGACTGCCGCTTTCTGGGCTGTAGTTTTACCATCTGCAAAATGGGAGATAATGAGAGTACTTACCCCACAGGTGTAAGTGAGAAATAAATAGCCGTGCCAGCATTCAAGATGCTTTCCATATTTTAACTCACTCTCTTAGCCACCACGAGAATGGTACTATTGTTACCTGTTTTACTGATGCACTGAGGCACTGGGTGGTCACGCCACTTGCCCAAGTCAGCCAGGTGGTAGGAGGCAGAGCTGGGATTTGAACCCAGGCTGCTTGGGTGTCGGGTCCACCATGCTTCCACTGCTACGTTGTCCTGCGTCTCGGTGATAATATACAAGAACAGAGCTATGCGGGCTGGCACTGCCGCATGCTCTCTTTCTTGCCCCAGAAATTCTTGCTGCTGATGGCATGTGGGGTGGGCATCCCGGACTTACAAATGGGTGGATAGAGGAGTGGACGGACATTGGGAACATTCCTGCACGTTGGGCCTGGAGAGGCTCTGGGGTTGTGACCCTCTGGGCCCTGAAGTCTGGGCAGCCAGCCAGACCTTCCTGTTGCCCTGAAAGGGCCAGGGAGCCCAGCTCTGAAAACAGTAGCCCCCATTCCTGGCTGCCTGCCACGCACTTTGTCTACACTCTGTCATTTAATCTTCACAACCACCCTGGCTGACCAAGATCATAACGTGTCTTTGGAAGAAGCTGGTATGAACATAAGTCCAGCTGACTGCAAACCCAGGGCATGTTCCCCACAGGAGCAGGCTGGGGGCCCATCTCCTGCTTCCTGAAGGATGGGTTACAGTGCCCTTGTTGAAGAGGGTTTTTTTTAAGTTGATTTTGATGATGGTGGTTAGAGGGAGGAGGCTGGGGTGAGGGGTCAGAAGAGCCTGATTCTCATCTTGCTTGGCCCCTGGGGCAGCTCCCTTCACTTCTTGAGCCCCTTTTTCTTCTTTTGTTGAAAGCAGTTTATGATCAGGGGGGTGAGCGGAGTGCTGGGAGGCCAAGGTGACAGGAGCCTTGGTCCTTTAAGACTTAATGGTCCAGAGGGCAGGACAGCCACCTAACCAGTCCCCAAGTCATCCAACCTTGTGGTAGGATATGGTGGAGGGTGTGCAAGCACACCATCAGAGAACAGAGGAAGGGCAGCTGCATGGCTGGAGTGTCACAGTGACAGCGTGGACATAGGTCATGCCTGTCAAGCTGCCCTTCCCCCTCGTCCTGCCAACGGCCCCTTCCTTTGGGAACTGCTGCTCCCCCACCCTTCATTGGGTGGTATTGGTTGGTGCCAATCACAGGATCTTGGCCCTGCCTCTTCACAGGGCGAGGGCACATGAACCAAACCTGGCCAATCAGAGTTCTTCCCTGCGACTATAATCCTGCAAAGTGAGAAAGAAGGGTTCTTTTCTCCAGGGCATTCAGCTGCCAGGAGGTGAGCCTGGCCCAGTTCTCCTGGCCTGCAGGACGTCTAAACTCAGGAGATGAGCACAGGGGTAACACACAGAGGGCAGGAGCATTTGAACGCCTGCCTGAAGCCTGAGCCTCCTCCCTTTCAGGCAATGCAAGTCAAGGTGTTTTTGCTTTGTTACGAAATCCAGTTAGAGCTGGGTTTGTCACAACCCTGAAAATCTTGACTGAGGGGGTTTCACAGAGGAGGTGGCATTTGAACCATGTGTTGAAGGTGTTCTTGGGACAAACAGCAAAGGCAAAGTTTTGCCAGGTGAAGGAAGCTGGAGGGAAGGGTATGATCATGACCATGGGGATGGCAGGTGGTGGTCTGGGCAGATCTTGAAGGGCCTTATGTGCCATGGAACAGAGCTTGAATACATTGATTCAGCCAGCCAGCCAGCACTCACTGTGTACCAAGCACTGTTGTAAACACTTTACAAAGAGTTAAGCTAACAATCCAGTGAGGTAGGTACTATTATTTTGCCACTTTACAGTGAGATTAAGTAACTTGCTCAAGGTCACATAGCTGGTAAGTGACAAAGCCAGGATTTGAACCCAAGTGGTCTGTCTTTAGAATTTATTTTCTTAACCACAGAGTGGAAGTGACCACCCCCTAACTCCACCGCAGTTAGGAACTCCACATCTCACAGCCCAGTGGGGACGAGACCATAGTGTCCATACTTGGGAGGTGACCCCAGAACCCAAGAGCCTCAGTGTATTCTGGGTAATGGGGAAGGAGGCAAGGGAGGTCCTGTGGATTCTCTCAGAGGAAGTGGGGTGCTCCTGGCCCAGTTCCAGCCCCAGCTAGTGAGGTGCTAGGGCCAGGCTCTTGCCAGGCGCCTGCTGTTTCTGAGAGCTGTGATAACCTCCAGAAACGGTGAATGACGGGCTCCAGCTGGGTTAGGCTAAGCCCTCGGCGGGAGGTCAGTAAGTTGAAGAAGCTCTGGCTTCTAGCCCAGGTACTGGAGAATTTTAAAACTGCCCCTGGTGGGGAGGGAAGAGGTGCTCTGAGTTGCAACATTTGAGAATGGAGCCCTGGGGATCATCAGCCACACAGCTCCAGGCTCAAGCACCTCCCATGCGCTAAGGGCTTTTAGCTTCTATTTACAGAGATAGGGAGTCTCAGCCCTGTTTTATACTGGAAGGTGAGGCTCAGCGAGACTAAGTGACTTGCCCAAGGTCACACAGCCAGATTTCCTAGGTCCATGTCCCTGGCTCTGGTCAGCCTCACTCCTGCCTCTTTGGCCTCGTGGCTGATCTGAGGGATTTCTGGAACACTCACCAGAGCTCCTTCCCATAAGATACCTTTTGTCCTGCCCCCAGTTCCACAGAAGGGATTTTTCCCCAGTGAGAGAGTACCTTTCCATTCCTCCGAGGGAGACTCCTGACAGCCCCTGGGAGTCCTACACAGGTGGCCTCTGGGGCAGGGACGACTAAGGCTTCTGATGTGGCCTTGGCAGGATAGGTGAGAGAGGAGGCCAGCTAGTCTCGAGAACCTCAACAAATTCTTATAAAACTAAAGCTCCAAGGAAGGAGCCACTTTAGCTGGGGGCAAAGGAAAGGCTGAGCCTCAAGAGGTTAGTCTTTGAGAGTAGAGCAGGGAGCAAGGCTCTCCAGGTGGAGCAAACAGCATATGCAAAGGTCCGGGAGTAGAGAAGTAGAAGGCATGTGCTAGGCAGGGGAAGGATAGCTCTTCTGCATGTGTGGGAGGAGCTGGATTATGTTTCATCCAAGAATAGAGCAGGCAGGTTTCTAGAGGTGACCTTTTCTGGACCTTCTGGGAGGATCCAGAGGGAAGTAAACCACTGGACTATTAGGAAAACAGCGAGCCAGGCTCTTCTTGTGTGCCATGCCCCAGATCTCTGTCCCACAAGGATGCCCAAGGTGGGCTCATGCTCCCAAGTGGGCCTCTCCCTGTGCATGGCAGCCTTCCACTAAAGCTTCTCCTCTGTCCCTTCACATTTCCTGTCGGGAGCCTGGAGCCCAGGAGCAGCAGCCCCCACCTGGGCACAGAGATGGCAGCAGGTCGCATCTCTCAGCTGGCAAGGCAGAGCTTCCACTTCCAGCCCTCAGCTGTTTCCCCCAGATGTTTAAAGAACCAGAGCCCCAGACCTGGTGGGGAGAGTGACCAGAGTGACCCCTGGGGTGCAAGGAAAGGTCTCCTGGTGCCCTTGTGCTCCTGACATCCTCACGTCAGTGGCTGTAATATGATATTTGAAAGCTGCCTTTTATGAAACAGTCTGTGCCAGCCACTGCACATGGTACTTTCCACAGTGTCTCATATGACAGTCATAACCCTGCAAGGAAGCCACTACTATGCTCACTGTATAGGGGTGAAACCGAGGTGCCAAGAGGTGATATTATTTAGTCAGTGTCAGTTCCTAAATGGCTAAGCTCAATGTTCTGACCTCAAAGTCTATGTCCCCATCCATGACATGGAGATCCTAATTCCCACCCCTCAGAGTTGCTGTGAAAAGCAAAGGAGAATTAAGGAGAGTGAGCCTGCATCTGGGAGTGATGAAGCAGGGTGGCCTGCGTTACGTGGCCCCAGCTGGGGACTGTGGACAGGCGTCCTGAGCAGCGAGCCTATAAGGAAGGGGAGGATCTGGGTGCAGGGAGACGGTGGGCCCTCAGCAGCTCTCATCAGCTCAAGCCCAAGTTGGCTCAGTCCTCACCACTGAGCCCTTACCATTCGTGGCTGAGAAGTGCAGGACTTTGAAAGGAGCACTGTGCTGAGAGTCCAGAGGCCCGGCTTCTGGTGACGGCTGTGCCCTGGAGTCAGCCTACTCAGGGGGCTTCCTCTGTGGGCCTCAGTGCATCTGTAGATGGGATGGGGTGGAGGGCAGACAAAGCTCACTCCCCTCCAACCACACCACCCTTCTTCCTGCTCCCTGAACACTGTTCAGTCCTACTTCTGGGCCTTTGCTCTGTTCCCTCTGCCTGCGGTGCCCTCATGGATGACACCACATCATTCTAGTTTCAGTTTACATGCCACCTGCTCACAGGGGCCTTCCTTACGTCCTTCCCAGGCGTTCTCCCATACTACCCTATCTTATAACATGAATCACTCTCGGCAGTGAGGCAGTGAGGTACTGGTTAAGGTTAAGGACTCGAGTCAAATTGATGGGGTTCATATTCCAAACTCCACCATTTAGAGCTGTATGATCTTGGCTGTAACCTTTCTGTGCCTCAGTTTCCTCACTTATAAAATAGGGTCAATAATAATATATACTCATATTTTTGTAAGGATTAAATAGGAAATGCATTAAAAAGCACTTAGAGTCTTTCGCACACAGTAAGCACTCAATAAATGTCAGATATTATTATTATTATAACTCTTAGCAATGTTGTTTATTGTCTGTCTCCCCTGTTAAAATTCAAGCTCCTGAGAACAAAGACTTTGTCTTGTTCAATGATGTATATCAAGCATGGAGCTCATTTCCTGGTATGTAGTAGGTGCCTAATAAATATTTGCTGAATTAACAGATATATATAAGCACCGACACTCCCAGCTTCTGCGAGGCTCCATATGGCCAGATACGGAGAAGGATGGGGCTGGGAAGATGAACCTGAGCGAGACCCTTGCTCAGGGCCCCGCCAGACCTTTCAGCTCCCAACAGCCCCCTGCTAGGCCCCATCCTGGCCTGCTGTGATGGGGGTCCACACCCCGCTGGAAAAAAGAGTCTCTCCAGGAATCCACAAGTTCTCTGTCTCAGCCACCCTGACCACAGCAGCGTCTGTGGGTGTCTGATGCTGTTTCCCAGCTCAGATTCCAGTGGCCAGGCATGGGGGCTAACGTAGATTTTTCCCTGTGCTCAGCAACCCTCACTCCTTAACCCGCAGAGGTGGGCCCAGCCTGCTTTATCTTTACCACTGCCACTCTCCCTCCCATTTTTGAAAGCTATTCTCACAAACAGAAGCAGCCCCAACTGCCCCTCCCACCTCTCCCATGCCTACCTCCTGTTCTAGAATTCAGGGTGGAACTGTTGGCACATCCCTTCTCCTGCAGGCCTTTTCTTGGCTCCTGGTACATGAGCAGCCTTGAGGACATCATTATGTGCCCAGTACTGAGAAGCAGCAAGCAATTGCTACGCCATCATCTGTACAGACAACACCAAGACTGAGAGGGGAGGTTTGCTGGCGGCCCTCCAGCTGCTGAGGGCCAGAGTTGGGACTCAAATCCAGGCCTCGCTGTTTTCTTCTTCTACCTCCATCCATTCCTTCAGCTCATATTTACTGAGCCTGCTCTGTGTGAGGTGCTACACAGCAGTGACCGTGGTGCCTGCCCTGGCCAGGGTCCCAGAAGTTAGCCCAGCTGGGTAGTGAGCGTGTGTACACCAGCACTGTCTAATAGGGCTTCTTGTGCTAATGGAAATGTTCTGTATTGGTGCTGTCCCTAAACCATGTAGGGTTACCGAGCACTTAAAATGTGGCTAGTGAGGAATTGGATTTTTAATGTTTATTTTAATTAATTTAAATTTCAGTAGTTGAAGGGGGTAGTTTAATAACCATAATATTGCACATGTAATTGTAGATTAATGATACCAAAATAAATTATAAAAAAAATAAATTTCAGTAGCCACATGTGACTAATGGCTACTGTGTACTGTGTTGGACATCATGGATAAATACAGTTCTTTGAAGATCAGTCAATCATGGCTGTAGACTGTATGTCTCAAACTCAAGTGTGTGCAGAGGCACCGGGTTGATTCTCAGAGTATCTTCTTTTGCCGCTGTCAGTATATGAAATTCACAGGGGTGTCCTTCACACCCACAGGGGAGTCAGTCACTGTTTTCTTTGAAACATGAGACCTTCCTGACCCATCTTTAACTTTTCTACTTTTTTTTTTCTTGCTGAAATAGGTGTAACTTAACGTAGTGTAAAACACACAGGCCAGAAGCAAACAGTTTGGTGACTTTTGGCAAATGTAGACACCCCTGTAGCCACAGTAGAATCAAGATATGGGACATTTCCAGAACATTCCATTTCCCCAGAAAGTTCCTACATGTCCCTTTCTGGGAAGTCCTCTCCCTCAGAGGCAACTATCGCCATAGATTCGTTTTGCCTGTTTTTAAGCCTTACATAAAATTATTCTCCCACTGTTGACTGAGATAAGAGAATAAGAAATATTTCTCTTTTCTCTTTGTTACAAGAAAGAGCACCAGCATAATGAAAAGCGGTGGCTGGCCTTCAGCCACAGTGAGGAGGAGCTAGGGAGGAGTGGGCTGGGGTGACTGGGTGAGGGTGTCTGTTGCTCTGGGGACTCGGGGTCTGTCCAGAGGGGCCACTCTTCAGCACCAGCTGGCTGTTGCCAATTGAGAGTGTGGGCCCAGCATTGACAAGTTCTTTTTCTTTTCTTTTTTTTTTTTAAGGAAAGCTGAAAATACTGATTTTCATGTAATATCTAAATGTCGGCATTTCAGAATCTTTCAACAGCGCTGCAGGCCAAATAATTCACATCTGTGGGCCAGACCTGACCTGTGGACTGCCAGTTTTCGAGTTCTGCCTTGGGCCAATCAGAATGTTAGTAGTAATGGCTGGTAGTTGTTGAGTGGCTCCTTTGTTTCAGGTCCTGTTCTAAGGGCTTGAGGTTATTAAGTTATCTAATCCTCCTAGTAATTTATTAATAAATCCATTTTACAGATGAGTAAGCTGAGCCACAGAGAGAGATTAGGTGACTTGCCCAAGGTTACTGCCTGAGTATTTGGCTGGGATTTGAACCTTGACTGTCTGTGTGTCGGAGTCTGTGCTCCTCGGGGAGTGGCAGTGGGGAATGGGGCTGCCAGGGGTGGTGATTGCCACTCGGGGTGAAGATTTGCCAGCTACCGAGGGTGCCGAAGAAGCAGTGAGCGAGTGCCTTGGCCCCCTTGCGGGCACTGCCCTGGCGCGGGCAGTTTTCATGTTCAGGCACCTCGGCCGTCAGTTGGTAGAGCACCAATTTTAAGAAGTGCTGGGAAAGCAGCCAGGGGTGGGGTTGGGAGGATGGAAATAGGCTGACGCTTGATGAGGGTGTCCGGGAGCACTGGGCAAGCGGGGGCAGCAAGTGGAGGATCCTGGCAGGAAGGAGCCCCGGCCCTGGAGGGTGGCAGTGGAGAGGGGAGGAATCAGCCAGCCTGGTGGGGCTGGCCCAGGCCGCTGCTGCCAGGGGAGCTGGAGGCTGGGGCATCCCCGCCCTCTCCTCTGGTGCTTGTGCAGACAAGCCTATCACCTGGGGAAGGTTCGGGAGGGAAAATGATCACCAGGCAGAGCAACGCTGCATTTCCATCATTTCCTCCCCCGTTACGTGGGTTGGAGGGCAGGAGAGGAAACTAAGGTCTGGAGAGGTCATAGCCAGGAGCCAGACCTGGACTCCGGGATCACACACCAGGGCTCTTTCTGCTCCGTTTGGCTGCATTCCTCAGGACCTGAGACACAGGGAAAGAGGGTCTGTGGTCACTGGCTGGGTGATATTCCAGAAGCCTGAGGGGAATGACAAGAGGCCAGTCCCGCCCTTCTGGCCCTTATCTAATCTGTGTCACTGAATCAGGGTTTGGCATGAGGTTAGTGCTAAATTTGCCATTATTATTGTTTTTTCCTAACTTGATCTTCACATCCACTTTTGAAAGAGGTGCTCTCATCATCAGCCATTTTACCAATGAGAAAGCCAGGCTCAGAGGTAGAGACCACAATGAGTGATGTATATGGAGCGCTTAGCACCAGCACCCGGTGAGGGGCAGTTAGCCAAGGAGGGATGAGGTGGCCAGGGTCAGCCAAGGAGGACTTCCTGGAGGAGGTGACATAGGGCTGAGTTTTGGGGGCTCAACCTTTCAGGCAGCTAGATCCCTTGGGGTCAAGGGTGTTTCTCCAGTTGGATCTCCCCTCTCTGAGGATGCTACTTACACCAGAACTCTAAGTAACGTGGGCTGGTATCTCAGGGCCCTCCCAAGTCTTCTGGCAACCTACACACCAGGGGAGCCCTCTAGGCCTGACTCCATATCCTATGTATTGTGAAGGGGCAACCTGGCCTTGGGACGGTCTCAACACCTCTGAGCCTCAGTTTCCTCATCTGCCAAATGGCAACAGTGCTGTCTACCATGGAAGGTTGTGGTATATGATAGGTGCTCAGCAAATAGGCATTACAGAGCCTCCAGGTGCAGCTATTGATTGAGTTGGCCTTTTTAGGACAGAGGACAGACCTGTCCCCAATCCGGCCAACGAAGGCGAGATCCACACTTCAGCACAGAATCAAACAGCCCCAACTCAAGTGTTTGAACCTGCTTTAAAGGGTTCTGAGCAGCCATTCACCCCTCTTCAGCTGTGTCTGCACTGGACGAGAGTGCTGGACAGCAAGTTTGCCTTTAGTTATTGTCCCTACAAAGCCAAGAGCAGCAAACACTGAGACTCACTGTGTGCCAGGCGCTCTGCTAAGCCCTTTATGTCGTCATTTTACACAGGAGGCAACAGGCTCATTAGCTGAATCCTGGGCGCTCAGCCAGTGGATGGTGGAGTTGAGACCTGAGTCTGTGTCCTCTGGCTCCAGATTCTGTGCTCTTAGGAGGGGGAAATATCTACTGGAAATAGGTGAAAATATTAATTTGGGGCAGTCTTCACAGTTGCAAAGCCTTTACATGCATGTGATTCAGTTTTGTCCTGATGTCACCAGATGAGAACGATGTTATCATCCCCATCTTACAGTTGACGACAGTGAGGCCCAGAGAGGTGACGTGACTTGCCTGAGGCCATGTGGCTGGGATGGAATGTGGGTCCGGTTCTCTTCCCCCTGCTTCTCAGCCACCTCCTGGGAGACAGTTATTCAGCTTGAATGGTGGCAGCCAGTAGGCTCCAGTGAACTCTGCCGTGGGTGTGGCCCAGCCTTCTGCAGCCCCCTTGTGCCCACCCCTGCTGGGCAAGCATCTTCCCAGCCCTAAGCCACCATTTCCTCACCCACCTCACCTTCAGTCTCAGAATTTTAGAACCATTAGTTCTCAGAGGGAAATGTAGATGAGTGGTTTTCAAACTCTCTTCCTTGGAACCTCTGGGGAAGCCAGGTTCAAGGTCAGGATATGGGGTTACTGAATGCATAAGTGGCAGCTCCATTCATATCTCTTTTGTGTTTTGGGTTGCCATGTTTTTTAAATAAAGGGCTCTACAGGCTTAAAAGTACATATGCCTGTGAACTATTGTTCCAATCTAGCAACTACCTTGCCATTTTACAGATGGAGAAACTGACTCCAAAGTCCATGCTTTTCCCCTTAATAAACAATTCAGGCATTGTTCTAAGGGTTTTCTTTTTTCTTTTTTTTAACTTACTTAACCTCTCACAACTCTCTGAGGGCAACACTTGTCTCCATTTTACAGATGAGGACATTTACAGATGAGGACATTTTACAGATGAGGACATTTACAGATGAGGACATTTTACAGATGAGGCTCAGATGGTGAAGTGGCATCCAAAGTGGAAGTCCAAAGAGCCTGGCTCCCAAGTCCACACTCTCAACCTGACAGGCACGCCTTCCCTTTGTGTTCTGGAGAGGGGAGGCAGTATTGAAACTGGGACCAGAAAGTAGATCTCCTGTCTCCCAGGCCAAGTCCTAATTAGCACCTCCTGCTCAGGACATCGCCTGGGCTCGAGGGGGAGATGAGCAGGCCTGTGTGAACCCTGGCTCTGTTCTTCATTGGCTGTATGACCTGGGACAAGTGAATGCACCTCTCTGAGCCTGTTTCCTCACTTTAGAAAAGAGATAATAGGGCCCACGTCATGGAATTATCATGAAAGCTGAACAGGATCACCCACATGAGTTGGTTGGCATAGGGCCTGATGTAAACTGTGAGGGCCTCAGCCGCCCTCAGTTCACAGACCCAGGGAGTCTCCAAAGCTTCCTGCCACACCTGTTTCTTCCTCCCTCTCCCCAGCCCTTGCCTGCCCACCTGTGTCTCACAAATACTAATTACAACCATTTCCATGCACTGCTTCCTGGTTGAGCCTAATTACTAGGCAGCTCAGTCATCACCATCATAAATATCATTAAGTGAAACAGATTAGCTTTGTCCTAAGTTTCGTGTGATTAGGTCAGCAGATTGTTCAAGTGCACTTGGTCTCCTCCGGCTTAGGACTTCCCCAGCCTGGTCATCCTGCCAGGCTGCAGGTTTCTGGTCTGTCTTGACTTTGGTGCTCCGAGAAGTTGAGAGGGGACGACTCAGCCCCTTTAACCTGGCCAGGAGGAGATGCCGGAAGTGGCAAGGACAGAGCAGGCTGGGGCTGTGTCTTACTTGTTGTAATGGCAAAACCACAGCTTAGGGATAGACGCACCTGGGTTCCAATCCAGGCTTCGCTCTTTACCAGATGTATGGCTGTGGCTGAGTTACTAACCCTCCCTCTATTCTGGTTGTTTCACACTAAGCAACAGGGAAGAGTTAAGGACATAATATGTGCCAGCAAGTACCAGGCCCACCTGGTGTTACTCCTTCCCGCTCATCTTCCGTCATTCTCAGTATGGCTTAAAGAGCCAGCCCTTCCTGAACCCAGTGCCACACACGCTGGCGTTTACTGGGTGTGCTTCTCTGTGAGCACTGGGCTGAGGACTTTACGTGTCTCATTTTATTTAGTACGTGTAAAGACCGTATGGAGCAGGTACCGTGATCACCTCATTTGGTAGATAATAAAACCAAAGCACGAAAAAGAAGTGGAATGACTTTGTCAAGGTCACACAGCTACACTGGGTACCGGTCCCTGTTGGGATGAGATGCTACAAGGCCATGCAGCATGCTGCTGGGGAGCACAGTGAAGTTCGAGAACGCTGCCTGGAGGAAGGTGCATCTGAGCTGAAGGGTTAACCAGGAGGAGGAGAAGGGAGGCCTCACAGGCAGAGGGCAGAAGGTGTGCAAAGGCCGGGAAGCGGGAAGCAGGAAGCACTGCCTGTTTAGGGGACTAACTGCATATTTTACTGAGGATGGAGCACATGAGGGAAGACAGTGAATTTGCAGACCCAGAGGAAGCAGGAGCCGTATCCCTGCGGGGAGGTGAGGTTGGAAGCCTAGCCAAGGCTCACGCTTTCATCTGCCAGTTCCAGGGAACCAGCATGTGAGGGACCAGAGTTACTGGGTCCTATCGGTTAGTGTAGGGATTTCTGCATGGAGTCAGCTGGGAGATGAGGGGCTGGGAGAGTGACAGTTGGAGATCAAGGGGGTCAGGGGCCTAATCAGGGGAGGCTTGCAGGGGAGGAGGAGACAGAGCCAAGTGGGCCTGGACAGAGGGGCCGAGGTGGAGGCTGTTGGCGGTGGGGGTGAGGGGAGAGGTGAGGTAGGAGCTCTGCAGGCAAGAGACGTGGTAGGCCAGCTGGGGCTGGCCAGCCGTGTGTTGAGTGGCCCAGGGAGTAAGGAAGAGGTTGCTGGCCAGGTTTGGTGCTTGGGTGTGGGATGGCAGCCTCAGCAGGAACCATGGCTGTGGCTGGCAGCACTAGGTAAGGCTCTCGATGCTCCCAGGGCCTCCAGGCAGGTGAGTCAACACCAGGCCAAGTGGGTGAGTGTTTCCTAGCTGCCTGCGTGTGTGGGCAAGTCTCCCACTGCCAGCACAATAGGGGAGCCCAGCCTGCACTCTGGTCCAGACCAGGGTGGTTGACTCAGTGGCTAGCAGGGAGGAGGCAGTCGGCAGCCTTGACCTCTCATGGGTGCTCTGTGCCCTTGGCCTTCCAGTCTCTCCCTGATTCTCACATTTAGGCCTCCCCTGCCCCCAACTCCTGCCCACCTTTCTCCTTTCCATGCTGAGGCCTCCAGCTCCAGTGGCGTCTCCCTCCCCAATGGCACCCCCAGTTATATCCCTCCCTATTTCCCACAGCCCAGATGGGCAGCCTGTAGTGTCCAGAGGTAGTTGGCCTAGAGAGCAGGGCCCCGGGGAGATGGCGCAAGAAAAGGGGAAGAAGCCCGGAGAGGGTCGGGAGGTTCTGGGTTTGAGTCTCAGCACTGCCACCCACTGGCAGGCTGCAGCCTGTCTCTGGTCTCAGTCTGTTCCTGAAATGGGGATCCCAGGGCTATGCACAGCCCAACATGAGACATAAATAAGATGAAGGTCTAATAGAGCCTTGAGAACTGGTTTTATGTGGTGTTAATAACTCTGTTTCCTGTTTTAGGGGGACAGCCAGTTGTTTTTTTTAATAAACATTTTATTTTAGAACAGTTTTAGATTTACAGCATTATTGAGAAGAGCATCCCTTATAACCCCTCCATGGTTCCCCCTGATATTAATGTCTTTTTTATGTGGTACATTTGTCACAGTTAATGAACTGATATTGATACATTATTACTAACTAAAGTGTATGTTTTATTCAGATTTCTTTCGTTTTTACCTAAAGCCCTTTTTCTGTTCTAGGATCCCTTCCAGGACACCCCATTACATTTAGGCATTATGTCTCCTTAAGCTCCTCTTAGCTGTGACAGTTTCTCAGACTTGCCTTGTTTTTGATGACCTTGACAGGTTTAGGGAGTACTAGGCAGGTATTTTGTAGATTGTCCTCCGTTGGGATTTGTCTGACGTTTTTCTTGTTATTAGACTGGAGTGATACGGTTTGGGGAGAAGGGCCACAGATAAAGTACCATTTTCATCACTTCAAATCAAGAGTACATACTATTAATGAGTAAATCATATTGGGCTTATCACTGTTGATGTTAACCTTGATCATCCAGGAAGTTTTTGTCCTGAGTACAGCAGCAGGGCTAGATTAATGCCAAATGTGGGCTGAACTAAGGCCAGGATCAGGAAATTTGGACGAATGCAGAAGCCAATGGGAAAAGCAGTAATGGAAAATAAAGAAAAGCAGGTGTGAGGTGGGTGCTGCCTACAGTATGTCCCCGGGGGCGGTTCCCTTGGGGATGGATGCTGTATGTTGGGCAGCTCATGTTTTAGCTCATTTCATCTTCATAATGACCCTTTTTGTAGATGCAGAAATTGAGGCCTGAGAGGAAAAATGACATTTTCACATGAGCTAGGAGCCTGGGATTGGGCCCAGGTCTGTCTTTACTGCCTCACTTGTACTGTTGAATAAATACCTTGAAATGGCATTCCCAGGAGAGTGGATTAGGGGAGGGGTGTTCCTGATACAGGTTGTTTCTAATTCACTTCATTCCACATAAGAGTCATGAAGGGTTATGACTAAAACACATTCAGTAAAATGATATTCAATAGAAATGGAAAATCAGGATCAGAGAAAATAGAGTGGAAAATGTGGACAAAGAAAACAGTGAACATAAAGGCCAGGCAAGTGCCCATGGGTGGGTTTCTGATTTGGGTGTGAGCTTCCTGGCAGCCAAGGAAAAAAGGTATACTGGCTGATTCCTGTGATTCCTATTATCAGAAAGCAAAGAAGCAGTTCACTTCTTCAGGAACTTTGGGGTAAATGTTGTCCTCGCCAGCAAGGACCTTAAGACGTGGGAAACCCCGGGGGAGCCGCGACCACCTATGAAATGGGATGAGAAAAAAGGACACGGAGACAAGACAGTTTTCTGATCAAGTCTCGTTTATTGAGAGAGTGAACAATACCTATATACTAGAGGCGTGGGCGTAGGGAAAAGTGGCAATCTCTGATTGGTTGCCTTTTATGATAATGTGGCTATCCACAAAGTCCAATCTCACACTAAGCGGTGCGCATGCGCAGTTGTCACTGGCGGGAAGCTGCGGCCAAGAAGAAGTAAACAACAAGATGGAGTCCTTTTGTTCTTGTGCCACATGGTTCTTAACATATATTGCTAAATGAGTTAACTTCTTTGCTCTTGTGGTTTCTGTACGTTGGGTGTTTTTCCATTGGTAAAGGTCAGGTACTTTTTCACTGCCTGATTTCTCTGTTCTCACGCTCTAGCAGAAAGGAGGGGGGAGGAGAAGAAAGGAAGGGTGAGTACAGATTTGTGGTTAGTATAGAAGATGGAGGAGCTCTCACAAAATGATGTCACAGATGACAACGGTCGCTGACAGTTCCCCCTTACTTTTTATTTATGGCAGGGGCTGCTGCCATGATAGAAGGCTGTGCCTGTCTTAGGTTGTCTAGCAGGGGTACAATGCTTACCCGTCATGGAGGAACCTAAGCAGCTAAGGCTTGGCCTCTGTCTTAGGTTGCTACTGCACTTGCTAGATCTTACCCGTCTTTGACTATCCAGCCTCTATACATAAGGGGTGCAAGCTAGACCAATGCCTGTCTTAGGTCACCAGGTATTGCCTCTGTGGCTGCAAAAGGCATGCCTAGGTGTTGCCTGTCGTTGGCTATTTGGCCAGCATGTTAAAAGACAGAGGTGTCGTTTGGGCAGCAACCATTGTAGTCATCAAGTCCACACTCGGTGAGGTCCAAGCGATGATAGTGGACTTGGATGGGTTTAGTTCGCAGACTATCTATTTGATCTTTTACAAATTGTGTGAGTCTCCGTAGGGCCCAAGGGCCGAATGAAATAAGCAGAAGGAGTCCAAATAGGGGGCCAAGAATAGAGGGGAGTAAGGTGGTTAGAAAGGGAGAGGTGGAGAACCAGTTCTGATACCAACTTTCATTTTGTTCTCTCTCCTTTTTGCGTTTTTCTAAATTTTCTCTAACTTTTTTCATGCTGTCTTCCACTATTCCTGTCTTATCTGCATAAAAGCAGCATTCTTCCTTGAGAGCGGCACAGAGGCCTCCCTGTTGTAGAAGAAGTAAATCTAATCCTCGTCTATTTTGGAGAACTACCTCAGCTAGTGACTGGAGTGACTCAGTGAGTGCAGTAATGCCTTTTTGAATCTCAGCTAAATCTGCATCTATGGCTGCAGTGAGCCTATTGTATTGTTGGTCAGAGACAACAAGGGAGGCGATGCCTGTTCTAGTGCCCACAGCACCAAGGCCAATGACAAGGGCCAGGGTGGCGGCGGCGATAGGTTCTCTTTTGATCCGATGGTTGGAGTTTTCACTTAGGAGAGGGAAGAACTGGTCTGCTGAGTAGACGTCAATCCTAGGGATTAATTGTACTGAAACACAGAAATCATTGTGAGTAGATAATGCTTGGATAGAAATATGAGTAGTGAGGCCAGTGGTACAGGCAAAATATGTCCCATTAGGAGCAGGTATATAGGAGTCATAGGGAGAGGGGGTGAAGGTCTGATTGCACAATGGCATGATTTCCTGGGGTGGTTTAATAGAAGGACTATGAACACATGTTCCTGTCCCTGATAATTGAGTCAGGGTTAATCCTTCGTTATGAGAGGCTTGAAATCTAATTATGTCTTGGGTGTTGTTGGTAGGCACAAGGGTAGCGAGAACTGCTATACCTTCATAGAATGGTGGAGAGGAGTGGAAGCAAAGCCAACAATCAGAGGCTGTGTTGGGCTGCGTGGAGTTAAGTAAGTTCCATGATTCTTTAAGCATGTTGAGGAGAGTCTGTTCAGAAGAAGGTGGTGCAGGGGGCATGGTCAGCTGTATGGGTGAGGAGACGGCAATAATAGAGGTATTGGTAGGGGTTAGAGGGAGAGGGGCCAAGCGGCTTGATTCTCCGGCACTCAGTATCTTATTGGGGCCCGCAGCTATACGAATGTGGCTGGGGGGGTTTTTAGAGAGTTTGATTTTGAAGCAGAGCCCTGTGTCATGGCTTTCCTCATATAAACGGAGCCCCCACTCAAAGCCGCGAGTAGTCCAATCTTGTTTTTTACCTTGATCAGTAAAACTAATAGAGAGGGGAGTGTTCCAGTTTTTAAAGGAGTCTGAAGATGACTCAGAGGGTGGGGCTGCTTTGACAATAATGTAGTCCCAACTGGAAGAGGGGTGCCAATAGGTGTCTCCAGTGGTCTCGCAGCCCCATGAGGCACAATAATAATCTGATTGGTAACCACACTTGTAATTAAGTCCCCGATCTCTATGGAGTCCGGGACAAACATAAAACCCTTGGACTGTGAAGTCGTTCTTTCGAGTCTTGTTGGAGAGGTTTTGGGTTAGCTTTTGGCGCCGCATGTGACCAGAGCAGTGTCCTTGGCGCTCCCCGACACCAACACGTGGGGGGGGTGTAGGGGAGGAAGGGGCTAGCAAATGGCTGGTTCCCCATCCAGAGTCTGCGGCACCAAGGGCAAGTTGACATAAGTCAGGCGTTAAAGTAGGCCAAGGGGTGGAAGGACTTATGCTTGAGACGGAATGGACAACATCTCCTGCTTCATTAATAACTTGCCATGTGTAGTTGAATAATTGATGAGGGGATGATTGTCTGGAGGTGCCAAGGACGAGAGGAGGCCAGAGCAGAAGCAATTGTAGCAGCATTTTTCTGTAAGGCAAAAAGAGGGAAATCTCAGGGTTTGCTTTCCCTGGATGGGGTGTCATTAATACATTTGATGAGTCTTTCAGGTAGCCATCTGGCTGATTGATGTTCTTGATCATAGACACATGCGTGTCCTTTTCCCCATATAAGTACTGGATGGGGTCCGTGCCACTGATTAGTTAGGGGGTCCTTCCAAAGGACCTGAGCATAAGTATCTTTGGTGGCCGGATGCCATAGTCTGTCTGCTGCAGACTTGCCTTGTTCGTCTACTGTTAAGAAGTTGAGGACGAACAATGCATGATTGAGAAGATTTTTAGGATTTTTATAGTAGTTAGAGAGCTCTGTGGATGATCCTTTTTGTTTAGAAATTTGATTTTTAACTTTTTGATGAGCTCTCTCTATAATCCCTTGCCCCTGAGGATTATATGGGATGCCAGTAAGGTGTTTTATTTGGAGGCAATGGCAAAACTCTTTGAAGTTTTTAGCAGTATACCCAGGACCATTGTCTGTTTTTATACATTTAGGAATTCTTAGCACAGTGAGGCACTGGAGGACATGGGAGATGACATGTTTGGCAGCTTCACCACTCTGCAGGGAGGCAAGGATGAAACCACTGAATGTATCAACGGTGACATGAACATATTTTAGATTACTAAAGGAGGGGATGTGAGTGACATCCATTTGCTACAATTCTCCGGGGGTAAGCCCTCTGGGATTGACTCTCAAATGAGGCTCAGGGAGAAACACGACACAATTATGGCAGTTTTTTACAATGGCTCTAGCTTGCTCTCTAGTAATTTTAAATTGAAGACGAAGGGTTTGAGCATTTAGGTGGTGTAATCTATGAGCTTCTTGAGCCTGGGTGAGGGGGGTAGAGGTAGATACATGAGCGGCTAATTTTGTAAGTTGGTCAACTGTATTATTTCCTTTAGTTAGGGGTCCTGGTAAATTGGAATGAGCTCTTATATGTCCTATAAAAAAGGGATGTCTCCGTGTCAATATAAGCTTTTGTATGTTGCAGAATAAAGGAGATGCATTAGTAGATGGCTTGATATAGGGAGTAGTTTCTAGAAGAGGTACAGACTGGGCAACGTAAGAGCTGTCAGTGTATAGATTAAAGGTCTGGTCTGAGAAGTCTTTGAACACTTGCAGAACAGCATATAGCTCTACGAGCTGCGCGGACTTAAAAGGTGTCTGGAGAATTTTTTGGTTTTTAGAGGTATGGATGGCTGCAAGACTTGTGGAAGAGCCATCAGTAAAGATCAGCAAGGCATTTGTAATAGGCTGAGAAGAAGTTACTTTAGGGAATACAAGTGGAGTTCTTTGTAAAAATTGAAGTAGCTTATTGGAGGGAAGATGGCATGAGAATGTTCCTAGGAAGCCAATGCAGGCTAATACCCAAGTATCGTCATTTTGCATAAGCCATTCTATTTGTTTTTCTGCATAGGGAGAGACAATGGATGAAGGGTCTCTCCCAAAGAGTTCTCGGGTGGCTGTTCTTCCTTCTATGATTAGGGCTGCCATAAGAGAAGGGTAGGTAGTAAGGATTTTTGAGGGAGAGGCAGGGAGGTGTATCCAATACAGAGGTCCCTGTTGCCAAAGAATTCCAGTAGGGGTGAAAGTGGAAGGAAACAATATTAGGAGCAAAGGTTTTGTGGGATCATAGTAAGAAACTCCTTGTTGTTGGATGGCTGTGGAAACTTTGTCGATAGCGGCCTGAGCTGCAGGAGTGAGGCTTCTGCTTGACGTGGGGTCAGAGTCCCCCTTCAAAATATCAAACAGAGGTTTAAGATCTCCTGTAGTAATATGGAGGTAAGGACGTAGCCAGTTTATGTCTCCTAAAAGCTTCTGGAAATCATTTAAAGTTTGTAGGTGTCCTGTCCTGATGGAGAGTTTTTGTGTTTTTACTTTATGGGGAAATAATTCAAAGCCTAAAAAGGTATGGGGGGGCTGCAACTGAACTTTATCGGGAGCCACTTGAAGTCCTTGATCTTTTAAGGCTTTCGTAATTAGTTGCGATAGATAGAGGACTTCAGAATGGTTAGGTCCGGCTAAGAGGATGTCATCCATGTAATGAATGAGATAGATATGAGGGTATTGTGAGCGGAATGGATCGATGACTTGAGCAACAAATTTTTGACAAAGTGTAGGACTATTAGCCATTCCTTGGGGAAGGACCTTCCATTGGAAGCGGGGCATAGGGCCCACACAGTTGACAATAGGGATACTAAAGGCGAATCTCTTTTTGTCTTGAGGGTGTAGGGGTATGGAGAAAAAGCAATCTTTTAAATCAATGACAAATTTGTGGAAATTAACAGGGATGGCGATGGGGGAGGGGATACCTGGTTGCAAGGCTCCCATAATTTGCATAGTTTGATTCACCTTTCTGAGATCTTGTAAAAGCCTTCATTTGCCTGATTTCTTTTTAATCACAAAGATAGGGGTATTCCATGGGGAGGTAGAGGGTTCAATGTGCCCTGCTTCTAGTTGTTCCTGCACTAACTGATAAGCAGCTTGGGCTTTTTGAGAAGAGAGGGGCCATTGATCAACCTAGACTGGCTCATCACTTTTCCAAGTGATAGCATCAGCCCAAGGTGCAGGAGTGTCAATAGCCCTTATGAAAAATTTTGGGGGGTTTGGGGGTAACCTAAACCTGTTTTATCCGTTTTTTGAATGACTGTTATGGGGCTGGGGTCACCTTGTAAGTTTTTTCCTAGTCCTGACCCAGGGGACCACCCTTGTTTTTTCAGTTGCCTTGAGGCAAATTCATTACCACTGCAGAGGACAACATCTAATTGTTCTAAAATGTCTCTTCCCCACAGGTTAACGGGGAGTCCAGGGACCACAAAAGGGCGAACTAGGCCATTGTTCCCTTCAGTATCCTCCCATCTTAGAAATTTTGAACTTTGTAAAGTATTGCTGGACTGGCCAATGCCTTGTAAATGGGTTAATGAGGGCTGTAAGGGCCATGATTGAGGCCAATGGGTTTGGGATAAGACTGTAGCGTCAGCCCCAGTATCTAATATACCTTGAAAGATTTTTCCATCAAGTTTAAGCTGGAGGGTGGGCCTATCAGTAGTAATTTTTTGCATCCAATAGACGTCTGAGGAACCAGGGGTGGAGGCTCCCCTGTGACGGCTTCGAGAAGGATAGGCGGGAGAAGATGAGGGCAGGGGAATAGCTTGTGCAATGCGGGTGCCTGCGGGTAAAAGAGTAGGTCCTAAGGGGGAGGATGCAATAAGTTTGATTTCTCCTGTATAGTCATTGTCCACTAGAGTAGGATGGACTACAAGACTTTTGAGGGTTGATGAGGCTCGTCCAATGATAAGGAAGAATATGCCTTGGGGAGGGGGCCCATGGACTCCCGTGGGGATGATTGTTGGTCCTTCTTCAGGGGTTAATATTGTGTGGGAGGAGGGACCGAGGTCCAGGCCTGCGCTCCCTGGGGTGGCGCGCTGCAAGGATTGTGCCCTAATGCCCCCGGGGCAGTTTGATGTTGGGGAGGGGCCGAGGGCTGGCCTCATGACCCGTTTCCCGAAGGCTGCTGGTGAGGTATTAATGCCTGGGGAAGCAATGGACTCCGAGTGATGGGTTGCCCGTCGATATCTGTTTTAGATTTGCATTGATTAGCCCAATGTTTGCCTCGGCGACACCTGGGGCAAACGGTAGCTGGTAAAACAGGGCTGGGAGTTACGTTTTGAGCGGCTTGGGTTTGTCCTTGTGTGGCCATAGGGCAGTTCCTAGCCCAATGTCCAGGTTGTTTACATTTAAAACAGACATTGGGTTTGTTAGAGGATAAGGCTGCTCCAATTGCAATGCTAATGGCATGTGAAGCTGAATCAATTCCTGAACAAAGCTTGATGAAGTCTGTAAGGGACTTCCCGCGGCGATTGCCGCGGAGTGCTGCCTGACAAGCAGGATTAGCATTTTCATATGCTAATTGGAGAACGAATGGGCTTTCACTTTCTTGGGGGCCGAAAATGCGCTCGGCGGTTTCAGTTAGGCGGCCAACAAAATCTGTATAGGATTCTTGTGTCCCCTGTCTAATTTTGGAGAGAGAAGAAGTGGAACTTTTAGTGGGGAGGTTTTTCCAGGCTGCTAAAGCTGCCGCCTGTACTTGGGTTAGGATGGCTTGGCTGAATTGCTTTTGTCTTTTAGGATCGGCATAAGGCTCAGTACCTAAAAGCTTATTAATGTTCCAATGCTCAGCCTTTTTTTGAGCAGAGGACACATTGCTGATAAATGAGCGGCAACGATCATTATAATCAGTTTTCCAGTGGAGATAATCTCCTCTAGAGAGAACAGCCTTTACTAGGTGGAACCAGGTGGACGGAGTGGGGTGAAGGGATTCACAGATGGAGTCTAAAAGCGACAGAGTGAAAGGAGCAGAGGGACCATATTGGGAGACTGCGTGTTGTAGTTCTTTAAGGTATTTGAAACGCAGTGTACGAGGACGCCGTAAAATAAGAGGAGGCGGGCGGCCTTCATCTTCAGAGGAGGATTCATTTTTTGCGTCTTCCTCGGCCTCATATTCGGAGGAGGAGGAGTGTAAGTGGAGAGAATGGTTACTTTCATTATCAAATGGTGCGGCAGCAGCCGCGGCAGATGAGCCGTCAGCAGCAGCAGGGTTATCTGAAGAGCGGGTGCAGACGGGAAAGACAAAGGGGGTTTTATGTTTAGGAACTGAGGATTTTTTATGAGACTTAGGGGGGTTGGAAGGAACTGGACTGAAGTGTGGGGGAGGGCCAAGAGGGACGACAGGCCGGGCAAGCGAGAGTTGAAGGTCTTGGAGTTCTTTAAAGAGGGCGTTGCGCTCGGTCTGTAGCTGTATCATGTTTTTAAGGTCTCTAATGTCAGAAGTGAGTGCAGCTTGTGAATGAGAAATTAAGGAACGGAGTTGGGGGTCTATGACAGGAGCGCAAAGAGGTGGAGGTTTATGAGAATGGAGGGGATAGGAGAGGCTGTAGTTATTATAAGGAGGGGGGTAATTATTATGAAGATTTGAAGGGTGATGAGCGGGTGGGTCTTTCGGAAGGAGAGGTTTGTCATTAGAATAGACTGAGGCAGGAGGTTGTATGGGGAGAGCGGGATAAATGGATGCGGGTGGAGGACGTTCAGAGGGACGTTCAGAAGGAACGGGCGAAGGGGGAGAAGAAGGCGGAGGTGGAAGAGGAGAAGAGGAGGGGGGAGGAAGATCCTCAGGAGGGATTTCTACAACAGTATGTCTAGAGGGCGTTCGAGGCGGAGTAGGGGTAGAAGAAAGAAATTCAGTGGCGGAGACAACAGCCTGGGCTGCAGAGGGATGAAAACTTTTGGCATGAGAGAAAATATCATTTATCATGTTCCAGTATGAAAAGGTTTGAATAGGGACCTTTTTAGGTCCGACAGCCTCATAGTGCGCCTGAAGGCAAAGTCTTACACGGTCCTACCGCTTAGGATCTATAACCCCTTCCTGAGGAAACCAAGGACAAACT